>OY986045.1:2917500-3387500 GCA_963920215.1 Nineta flava
TTCACGTTGATTAACTAACGCATCGCGTTGATTAACTAACGCTTCGCGTTGATTAACTAACGCTTCGCGTTAATTAACTAACGCTTCGCGTTGATTAACTAACGCTTCGCGTTGATTAACTAACGCTTCGCGTTGATTAACTAACGCTTCGCGTTGATTAACTAACGCTTCGCGTTGATAAACTGACGCTTCGCGTTGATTAACTGTCGCTTCGTGTTGATTAACTAACGCTGCGCGTTGATTTACTAACGCTACGCGTTGATTAACTAACGCTTCGCGTTGATTAACTAACGCTTCGCGTTGATTAACTAACGCTCCGCGTTGATTTACTAACGCTTCGCGTTGATTAACTAACACTTCGCGTTGATTAACTAACCCTTCGCGTTAATTAACTAACGCTTCGCGTTGATTACCTAACGCTTCGCGTTGATTAACTTACGCTTCGCGTTGATTAACTAACGCTTCGCGTTGATTAACTAACGCTTCGCGTTGATTAACTAACGCTTCGCGTTGATTTACTAACGCTTCGCGTTGATTAATTAACGCTTTGCGTTGATAAACAAACGCTTCGCGTTGTCTAACTAACGCTTTGCATTGAATAACTAACGCTTCGCGTTGATTAACTAACGCTTCGCGTTGATTATCTAACGCTTCGCGTTGATTAACTAAGGCTTCGCGCTGATTAACTAACGCTTCGCGTTGATTAACTAACGCTTTGAGTCGATTAACAAACGCATCGCGTTGATTTACTAACGCTTCGCGTTGACCTTACGCTTCCTATTGACTAACGCATCTCATTGACCAACGCTTGGATGACTTACGGTTTACTTAAGCTTACGTTTCGCGTTGGTTAACGCTTAGCGTTTGTTAACGATTCGCGAATGAGAAGACGATTAACGTTGGTTAACGATTAGCGTTTGTTAACGGTTAACGCTGTGAATTGTTTAACGGTTCGCATGAAATCACGCTTCGCTTTGAATAACTAACGCTTCGCGTTAACGCTGACTTACGGTTCGCTTTAGCTTGCGTTTCGCGTTAGTAAACTTATTGCGTTTACCAAAGCTTCGCGTTGACCTTACACTTCCTATTGACTAACGCTTCTCATTGACCAGCTTCGCGTTGCCTGACGCTTCGCTGACTTACGTTTCATTATAGCTAACATTCGCGTTAAGGATTCACGTGAAATCACGCTTCGCGAATCAACAAAGCGAATCCCGGACGATTCACTTTGAATAACTAACGCTTCTCATTGACCAACGCTTCGCATTTCTGACTTACGGTTCGCTTTAGCTTACGTTTCGCGTTGGTTAACACTTTGTGTTGGTCAATTATACGCTTGGCATAACGCTTCGCTCTGCATAACTACCGCTTCTAATTGACCAACGCTTCGCGTTGCCTGACTTATGGTTTGCTGCAATGTACGTTTCGCCTTGGTAAACGATTTGGTAACGCTCCGCGTTCACTAACGCTTCGCGTTGACCTAACGCTTCCTATTGACTTACGCTTCTCATTAAGCTACGCTTCGTGTTGGGTGGTTTATGGTTCGCTTTAGCTTACATTTCGCTTTGCGTTTAAAAACGCTTTGCGTTGATTAACTAACGCTTCGCACTGATTAACTATCGTTTCGCGTTGATAACTAACGCTTCGATTTCATTAACTAACGCTTCGCGTTGATTTATTAACGCTTCGCGTTGATTAACTAACGATTCGCGTTGATTAACTAACGCTTCGCGTTGATAAACTAACGCTTCGCGTTGATTAACTAACGCTTCGCGTTGATAAACTAACGCTTCGCGTTGATTTACTAACGCTTCGCGTTGATAAACTAACGCTTCGCGTTGACTAACTAACGCTTCGCGTTGATTAACGCTTCGCGTTGATTATCTAACGCTTCACGTTGATTAACTAACGCTTCGCGTTGATTAACTAACGCTTCGCGTTAATTAACTAACGCTTCGCGTTGATTAACTAACGCTTCGCGTTGATTAACTAACGCTTCGTGTTGATTAACTAACGCTTCACGTTAATTTACTAACGCTTCGCGTTAATTTACTAACGCTTCGCGTTGATTACCTAGCGCTTCGCGTTGATTAACTAACGATTCGCGTTGATTAACTAACGATTCGCGTTGATTAACTAACGCTTCGCGTTGATAAACTAACGCTTCACGTTGACTAACTTACGCTTCGCGTTGATTAACTAACGCCTCGCGTTGATTATCTAACGCTTCGCGTTGATTAACTAACGCTTCGCGTTGATTAACTAACGCTTCGCGTTGATTAACTAACGCTTTGCGTTGATTAACTAACGCTTTGCGTTGATTAACTAACGCTTCGCGTTGATTTACCAACGCTTCGCGTTGATTTACCAACGCTTCGCGTTGATTAACTAACGCTTCGCGTTTATTAACTAACGCTTCGCGTTGATTAACTAACGCTTCGCGTTGATTATCTAACGCTTTGCGTTGATTAACTAACGCTTCGCGTTAATTAACTAACGCTTCGCGTTGATTAATTAACGCTTCGCGTTGATAAACTAACGCTTCGCGTTGATTAACTATCGCTTCGCATTGAATAACTAACGCTTAGCGTTGATTAACTAACGCTTCGCGTTGATTATCTAACGCTTCGCGTTGATTAACTAACGCTTCGCGTTGATTAACTAACGCTTCGCGTTGATTAACTAACGCTTTGAGTTGATTAACAAACGCATCGCGTTGATTTACTAACGCTTCGCGTTGACCTTACGCTTCCTATTGACTAACGCTTCTCATTGACCAACGCTTGGATGACTTACGGTTTACTGAAGCTTACGATTCGCGTTGGTTAAAGCTTAGCTTTTGTTAACGATTCGCGAATCACCGACGCTTTGCTTTGAATAACTAACGCTTCTCATTAACCAACGCTTCGCGTTGGCTTACTTATGGTTCCATTTAGCTTACGTTTCGCGTTGGTAAGCGCATTGCGTTGGTAAACGCACACTTCCTATTGACGAACGCTTCTCATTGACCAACGCTTCTCATTGACCAACGCTTCGCGTTGGCCGATTTATGGTTCACTTTAGCTCACGTTTCTCGTTGGTTAACGATTCACGTGAAATCACGCTTCGTGAATCTCTGACGCTCCGCTTTGGATAACTAACGCTCCTCATTGACCAACGCTTCGCGTTGGCTGAATAACGGTTCGATTAAGTTTACGTTTCGCGTTTACCAACGTTTCGCGTTGACCTAACACTTCCTATTGACTAACGCCTCTCATTGACCAATGCTTCGCGTTGGCTGACTTACGGTTCGCTTTAGCTTACGTTTCGCGTTTGTTAACGCTTTGTGTTTACCAACGCTTTACGTTTACCAACGCTTTCCGTTAATTTTCTAAAAAACTTTTCGCGTCACCTGACGGCTCGCGTTGAACAACGCTTTGCGTTAACAGTCGGTCGCGTTGTTTAACTCAATTATATAACTCAATATTTAAAAATGTAAAAATCGCAAGAACATTACTATCAATTTTTTTTAAAATGCATGAACATTTTTACTGTTTCAATATTAATTATTAACACAAAACAAACAATTACAAATCTAGAGCACGATAGTGCGCAAGGCCGAGTTTAAGGGGCATTTGGACTTCTCACTTACAGTGCTATTACTACAGGAAATATCATAGATAATGTGACCCCGAAATATCTTCTGAACGAAACCAGCAACAGTGCTGATTTTTGGATAATTCATATTTTATAAACATTGAATAGGCAGAAATATTAACAATACAATGTATATACAACTCAGTATATACTGGGTATTTAAATAATTAACTCAGTTAGTTGTTACATTACTTGTTTTTAATCCGTTTTTTTTTTTTATAATAATTTTTAGTGCATTTTTTTATAACAGATTTTCAGTTTTTTTTACAAGGAATTCGGTGTTTTTTTGTAAAATTTTTTTTTTGGAAAAATCTTTTTTGAAGTCGGTTTTTAAAAAAAATTTCTTATTTTCCCATTATGAATGAGTATACCCTTTCAAAAAAAAAAAAATTTCGCAGAAATCGGTTATCACATAAAATGAGGATTTTTCTCGATTTCCCGGATATTCCCTCGTCAGAATGCTATTTGGTGACAATGGGACCAATGGAAAACCAAACCCTTTAAAACAAAAAAAAACATTCAAAATCGGTTCAAAAATGACGGAGTTCTAATGGGACACACATTAAAAAAAAAAAAAATACAGACGAATTGAGAACCATCCTCCTTTTTTGAAGTCGGGTTAAAAATGTGTTCCTTCTAGCTAAATTATTTGTATTATATAAATGCGTATTTCGATTATATAGCAATGATCAAGTGATTATTTATATGGATAATAATCGTTATAACTCCCAGGAAGTATATTACTCGTCGTTTATTTGGTGTCATAGCTTTCTCATATCTCCACGAAAAACATTTCTGATTAAACAATATAAAGGTGCGAATATTACATTTCATTTCATTACAATATTTATTCACAATAAGCCCCCCCCCCCCTCCCTCCCCTTACACATGGATTTCAGAAAAGGTTTGTATCTTTGTTTTTCTTAAATTGTGTTTTTTTTATAAACTAGCGTCTATTTATCCATTGTTAGTATGGTTGCCTTTCGATTATATTATACCAATGGAAGTGACTTCCGTTTACTTAAATTGACATTTAAGTAGTATGTCTGAACATTGTTATCATTCTTTGACATCAAATGCTTTATATTAAAAATCATACACATCTAGGATGGGAATAGTACCTCTGCCTCAGTAGCAGGATCACGCTCACATTGGCAAACCCGATAATAAATTCACGGAACAGCAACTAGCACGTGTCCTTTTCGGATCGGAAAAAGCATGACGTTTTGCGACCACCGACTGGTTTTCTTGAAGGTTATCTGATTATTTAAAGTATACTAATAACTTCAGAAACTCTAGGCTTACTGACTGAGTTCTCTATTGTACCAATCTTTGAATGGGGTAGTTGAAACAAAAGCTTCAACTACCCCATCTCGTAGATAAGGATAATGATAACTCGATCTCGCCACTTATTTCTTTGAGACCAACTATTTCTTTGAAAAGGAAAATCACTTACACCTTGAACTCATATATACACCTGGTTTACAAAACTGAAATAAACATAAAAACAATACTATTTGATGTATGTTATGTTTGTACATGTGAGGACAAATTTTGAGAAAACTATTGAGTTTATAAAAAAATTTTGCAAACAAAAGTTGTATATTTTAAAGAGAAGAAAATTTTTTGTTAATAAAATTTTTTTCTACCTCTTACGATTTCAAAGATATATTTTTTCCCCCCTGGCGGGGGGAAACACTTTCCGATTTTGCCCATTAACGAATTTGACCTTAATTTTTTGGTCTAGAACACACACAAAAATTTTCAGCTCGTCTTCTCTTTTCGTTTTTGAGTTATCGACTTGACAGACAGACAGATTGACGGACGGGCATGTGAAAATGGCCGAATTTGGCCATTTTATGAATATCTTTGTAAAGCATTTTTGTCAAGGATTAATATTTTCAAGCATTACAAAGTCGCGACTAAACTTAATATACCTTGTATATTTACAAATATACTGGGTACAAAAATAGTATGTGCGGTTGTTATGTATACCTACGGGTCCATGGAGACCATGCCTTCATTCGCCTATCAATTGTATTTCTCATTTTTTTCAACTTTGAGGTCAAATTTTGAGAAAACTATTGAGTTTATGAAAAAATTTTTCAAACAAAAGTTGTTTATTTTAAAGAGAATATGATTTTTTGTCAACAAATTTTTTTTCTATCTGTTACGGTTTCAAAGATGTGTAATTCCCCCCTCTTATTTGCTCTTTGTGCACAAATTATGAGAAAACTATTGAGTTTATTGAAAAATTATTCAAGCAAAAGTTGATTATTTTATAAAGAAAAAGATTTTTTGTTAACAAATTTTTTTTCTTTCTCTTACGGTTTCAAAGGCGGATATTTCCCCCCTCCTAGTGGGGGGAAACATGTTCCGATTTTGCCCATTAACGAACTTAGCCTTACTTTTTTGCTCTAGAACACACAAAAAAAATTTCAGCTCGTTATCTCTTTTCGTTCTTGAGTTATCGGGTTCACAGACGGACAGACGGACAGACGGACAGACGGACATGCAAAAATGGCCGAATTAGGAAATTTTATAAATACATTTGTGAAGCATTTTTGTCAAGGATTAATATTTTCAAGCGTTACAAAGTCGGGACTAAACTTAATATACCTTGTATATTTACAAATATACTGGGTATAAAAAATTCACTAAAAATTAGTTGGTCGTTTAGTAGGTCTACCCATATTTAGACAAATAAAATCAGTTATAGAACTTCAAAGTCACTAAAAAGCGAGAAATAAAACCTATTTTGACAAAATGGAAACCCAACTTCTAAAATCAAATATTCTATAACAAAAGATGCACTAAAAAGTAAAAAAATAATTGCATATTCTTGTGCCAATTTTAGTCCACCAAAGCAAAAAATTTTAAATATATATGTACAATTATTGTTATTTTTGGAGGCGGTGTCCAAAAGTTATGTGAATTTCTCTATGGTGACACCGCCTCCAAAAATAACAATAATTGTACATATATGTTTAAATTTTTTTGCTTTGGTGGACTAAAATTGGCACAAGAATATGCAATTATTTTTTTACTTTTTAGTGCATTTTTTGTTATAGAATATTTGATTTTAGAAGTCGGGTTTCCATTTTGTCAAAATAGGTTATTGACTACTTTGATAATCTTTACATGTAAATGACGACGGGCTGCCCTCTTTAAATCACAATCATATTTCTCATCTAGAAACTGCACTCACGAATTCAATGAATAATTGAAACCTACAAATACGAAAACAAATTAAAATATGGACATTAAAAACGAATATAAAATTAATTCTAAACAAATTGTTATATAATTTAAAATGTTTCAGTATTTTTGTTTTAAAACTAATAATTAATATATACCATAGTGGTCGAAAGTTATTTTTCTTGGCAAGTAAACTGCAATCAAATTAAAGTATACACACGAACGAGATATTTTCTACCTCGATTTTCATAACAGTCATTTCAATGGAATGTACAAGGTTCTTTTCATACAAAATTTTATATCTTAATTTATTATTGTTGTGATTTATTTTTATATTTATTATTTATATTTTCTGTGTGTGATGCATTTGAATAAAGACAATAAATATATTGTGCAATATGATAACTGTCATCATTTATGCGCGTGAAGTTCGCATCACACTTTTTTAAATTAATCACGCATCGAATAGTATCGAATACTAGTATATTGTAATCGTACTAACTTAATCGCAAAGCAGTAGTTATACTAACCAATGTACCATTCAAAAAAATTTAGCAGCTCACCGATTAATCGCAAAAATAGCTACATACCTAGTCCCCTAGATAATCAAGCTGGCAGCTCCACACTCGCAATATACTTATTGGTCAAGAGTGATGTTGATGTTTTGTTAAGTGGATCTGGTAACTTAAACCTTGAGCAAGTCACCCTCCCACCTTTCAACAATGTCACTGCGATTTCTGCTGAGGTAACTTAATAAACTATCTTTCAATCTTCTCTTAAAATATGTAACAAAAGTAGGCAAAAGTTTTGCTAGTTCCACCACGACCGTCAATAGAAAATAGTTTTTTGTCTCATTTCCTTCAGAATGCTGTGAACAACGTCTCTGCTTTCGATTGCATTTGGCATAGCATTCTTCGCCAAGTTTCTACTCTTACTTCTAATCGTAATGTTACGAACCCAACATTAGGATTCGTCACATTTCGTTTTTTTCTTAAATATTATTATTGCATTATATAATTATTGTTCACACATCGAGTTGTAGTGGTGCATTTCGTCAATTTTTAACCCGACTTCAAAAAGGATGATGCTTCTCAATTCGTCTGTATTTTTTTTGTTGTTATGTGTGTTACCTCAGAACTCCGTCATTTATGAACCGATTTTGAATTTTTTTTTGTTTTAAAGGATTTGGTTTCCCAATCGCATTCTATATGTTTCCCAATCGATGAGGGGATCCCCGGGAAACGAGGAAAATCCGCATTTTATATGTGATAACCGATTTCTGCGAATTTTTTTTTTTTTTAAAGGGTATACTGATTACTATTAACATATTTTCAAATTGTTTTTTGTAAACTAGCGTCTATTTATTTCCATTGTTAGTATGGTTGCCTTTCGGTTATATTATACCAACGGAAGCGACTAGCGTTTACTTACTTTGACATTTAAGTAATATGTCTGAACATTGATAACATTTTTTGACATCAAATGCTTGATATGAAAAATCATACACATCTAGGGGTGGGGATCGAACCCACGACCTCTGGCATTCTAGACCAATGCTCTACCAACTGAGCTACCTTAGACGTTATGGTAGTACTATGCATATGATCCTTCACTATCATTTTTGATGCCATTGTATTATTAATTTTGTTTATTATTTACAATTAATAATATTCATATCAAGCATTTGATGTCAAAAAATGGTATCAATGTTCAGACATATTACTTAAATGTCAAAGTAAGTAAACGCTAGTCGCTTCCGTTGGTATAATATAACCGAAAGGCAACCATACTAACAATGGAAATAAATAGACGCTAGTTTACAAAAAACAATTTGAAAATATGTTAATAGTAAATAATAAACAAAATTAATAATACAATGGCACAAAAATGATAGTGAAGGATCATATGCATAGTACTACCATAACGTCTAAGGTAGCTCAGTTGGTAGAGCATTGGTCTAGAATGCCAGAGGTCGTGGGTTCGATCCCCATCCCTAGAATCCCTAAAATGGTATACTGATTCATAACGGGACAATAAGAAAATTTTTTTAAAAACCGACTTCAAAAAAATTTTTTACAAAAAAAACCGACCCAAAAAAAAAATTTAAAAAAAAAAAAACAAAATGCATGTAAAAAAAACCGAAAATATGTTATAAAAAAATGCACTAAAAATTAAAAAAAAAAAAACGGGTAACAAAAAATGTGTTCTAAAAAAATGCACTAAAAATTAGTAGGTCGTTTAGTAGGTCTACCCATATTTAGACAAATAAAATCAGTTATAGAACTTCAAAGTCACTAAAAAGCGAGAAATAAACCATATTTTGACAAAATGGAAACCCGACTTCAAAAATCAAATATTCTAAAACAAAAAATTCACTAAAAAGTAAAAAAATAATTGCATATTCTTGTGCCAATTTTAGTTCACCTAAGCACAAATTTTTAAATATATATGTACAATTATTGTTATTTTTGGAGGCGGTGTCCAAAAGTTATGTGAATTTCTCTATGCTGACACCAACTCCAAATATAACAATAATTGTACATATATATTTAAAAAATTTTGCTTAGGTGAACTAAAATTGGCACAAGAATATGCAATTATTTTTTTACTTTTTAGTGCATTTTTTGTTATAGAATATTTGATTTTTGAAGTCGGGTTTCCATTTTGTCAAAATATGGTTTGTGTTTTTAAATGAATATTAATATTCACATGTCATAAACGCATTCAGGTATTGATTGCGAGGTGTTGTGTAAAGCTACAGACGGTAGTAAAAGTAGTTTTAATTTGCAACTCGGTTGAGTTCAGTCAGTTTAATTTGCAACTCGGTTGAGTCCAGTTCAATCTGTAACTCGAAAGTATACCTGCAATACAATTTTTTTACTCCATCACGCAACACCAGTCGAGCTGCACACTATTTCGCCTTGTATATCCGGACCGCATTTGTCAAAAAGATCTGATCAAGACTATTTTGAGGCGAAAGCCGAATTACTTTATTCACACTCGTATAAAATATAATAAGCGATTATTGTATTTGGTACAGCTATATGTAAGTCCGATTAATTAATTTATTTATTTTTCGTAGTAATTAAACTTATACTTTTACTTTACGTGTTTAACTATGCACCTTCACGTGTACAGCGTTAGGAAGCTGACGTAGTAGAGGCGTGGGTCTGTTTTAGTTCATCGCTAGGGAAAAATTTAATTTGGTATTATATCAATCCCTTCTACGTAAAATTTTGATTTTTACAATAGGGAATATGCATGAAAATTTTTTTTCACATTTATTTTCAGAATATGAAAATACTGTTAATACTGTAATAATATTCAAAAACGAAATTAAAATCCGACAAATATCAAGGAAGCTATAAGCTTTTAAAGATTATCTGTCTCTTTCTTGCAAAAATACTAAAAACGGAGTTTTACGTGTATTTTAAATGGTGAAAGTGTAATATGACGTCGCATAACATATCATCTTAATTTTTCTAATCGGGAATTTCAATCATTCATATCTCGCTTATTTTTAAAGTTATTTAAAAAGTAATTTTACCTTGATATTTGTCAAGTAAACATGCTTCAATTCAAGTGAAAAAAAATTTTCATGCATATTCCCTATTGTCTTATTTTTCGAGGTTTATCGACCCATTGGTGAAATACCGAAATATACGATACTTATTCAACCTTGTTTGTACAAGAGTTGCATTAGATTTATTTTTAGATAATGCTCCTACGATAAAATAGTTTAGCAGACAATTACGTGAACACACTAATGGTCGCTTATTTTTCTCTTCTTTTTTCCAGAATGTAAATACCAAATTAAAATATTCTGCTCTTCATATAGGATCACGTATTCGCTCCTTTCTAATCAACACGTCGAAATATTCCTAATTTATTATATTCTACTTATAAATTATTGTATTAAATTTATTAATTCTTAATTATATTCAGTCATTTCGATATGTTGATGTATTCTATTTTCATCATAATTGGTAAATTCTACATTTTTTAAATAATCCTAATTTTTTTTCAATATATTTTTTTGAATTTGTTCGTATTTAGTAAACACGATATGATGAAATATATTTTTGAATTCGATCTCGGTTTCATAAATATATGCATGTTATAAAATTAATTATATAAATATATCACAGCCGTGCATAACCCCCTTCGATTGGTGATATGCCGTTTTTTTTAATTCTTTTCTTTTTAACCCGACTTCAAAAAGGAGGATGGTTCTCAATTCGTCTGTATTTTTTTTTTTTTTGTGTGTCACCCCAGAACTCCGTCCATTTATGAACCGATTTTGAATTTTTTTTTTGTTTTAAAGGGTTTGGTTTCTCATTGGTCCCATTTTCACCAAATCGCATTCTGATGAGGGGATCTCCGGGAAATCGAGGAAAATCCTCATTTTATATGTGATAACCGATTTCTGCGAAATTTTTTTTTTAAAGGGTATACTCATTCATAATGGGAAAATAAAAAAATTTTTTTAAAAAACGACTTCAAAAAAATTTTTTACAAAAAAAAAACCGACCCCAAAAAAAAAAATTTTTACAAAAAAAACCAAATTCCTTGTAAAAAAAACTGAAAATCTGTTGTAAAAAAATGCACTAAAAATTATAAAAAAAAAAAAAACGGATAAAAAAAAAGTGTTATAAAAAAATTAGTTGGTCGTTTAGTAGGTCTACCCACATTTAGACAAATATAATCAGTTATAGAACTTCAAAGTCACTAAAAAGCGAGAAATAAAACCTATTTTGACAAAATGGAAACCCGACTTCAAAAATCAAATATTCTATAACAAAAGATGCACTAAAAAGTAAAAAAATAATTGCATATTTTTGTGCCAATTTTAGTCCACCAAAGCAAAAATTTTTAAATATATATGTACAATTATTGTTATTTTTTGAGGCGGTGTCCAAAAGTTATGTGAATTTCTCTATGGTGACACCGGGTTTCCATTTTGTCAAAATAGGTTTTATTAATATCACTAAAGTCAACCTTTTTCTAAACCTAGGGTGTATGGATGTGCTTGTGTTTTGTATACTTAAATATTGTTTATTTGGAAAAATATTTGTTTATTAAATACAAAAATATGCATCAGCGCACATTAGAATAACTATTTATATTAACGTTGGCTTCCTAATTTTTAGCTAATGTACACTCCCGTTAAATAAAGTTGTGTTAATCTCGTTAACTAACTCGGTTTGATTCATTTTAATTTGCAATTAAGCTTCAATTTTTATACTTGTTGGGCGAGTTTAATTTCGGTTCTACCCATACCGTTTTAAGCTCATGCATCAGGAACACTGAAATTAAAATGCTTATGTATGCAGATGATTTAGTTCTACTATCTGATTCGATTGGAGGGGGGGGGGGTGAGAAGAGCCTTACACGGTGTGCAAGTGTATTGTGATATATGGAAATTAAGAGTGTATGTTGAAAAACCCAAAATGTTGGTAGTGAGCAAAAGATCGCGGTTAAGTAACAATTGTCGATGAGAAATGTATGGAGAGAGAATTGAATGTGTCAAAAATTTTAAATATTTGGGAGTGTATGTGTTACATGATGGAACATGGAAACCGCACCAAGATTATCTTTTACGAAAAGGAAAAAGTGTATGTGCGACTGTTAGAATGTATGTTAGTAAACATCTTAATTTACCAGTTAGTGTTGACGCCTATGATAATTGATATCAGTGGTGTATACTCGTATTATTGAACAAATAAATTGATAAAATAGGTTTCAATGATCCTGTTTAGCGAACTGATCCCTAGAGGGGTCTTAGTTAGTTAGTTTATTAGTTTTTTGTAAATATGTTTACAGACTTGTTGATTTTGTGTTTACCAAAAATTTGAATTGGGCACAGACTTAATAAGTTTGTAAGTTTTTAGTTTAGTAGTAACATCCAGTTAGTTTGGGATGCATACTGTTTTCGTACAATCTATTGTCAGTTAGTTGAAATAGTGAGTAAAGTATTAGTATCGAAGCATTAGTGATTCAAAGAACATTTAGTTAGAAAAAAAAACAATTATAAACATAAAAATGAACTTGGACCATACCCAATTTGGCGGTAATAAAATCTACAAGCTGACAATTGGTGATTTACCGATAATCCACTTTTTCCCGTTTTATCCTATATCACCAGTGAACAACGGCAGAATCTAGTCAAGGTAAGTCCGAAGGAGACTTGAATTGTATAATTGTTTTTTAACCATCATTAGGTTTTAGAATCAAATTTTAATTTAGTCATACAGTCCACTCCACGGACGTTATATGCTTAGGCGCGTCCAGTTAGTGTTTGCCAACGATTGGTAAAGCTGCTCTTTCCGGTGTTGTCATATGGGGCGCAAATATGGGAAATGGAAAAAATTGACCCAAGATTAAATAGTCTTAATTGTGCCGCATATAAACACATCCTGGGGATAGCACGGTCTACCCCTAATGAAGCAACGTTAGTGGAATTAGGCGAAATACCATTTGAAGCGTTTTAAGACAGTAGTGTTTGACATACTACTATCGTGTCCAAAATTTTGATCAAAAGCAAATCCAAAAAGACTGCTTTAACTTAGACATGAAAGACAAAATAGTTGAGATTATGAATGAAAATGAAATGGATGAGGAAAGGATTGGATTTAGTATGAGCTATGTATATAAGAAAAGGTTAATCAAGGAAAGTCTGCGAGAGAGTTATAGTAAGAGGATGTTTGAAAGAATTATCCTCTCTGAAAACTTTCAATAGGATAGGGCATCATGAAAACGGAGCACCTTACCTGCTAGTTGCAGACAAGAAAACAAAGAGAGTGCTTGCGAATTTTAAAATGGGAAGGGGCATGTAGTATGTGAGGGAATGAGAGACGATTTATTGAAAGAGGATTTGATTTCATTGGACCGAGTGTTAAATGTTAGAGAGGCAAGACTAATAACTAATAACTGTGTGGAGGGTATATGGGTATAAGGAGAAAGTGATGATTGAAAGGAAACGAAAACTTAGACTTTCTGATTTTTGAACCAGCCAAGGGGTATTATTGAGCTCGAGAATGATTTAGTTAATTTTATGTTATGGATAATGTGTTTATTTTGTGGGGAATGTACAAATTATTATTTATTTTTTATAGAATTTACTGTATGTTTATTGTATTGATTAACGGAGTATGTCAATAAATTAATATTATTATTTAAAAAAAATAAAATTCAACCGATCTGGCTTGAAAATTTATCCCATGATCTTGTTGACGACAGTAGTAAATCTTTACACAAATATTAACTTTTAGCGAATTTTCTGAAAGGAAATAGAGCTATTGGTCTCGTACCGACTTTAAAATTTTGCAAAAATTTTTGCAGATGTCCATCGATCCTACCTAGTAGATGTCGAAAATCACCATTTGTAAAATTTATATAGATATATATATATATATATATATATATATATATATATATATATATATATATATATATCTATGGACATATATATATACATATATATATATATACATATATATATATATATATATATATATATATATATATATCTATGGACATATATATATACATATATATATATATATATATTTATATATAATTTTGATCTGATTGGAATGAAATTTCGTATTTAAGGCGCTTTTAGTATTCGAAAGGTCAAGTTCGTTAATGAGTAAAATCGAAAACAAGCGGAAAGGGGAGTTTAGAGGGAGGGGGAAACACAAAATTTGACATATCTACCTTAATATTCGAAAAATCGAAAAATTTATAAGAAGTAAAGTTGTAGGTACTAAGTTTTACTGTAATTTTGTATCCTATCATTTTATCCGTTACCTTAATATTCCTCAATATCTCTGTACACTTTAGAGTTTGAGCAAAAATGATCAGGTGATGAGTTGTAGCAAATATGATTTTCTACAACTTTATTCCTGACGCATTTTTCGATTGTTCTAATATTAAGAGTGATATTTTATATTTTGTGTTTTCTTCTTTCTTTATGCCCCCATTTTCCCCTTGACGTATGTCATTTATTAATAAAATTGGCCTTGAAAATACTAAAATCATATACGACATTTCATTTTGATCAGACTAAAGTTGTGACCGTAGAGAGTGATTTATGTATTCTAAGGAAATTCGCTAAGTTAAAAACGAATTTTTTATATTTATGAGATAGACAGAATATTTACTGTACATGTATTTTTAAGACATTCATATGTTTACAATTTTTGTATCATATATGAACCTTATACTGTATACGATATTCTGTAATAAATATTGTTCACAATATTGCAAATATACACCGTGTAACTGGAACCCGTGTTTTTATAAATTTAAAATAATAATTCTAATTTGTGAATATTAATTAAATGAGTTTTATGTTACAAAAAAATGTATTCTTAATTAAAAATATATTATTTAATGTTAAATAATAATAAAAATAATAAATAATGGGACTTAACCTCCGTTTTTAAAACACCACGGTCTTTACCAGAGGCCACCCACATCATTATTTATCAACCTTTATTAATTATTAATTTCACATTTTTATGATGTGAGTGGAGGACAAGGAATCCATATACAGGCTAGGAATTGGTAGGTTGTGCGGCTGCAGCCGACTTTGAAAGGAACCATGTCGATATTCATCGGGAGTTCGTGAAGGGAAACTGCAGAAAACCTTCACAAACATAGCCGGTTTCTTCGTTCTTATCTATACGCCAACAGTTAAGTCAATCATTCGCCCCACTAATGTTTTAATTGACAATCTGTCCATGTGGGGATTCGAACCCATAACCTCACAGTTCCAAGTAGGCAGAACGCGTTAGATCGCTCGAATACTTGGCGGGTTTATTTAATTATAAAAAAAGTATTTTATTTAAATTAAAAGAATAAATATAATATAATTTAAAAATTCAATAATTACGGTGTATTATGATAATAATAATATTTTTACTTTTTTAAAACACACTTATAATAGTAGACCATGATAAATTAGCACTGATTGTAGAAATGCACATTTTTTGCATGGAGAAATCTGTTCCCATTTCTTACAAAATATAACAAAATTAAAAATTCACATCGGTTCAATTTAATTGAACGAGAGTGTATATAATTATAAATGGAAACTTTAATTTTTATTAAATCCACTATAACATAGGTGGGCAAACTTTGACTTCACTCAGCTCTAAGTGAGAGGTAGGAAGAGAGATAGAGTAAATACAGGGTACCTACCAATTATTATTATTTTCTTTTTTTAATTAAAACATTTTCTGAAAAAAACATAATAATACCAACTCTTTTTTATGGTAACTATTATACAAAGTATACATTTTACAATACATACAATGCATTGAATACATACTCTGGAATTTTGGGCTGGTAATTTTAATATATTTGTGTATGAATAAAATATAAATGTTATATAAATTATAAAATATAAATCTTTTGATCTTTTAGGTTTACCGCTTTACAATTGTAAACCGCTTGTAAATTTTATTGATGATGTAGGGGAAAATATAAAAGAAAAAAATAAATAAAATAAAGAACACCCTCTATGAGTGAGATAGAATGAATGAGATAGAAATGATGTAGAAAAGAGGTAGAGCGCATAATAATACAGACGTGCAGATGTTAATCAGACCCAATGTGGGGATTAAGCAATGGCCAATCCAATTCCCAGAACTAATCCGCAGTTCTATCTCCCATTTAGGAGACCCAAGATACACCCTCTCTGATATAGCTACAAATTTGTGTTAGTGAAATAAATTCGGACTCAATGCTGAAAAGGTTAATGTAAAAGGTAACAAATGTTTATTAGGTAAACTAATAAATGAATACAATATAACGATAATAGATACAAAGAAAACAATTTGATTAATAAGAATTAAATTATGAATGTATTAGCATTTAAGATAAATCAAAGAGTTAAAGTTAATATTGTCCTTCTACGGAACCCTAACTAAGTTATAAATTATCAATATTATCATAGTCCATTAGGACATATATTGAAAATAAACCAAAGCAAAACTTACAACGTAATATCAATAAACGAAACTATTTACAACGTAATATTAAAGAACGAATTTATGATAAACAAATTGATTTACAATAAACTATAGTTTTTACAGGAACAGTAAACAGACTCGCATAGTTTTTACAGGAACAGTAAACATACTTAAATGAAACTTAAAGTAAGATAGCATTCAGGATGCCATATATTATTTAAACTAGAAAATATCCGACCAAAAACATAAATGTAAGAAAGGGCCGAGTTTTCGGGAAAATCCTTAATGTAATAGTTCCTTCTTAAAAAGTGATGATATGAGAGTAAGGACCAAGCTATTTACAAAGTAAATAGCTCTAGACTTTATATAATAATAGTTGCTTCTTACTTTGTAAAGTTTAGAGCTATTTACTTTGTAAATAGCTCGGTCCTTACTTCCTTATCATCACTTAAGAAGGAACTATTACATTAAGGATTTTCCCGAAAACTCGGCCCTTTTTTACATTTATGTTTTTGGTCGGATATCACTCCTTTTTGAGAGGCTTAAATATACAAAGCCGAAGGCTTCGCACAAAACGCTACTAGTTTCGTAACGCTTCGCGTAACAAAAAAGCATACGCAAGGCGTATGCTTTTTTATATTTATCAATAATGATCGATTGCGAAATTTCCTTTCAGGATTTTCGCTAAAAGGTATAGTTGTATAATTTATTGATGTATGTAGGTGTATAATTTACTAACGGTTCGCTTTAGCTTACGTTTCGCGTTGGTTAACGATTTACGTTGGTTTACGATTCGCGTGATGTCACGCTTCGCGAATCACTGACGCATCGCTTTGCATAACTAACGCTTCCCATTGGCCAACGCTTCGCGTTGGCTATCTTACGGTTCGCTTTAGCTTACGTTTCGCATCGCGTTGACTGACTTACGGTTTGCGTTACCACGCTTTTACGCTTTGCGTTTACCACCGCTTTACATTATTGCTGTACTAACGCTTCGCGTTGACCTAACGCTTCCTATCGACTAACACTTCGCGTTGGCTCACTTACGGTTCGCTTCAACTTACGTTCGCGTTGGTTAACGCTTTGCTTTGTTTAACGATTCGTGGTGATCACGCTTCGCTGATCACCGTCGCTTCGCTTTGAATAACTAACGCTTCTCAGTGACCAACGCTTCGCGTTGGCTGACTTACGGTTCGCTTTAGCTTACGTTTCGTTGATTTACTTGGGCGTTGAATTACTAACGCTTCGCGTTGACCTAACGCTTCCTATTGACTAACGCTTCTCATTGACCAACGCTTCGTGTTGGCTGACTTACGGTTCGCTTTAGCTTACGTTTCGTTGATTTACTTGGGCGTTGAATTACTAACGCTTCGCGTTGACCTAACGCTTCCTATTGACTAACGCTTCTCATTGACCAACGCTTCGCGTTGGCTGACTTCTGGTTCACTTTAGCTTACGTTTCGCGTTGGTTAACGCTTTGCGTTGATTAACGATTCGCGTTACCAACGATTCTCGTGACCAACGTTGGTTAACGAGTCGGTTAACGCTTTTACTAACGCTTCGCGTTGGCTGACTTACGATTCGCTTAAGCTTACGTTTCGCGTTGGTTCACGCTTTTCGTTGGTTAACAATCACGCTTCGCTTTGACCAACTAACGCTTCTCATTGGCCAATGCTTCGCGTTGGCTGATTTACGATTCGCTTTAGTTTACGTTTCGCGTTGGTAAACGCTTTGCCATTACCAACGCTTTGCATTGATTAACTAGCGTTGACCTAACGCTTTTTATGGGCTAACGCTTCTCATTGACCAACGCTTCGTGTTGGCTGACTTACGGTTCGCTTAAACTTACGTTCGCGTTGGTTAACGCTTTGCCTTGTGGAACGATTCGCGTGGTATCACGCTTCGCGAATCACCGTCGCTTCGCTTTGAAGAACTAACGCTTTTCATTGACCAACGCTTCGCGTTGGCTGACTTACGATTCGCTTTAACTTACGTTTTGTTGCTTTACTTGGACGTTGAATTACTAACGCTCCGCGTTGACCTAACGCTTTCTATTGACTAACGCTTCTCATTGACCACTGACTTATGGTTCACTTTAGCTTACGTTTCGCATTGGTTAACGCGTTGCGTTGGTTAATGATTCGCGTGACCAACGTTGGTTAACGATTCGGTTAACACTTTGCGTTTACCAACGCTATGCGTTGATTTACTAACGCTTCGTGTTGACTGACTTGCGGTTTGCTTTTGCTTACGTTTCGTGCTGGTTCACGCTTTTCGTTGGTTAACAATTCGCGTGGTATCACGCTTCGCGAATCACCGTCGCTTCGCTTTGAAGAACTAACGCTTCTCATGGACCAACGATTCGCGTTGGCTGGCTTACGGTTCGCTTTAGCTTACGTTTTAGCTTTTAGCTCTGCGTTTACCAACGCTTTCCGTTGATAACTAGTTAGTTGTTACATTACTTGTTTTATCATAATCATCAATACTTAGCCATGTTTCGACAAGAATAATAATATCCAAGTTCCTTAATTAATCTAAAATTTCTTTATCTTCTATTTTCGATTTAATTCCGTCTAAGTTCAAGCAGCATAATTTAATGGTTGTAGGTTTGTTATTATTCAATATTGTTATTATTTTGTTTTGACCTTTCTCCTTCCTGCATTTTTGAAAACATATTAGGGATCGAATTTTTCCTTGGATTTCTTGGCGTTCTTGGATCTACCGCTGTTCGCTTTGGTTGTGTATACGGTTCTTCGTTTTCGTTTTGACTAAACAAAACATTATCATCACTCCTTAATCGTTTACTTTTGTTTATACCCTCTTCTAATTCTATTAGACCCAGTTTTTTTAAGGATAAGCCTAGTTAATTAACTCGCGTGGTTTAAGTTAAGTTCCCCCACTTCGAATCCCTTTCCCTAACCGCTGTTAATAACTTTATATCACTGCATAAAATATTTAACACTTTGAATTGAAATATTTGAGGTTATGATAAATAATATATAATGATAATATATAATAAATTATTATTCAGACCATATAATAATAATAATATAATAATATTTATGATAATAATAAAATATAATATATATTATTATTATATATATTATTATTCTTCTGATCAACGCTATTATGCGGCGCTAGTTTCGGGATCTAAGTGGAGGAACTTAACTTAAACCACGCGAGTTAACTAACTAAGCTTATCCTTAAAAAAACTGGGCCTTAGTGTGTAATATTTACCATTGCATTATCTCCTCTAATCGTCGCATGTTCCCCTTGTTCAATTTTGGCTCGCATCCACGGATCCAACTTACGGCGTCTTTCTCGTATTTCCTTTGATAGATCATTTTTTTCATTTTTTAATAAATGCGCCTTTTCCATAATTATTTTCTTTTTTTTCATATTAAACGTTACTAATATATTTCTTGTGTGATTCTCAATCGTTTTACCCAAACGGAATATGTTATGATTTCATTAGTGTTATCATTTATTTGTAGTTTTTCATTAATTACAGTGATAGATTTTTTCTCTACGTCTTCGTCATTTTCCTCGGGTATACTCGACTACCCGAATACCCGAATACTCGCATACCAAATACAATAATATTTTTTATTCGTTGCTTGGAATTTCTTAAATAACTGCTTTTGATTATCAACTATATGTTTTAATTCAATATTTTCTTTCTTAAGTTCCATAACCTCAGTCGTAAGTTCTGTATCTTTCAAATTTAGCTATTGTATCATATTTTGTTCAACTTTATCAATTTTTTATCTAGTAATTCCATTTTCGATATCAATAACTGCATACTAGTATTTATTTCATCCAACTTTTTATCATTCATTTTTTATTTGTATGCATAGTAGCACACACCACTTGTTTTAACAACAAAGTTTTATCTTATTAATTTGAAATTATTTTAGATGGTAAGTAGAAAACTTTTAATATTTTTGATTGATTAAATTCACTAACACTAAACTATAACACTTTAACATTTAACACTTAACTTATAAACTCTATAATCGCTGTATCACTTGATATTTATTACACTTTGAGCACTTCCCGCATTAGTAAAAAAAATAGTATCTGCAACTCGTGCGGTGTTGTCGATTGCCCACTCGAGCGAATGAGTGAACAAAACCGCTCTCGTGAGCAATCGACAATTTACCGCACTTGTTGCACAAGATACTATTAAACTAGTCTAGATAGATAGATAGATATATCTTGGGGTATATAAATGAATTGCACTTCGACCTTATGGCTCATGTGCTTCCCCTTCTACTTCACTCTGACGAGATTCGCTTCTCCCATATCTTGGCAATAGCCAGAAGCTTGCTAGTCAAGTCTTCCTAGAGGTTCATATATTCGGTGTGAGATGCATCGAATATTTTGAGTCTGGTGTAACCGAGAGATTCGCAGCAAAACATTATATGGCTGGATTTTTCCTCCTCCTCGCCACACAGTCTGCACATAATGGATCCATTATGGAGTCTCATTGTGTGCAGATACTTCCGCAAGGGACAATGTCCGGCGATGAATCCGGCAACCTTCTGTAGATGTATCCTGTTCAGGCTCAGTGCATCGAGGGACAGCCTCTTGGATGCACTCCGAAGCAGTATTTTCCTGAGCTTTACCTGCGGTATATTTTCCCAGTGATCACGGTGTTTAGCATTCATCCACTCGTTGGTCACCTATTTACATACAGTCTTTGGAATTCTTAAAGTAGGCTCTGGGCCTATGAAGGATATCCCGACTCCCTTCTTTGCTAAGGTATCTGCTTTTTCGTTTCCTGTATACCATTTTGGTCTCACGAGTAAATCAAAAAATATATAATAAAATAACTACTACCCCATCAACCGTTTACTACCCCATCGTCCCTTCGATGGGGAGGCCATTTATACAATGAAGTTCGCTAGTTGCTCCAAGGGGATTGTTCATGACAATTTAACCCTGCTGCCCCAGCCTTCGGCTAGTTCTCTAGCCGAACACAATGCCTCGCACGGTAGCTTGGGTTTGCATGGTTTATTAGTCTGGCTTCTCAAGGCTATCCTGTCCGGTATGGGTATTCATGCCAGTAATATAATTACCGCCATTGCATAGCTCTTACTCGATGCACTCGAGCTTCCCCAACAACGACATGGTCTTACCATGCCTAAGAGAAGAAACTAGTCTAACTATATCCCTTTAACAATGTAACAATAATTATGTCTAGGGTTACCAAAAACTTTTTCTCTGAGATTATTGTATAAAAATTCGAGGCTAGGACAAAATAATCGGAGCATTGTTAAATTACTTTACACATTTCTTTTTTAAATAAAATTTTTAGTATATTTTTTTGAGTTTAAAAGATTGTTTGGATTCTTTAAATAGATTTATTTAACCAAATCAATAAATTATTACAGAATTAGAATGAAAGAATTATGAATTATGAATTACAGTTTGACTTGAAAAATAAATAATAATAATAAGCACTTTTAATACGTGTATATCTAGTATGTCCTTTTAGCCATTAGTTACCGGGCGTAGTTTTTTTTGATGATTACTTAGATCATATAATTACATTTACAGTGAATAGCAGTCACCAAAATGTTAGTGTGAATAGTGATACTCAACACTTCCTCCTTCCGCACTACACCTGCTGCAATACCCAGTTCTATAAATCGTTGAGGTAATACCAACTTTTGTAATGTGCTAGCTCAAGCAACTGCCGCACCATTGTGCATAACTAGCATTCCATTGGTAGACCTCCTGGTAGTTTCGTTCCCACCGAAATCTGCATCAGTATAGGCCAATAAGCCCTCTTACTGATTTACCAGGGAATTGTAAACCTAAGTTTTCTGTACCCGCAGATACTTAAAGATTCGTTTTAAAAAAATGTTTACTTCAATAAACTTACGTGTTTCTTCAAAAAAAAATCTGTAAAGCGTTGATTCCAACACCTAGGACTCTGGCGAAGTCCATATAGACTCCCTTTTAATCTACAAACACGGTTTCAGCTAAAAGAGAATTGCCTGACTATTTAGAAACACATTTTCCACCATTCTCTAGTTTAAATTAGAAACATTTTTTCTTAATATGTCCTTCACGCTTACAAAAATTGCACACAATCCTATTTTGCCCAGATTTTAAAATAGTTTTACTTGATACAAACGCACTATCTGTCGATGAAGTTAAACGTTTTTCTATAGTACACAACTTTTCTAACAAATTACTTGTAGTCTGTTGTTCTGTGGGTAAACTTTCCCACACATTAGTGAATTCCTGAAATTCAGGCCCAATTGCAGACAAAATTTGACCATATAACAATTCCACTGGAATCTCGTTACCAACTTTACGTTTCTTTAGCTCACTGTTCATATCGAAAAATAATTTTTCAACTTTAGCAACATATTGAGCCACATTGTCACTTTGTCTTTTTAATTGGAAAAATTCAACCATTAAAAGGCTTAAACGCTGTACACTTGATTGTTCATACACATTCACTAGCTTATCCCAAATGTCTTTTGCATTCTTCAATGTCAACACTAAATTAGCCATATTATTTGACAAAGCGCCTGCAATAAATGACGCTGCTTTAGCGTTGTCCTTTTTCCATTGAATATAAGTCTCAGTCGAAACTTCTGGACATACTTTTGTACCATATATAATATCAGTTAAGTCAAACTGCTCAAAGTTTAGAGACATTTCCCACCTCCATTTAGCCCAATTGTCAAGGCCCCATTAATTTTTCCACTTTCATTATAGGATCCACAATGTAAAAAAAATTGCTAACGTAATTTTTTTGTTTAAATGACATCTATTTAGCTTTCAAAAAAAATATTCCAGAACAATCCATTTTCTGCAGCAAGCTTGCTGGGCCCATAACCTTTTGAGTTTAAAGGATTGTTTGGATTCTTTAAATAAGATTTTTTTAACCAAATCAATAAATTATTACAGAATTAGAATGAAAGAATTATGAATTACAGTTTGACTTGAAAAATAAATAATAATAATAATAAGCACTTTTAATACGCGTATATCTAGTATGCCCTTTTAGTCATTAGTTACCGGGCGTAGTTTTTTTTTATGATTACTTAGATCATATAATTACATTTACAGTGAATAGCAGTCACCAAAATGTTGGTGTGGAACAGTGATTCTCAACATATTTAAAACAAAATAATTTTCCGACATTTATTGTATAAATATTTTGTGACGAGGACAAAATAATCAGGACATGGCTTATTTTTAAATATAAAAAACAAAAGCAATTATCATTATAATAATGATAGCTCATTGAATTGGTCTTCAATAGTTCATTATTGTAAAGAATGGGCCGTTACTTGACGAAAATCCATTATAACTATTAAATAAAACAAATATTTAAAATTTTCGTAAAATCAAATTTCATTTTTATTTCTGTAGATGGAACGGTGTTCCGAAACTAGTCAAATAAAGTGATTTTACGATAATTTCAAATATTTATTTTATTTAATAAGTTCATTATTGATTGTAATTTTATTTTTCAATAAAGAAAATATGATTTTCGAGCCAAATAACGACTCGCAACACCTTCTTTCATGTTACCAAAAAAATTAGGTCAATTTCGTGACATATCACAAGATTCAGTACGATTGGAAATCCTGTTTGTAACCTATAATTAATTCAAATAATATGTAAACAAATGATATCATGCATTCAAGCTAGGTTTGCATAATTTTAAGCATGGAGACTATACAAGGAGACCGATCTCAAACGAGAGAATTGCCAAAATATGGCAACGTAATGGTAGAAGTTATATTTACTTTTTGTGCCACTAGCGTCACTAGTTGTCCATCCGTACCGAAGTGAAAGTATAATAAATAGAAGTGAAGTATATATTTGTCATTTTGTAAGACTTATTATTAATTAATAAAAGTTTAATTTAATATCTGATTCAATAATCTTTAAATTGATTTTAATAATTTTAATATAATTTATATTTACTTAATTTATTTTCATTTTTACAATTCCAACTTTACAGGTTACTATTTAATTATTCGATGTTTTATAATTATTTTGTTTTTTATTGTTATGTAATTATTTTGCGAATTTTTAACTATCACTTACTTCAACTAATTACTTTATTTCATTTATTAAAAGAAGTATTTTATTGGAAAAATACTTGGTTGCAAATACTTTTTATAATACTATACAAATGCGTCATGTTTTTCAATTCAAAGTCGCGCCTTATACTCTCTCCACTCTTGGTGTTCACTACTGACATCTTATTTTTGTCAATTATTTGCTTACATGGAGTTCGGTCTCCTTTTGTAGTATCCATGATTATAAGATTGAAATGTGCAATTTACGGTTGTTGTGAAACTGGAGGGGACAAGTTAGGGTGGGGAGTTTGTCCTATGCTAAATGCATTAATATCTCATCCATTGCCAACTATAAATAAGTAAAAATTTTCAATTAAATGGTTCCAAATAGTTTAATTTTTGTAAAAAAATAGTATATTATTAATCATGGGACTAAAGTGACTCTTTTAATCCCGCGAGTGGAGGACCACTCAAGGGATAAAAGGCACTTTAGTCCCACGGTAAATATATTTTTTGTACTTTCGGGATTAAAATGACAACTTTACTCCCTCAAATAGGTACTAAAGTAGTAATTTTCTCCTATATGGGAGATATAGGAGAATTTTTTTCTCATGGGAGAAAAAGTAAATTTAATATGTATCCTAGCAACAAAATCAAAATGACATTTCTATTTAACAAATTTTTTTTTCATATTTTTTCATGTTAAATAGAAATGTAATTTTGATTTTGTTTCTAGGATACATATTAAATTTACTTTTTCACCCATGGTAAAAAAATTTACTTTTTCTCCCATGGGAGAAAAAGTACTACTTTAGTACCTATTTGGAGGGAGTATAGTTATCATTTTAATCCCGAAAGTGCACAAATATATTTTTGTAAAAAAAAATATATTGTTTAAAAATTTAATCCTAAATTTCATTTTTTCAAGAGTTTTAATAATTAAAAATATGTTTTTATGTATTTAAAAAAAGTTGCATGTTGATAAAACTAGATAAAACTTAATAAAACTAGATAAAAATAAATATAACTAATAATAAAACTAGATAAAAATAAATATAACTAAAAATAAAACTAGATAAAAATAAATAAAACTAAAAGTAAAACTAGATTTAGAACATTTTTCGATCTACAAATTTAATTATCTCAGAAACCAAAAACAGGATAAATTTGAAATTTGGTCCAGGTATTTATAAGACTTTGATAATTATTATGACAGTTTTTCATTAAAGTGGCATTTCTGGTTGTCGAGATATAGATTTTTATATCACTGTGATTACCACCAAGCCCATTTATCGCTATGTATAGCCTTACTTCAAAACTGTAACATTTTTTTACTCGAAAACTGAAAACAGGATCAAGTTTAAACTTTCACAGGATATTCTTTACAACCTTAATAGCATCTTTGAGTACGTTCCACTAAACGCCCGCAACGATTGTAACATCCTCTGTATCAGTCCACCTATTGTAACTGGTCGTCGCGAGCGATCGCTCGACGTCATAGATGACGTCACTGTTCGCGACCGCATCGCGCCTACTTCGCCCATACAATATTGATGGGTCAGAGTGGGCTTTCACCAAAACGTGGCGGGAATTTAAAAAAACAACGATGGCGACGAAATAAATAACTTTTTACAATTCTGAAACTGATATTGATTGCAATGGAAATGACAGTGTCAGTGGAGGATGCGAGACGTGCCGAAAATGGTAAATGGCCGCTTAATTTTACAGATAAAATAATATTTCTCAATCGAATATCTTTTGGAACATATAAAACATCATATTTTTTAAATATTATTATAATTAATTATTTAACATTTTGTTTCATTTAATTCTAATTATTTCCTGCCATGTTGAATTAAATTTTACTCCAATCCATGCGGAATATTTACTCACAACCCTCACAGCTGTACGTTTTCACCATGCTGCCATATTCCGAGCATACAGAGCTCAAGATGTGCGTTCCACCTATAACATTCGCCTACAACGCCCGCAGCTTTTTTACGTTAGTGAAACGGCAATTTCAGCGGTCGTGGTCGAGAGTGTTGCGGGCGTTAAGTGGAACGTACCCTTTATCTATTGTAAACAAATAATTCAATTTTTTTAACATTGAATTTATTTTTAGGTTGAAGTATAGTTGTCTAATCATTCATTTGTTCCATAAAATGATTAAATCATAGTTAAAATGTCTGAAATATCCATACATTTAACAAAATACACAAAATTACGTGGTTGAGGTTGTAAAGTTCCTCAAGAAGTCTTAAAGGATCTTTTGAGGAACTTACAAGATAATTCAATTCAAAACATCGTGAAAGATGATTTTCTGGGTAATTAATTCATTGCGTTTTAATTGTAGACGAATTAATTTTATATTAAAATTTCAGGAATAGGATTAGATTGTGCTGTGATTCCGTTAAAACGGCATGATTTATTTTTAATTCAAACGACTGATTTCTTCTATCCAATTGTCGATGATCCGATTTTAATGGGTCGTATTACTTTCGCAAACGTTGTCAGTGATTTGTACTCATTGGGTGTTCATGAAATTGATTCAGTTTCAATTTTAATTTCTCCACCAGAACATATGCCAAAAAATGAGCAAAATGTTGCATTACCGGGAATTATTGAGGGATTTAGACAAAGTGCAAAAGTATCTAATATCAAATTATTACTTGGAGCCGTTAATGAAAACCCTTGGATGATTATTGGAGGAATTGCTTCGTCAATTTGCACGAGGAATGAATTTATAATGTAAGACGAAAACTGGAAATAATTAAAATAAATAGTAAGTACTAACAATGGTTTATTTGATATTAGGCCTGATGCTGCACATATTGGGGATGTTTTAGTATTAACTAAAGCTATAGGAACGCAAGTAGCAGCCCTTATTCAACAGCATTTATCAAATAATAATGAACAAGCTCAAAAATTGCTTGAAAATTTTCCTAAAGAAAGTTTAGAACAGGCTGTGAAACAAAGTCACAAATCAATGGCTCGTTTAAATCTATCAGCATCTCGCCTTATGCATAAATATTGTGCGCATGGATGTACAGACGTAACTGGTTTTGGAATCTTAGGTCATGCACAAAATTTGGTAGAATGTCAAAAAGAAACTGTAAATTTTATTATTGAAAATTTACCAATAATTCAATATCTTACAAAGGCCGCACAAGTTTTAAATTATTCACGTTTATTACGTGGAACATCTGCTGAAACTTCAGGTGGATTATTAATTGTACTTCCAGAATCATGCGCTAAAGATTTTTGTGATGAAATTCAAATGTTAGATAATGAAACTGCATGGATTATTGGTAAAGTTGTATCGGGATCAAAACAAGCACAAATTTCTGAAAATGTTAAAATTATTGAATACATCTCCAAATAATCGTCAAAATATTTTTGGGTAGTTTTGAACATAGTGTGACTAAAATAGAATAAAATTTGATAAAAATGGTCTATTTTATGATTTTTTTATGTTCTGCTCTACTTCACAGATTCCTGTATTGAAATTGAGTTGTATTTATTATTGTTCAAGTTTTAATAAATGATAAAATTTAATAGATATGTTGTTTTAAATGAGGAGTTCTTAGGAGTTTCGATAACATTTTCAAAATATACAACTATAACACGAAATGGTCGAATTATTAAATTTTTTGAGGAATATGTCATGTGTGTAAAATTTGACTGTAAATTTCAAGTAATCCGTAACATTTTGAAAATATATTCCTAACAACTCAACCATCGGTCACAAAATGTCTAGGGGATGTTGCTTTCATTCTATGTCTAAGGGGTTTCTGATAAGACTACCTGAGACAACTACAGGATGAGATAAAGTCTTAGGGAGTAATAAGAGACATAATTACATCTTATAAGAAACAAAATTACAGTAAAACTTAATACCTACAACTTTACTTCGTATCAATGTTTCGATTATTCGAATATTAAGGGAGATATGTCAAATTTTGAGTTTCCCCTCCCTCTAAACCCCCTTTCCGCTTGTCCGTAAAACATTAACGAACTTGCCCTTTTGAATACCAAAAGCGCATCAAATATCAAATTTCATTCCACTCAGATCAGATCAAAATTGTAACCGCTAGAGCTATTACAGACATATATATATATATATATATATATATATATATATATATATATATTAATACAATTTGCAGAAAATTCGAGTCGAAGTTTCATTGAACCTCTAAATACTGCAGTAAAAGATAAGTGTGTACCAACAATAGCTTATCAAATGGAAAATGGTTTTTTAAAGCAAGAAAACCATCTACTCAAAAAACTCATGGAAGAAATGAGTGAAAAACATCAACTACTGCGAGAAAAATTACATGAAAAAGAAATACAAGCTCTGAAACAGGAAAAAAAAGTTTTAAATCGGAAAAATGAAAATACACAAACAAAATCAATGAAAATAGTGTCTGAAGGAACACCAAAGAATCTAAGAAGTATAGGCAAAGCTACATACAGCCAAATAGTAACCATGAAGGATGTTGAATCACTTCCAGGAAGTACTACATCCAATGTTAATCTAGAAAATAAAGGCAATGCTGCATACAGTAAAGACCAACATTGCAGAGGTTATTAAAAACAATGAAAGCAATGTAGAACAGGAATTTAAAGTAGTGACTTACAAAAAAAGACCAAGAAAGGCAAATATTATTACTGGATCTGGAAGTTCAGAAACTGGGAACGAATTCGAAGGTGAAGCTAGGAAAATATGGCTATATCTTGGACGTGCAAAAAATAAGGTCACAAAAGAAATGGTTACTTGCCATATACGGAATAAATGTCAAACAGAAGAAGAGATAATTTGTGAAGAATTAACTACTTTAGGCCAAAATAAAGCATTCAAAATAGGTATACATGAAAAATATCAAGATTTGTTGTATAAACCTGAGTCCTGGCCGAGTGGAATAATAGTAAGAAGATTCAAACTTTTTCGAGGGAAAGACGCAGTCAATACACAAAAATAGTAGCAGTAAGAAGGTGAAAAAAACCCAAAATAAATATTTACCAAAACCATATGAACACTCATCTAACTTCAATATATTGCATCAAAATATACAGTGTTTAAACAATAAAGTGAATCAGTTAGAGGTAGTGTTAAGAAGTGAAAATATAGACCTTCTATTGATATCCGAACACTGGTGCTCGGACATAAATATTGAAACTGTAAATATAGAGAATTTTACATTATGTGATGCCTTTTGTCCTACTGAATATATTCATGGAGGAGTTGATATATGGGTCAAAAGTACAATGCAAAGCAATATAAGTACACTTAACTCATTTAAAACCTGAGATAAATAATATAATTATCATGGGAGACATAAATATTGATTTCTTTAAAAGTGATATCAACAAACGTCAACTGATGGATGTATTGGACTCCTATGAATGCAAAAATATCATTGAAGTACCTACCCGTATACAGAAAACATCAATCACAGGGATAGACTATGTGATAATTAATAAAAATCTGCAAAACTTTAAATATACATCAGAGGTTCTATTATTATTATTATTATTTGGAGGTTTAATTCACTGTGACCAATATGATCTATTGTGACCCCCTACTACTGCTCTGTTAAGGCTTGCCTCAGAGCTCCTCAGCCAGTCTCAATTCTCGGAGGAATTTGATGATCTGGGTGGGGTGCAGGGATGGTAAGTCGTCCTCCTGGAGTAGGTACTGGTCAAAACAAGCAGCCCTTCTTCGTGCTACGGCTTCACATTCAAGTAGGAGATGAGTTGGAGTCTCTTCCTCCAGCTCACAGAACTTGCATGAGCCGTCATTGATGATTCCCATCTTACGGAGGTGCCCATTCAGCCGGCAATGCCCGGTGAGAAAGCCCGTTAGGATTCGTAGCTCATTTTTTGTGAGCTTAATGCAGGTTTCGAATCTCTTTCGGTTATACCGCCCGAGAAGGATCTTGGCCTGCCGCAGCCCTGGGGAATCTTCCCAGAGCTTGGTTCTTTCTGCTTCCTTTGCCTTCCAGAGGGCTGTGTTGAGGTAGGCCTCGCCTATTCCACAGGACGGCTCAGGTCCTATGAAAGGGTCTGACGATCCTTTCCTTGCCAGTTCATCAGCAGTCTCATTCCCCTCAATGCCTGCATGGCCTGGCACCCATTTCAGAGAAACGTCATTCTCCTTGCCTAGCCTGTTTAGCAGGTCTAGGCATTCCCACATCATCTTAGAGTTGATGCTCCATGCACTTAGTGCTTTGATGGCAGCTTGGCTGTCAGAGAGGATCACTATGTCCCGCTTCCTGTAATTCCTGCTCAGGTTGAACTCAGCACACCTGGTTATTGCACGAACTTCCGCCTGGAAAACACTGGGAAACTTCCCCGTGGGTTCAGAGTATCTGGTTCTAGCCCAAATACACTCGCTCCCGTGCCTTCGTTGGTCTTTGACCCGTCAGTGTACCATTTTATGGTATGTGGCTTGAGGGAGTACATGTCCTCCCCACTCCACTCCTGCTTACTGCTCAGCTCCGTAGTGAAGTTCTTATCGAAGCTGAACTTCCTAGTTGCTTTATCTCGGGGTAGGTCTAACAAAGAGGTTCGGGGCTTGTTGCCCGTAATAGCCCTCCTATAGGCCTTTTCCCCTCCCGTTATTCTTAACAACGCTTTCTGTGCTGCACCCTCCACTGCTAGATGCAGGAGAGACAGGTCCAGTATGACCTCCATCGCAGCCGTTGGACATGACTTCATGGCGCCTGTGATACACAGGCATGCCAGACGCTGTACTCTAGCGAGTCCTTGTCTTGCTCTCCCGATTTCGGTTTTCTTTGACCAGACCACCGCTCCATAGGTGATGACTGGTCTTACCATCATGGTGTACATCCATCGCAGGATTCTTGGTGTACATCCCCAGGACTTGCCTGCGATTCATCTGCACACCATGAGCGCTCTGGTAGCCTTGGAGGTAACTTCCTCCAGATGTCGATTCCACAGTAGCTTAGAATCTAGGATAATGCCTAGGTACTTAACTTCTTGCTTCCATTCCAACTCCTCGCCACCAAGGTGTAGTGCTTGGAGTCTCGGGAGTTTCCTTTTCTTGGTGAATATCATCACAGTGGTCTTGGATGGGTTGACGCTCAGCCCCACTGAATGGCACCACTTCCTTGTAGAGTTTAGCCCTCTTTGAATGAGGTCACGCACCGTACTCTCAAACTTCCCTGTTGCCAGGATCACGATATCATCGGCATATCTTATGCAGATAATGCTTTGATCCGTAAGCCCGTGCAACAGGTCATCTTCTACTAGGCTCCACAGTAGAGGGGATAGGACCCCTCCCTGTGGGCAGCCTCGCGTTGTGCCGACGCGGATGTTCTCTCCCCCACCCTCACTTTGGCAGTTCTGGAAGCGAGCATCTCGCCTATCCATCTGGATATCGTGACGTCCACCCCCCGTTTCTCCAGGGATGCTTTGACTACCTCATGTGAGGTATTGTCAAAAGCGCCTTCTATATCAAGAAACGCGCACATGGTCGTTTCTCTCGCATCAAAGCCCCGCTCTATTGCGGTCGTTAGTTCGTAAAGGGCCGTCTCTGTGGACCTGCCTGCCCTGTACGCATGCTGGTTAGGGTGCAAAGGCCTCCTTTCCAGCACCTGACTTCTGATGTAACTGTCCACCGCCTTTTCCACCGTTTTCAAGAAAAACGATGTGAGGCTGATGGGTCGAACAGACTTCGGATGGCACTGATCTTTTTTCCCCGCTTTGGGGATGAAAGTAATTCGGGCCCTTCTGCAGGGGCTAGGTATATGCCCTAGCGCCAGGCTGGCTTTACTGATCCTGAGGAGATGAGGCAAAATCTCCTTTTGCCCATGTTGTAACAGGGCGGGGAAGATGCCATCTACTCCGGCTGCTTTCAAAGGCTGAAATGAGTCAATTGCCCATTTCAACCGCCCAGGGGTGCGGACTTCTGCAGCCCTATTCCAGTTCTCTTTCGTCGCTCTGCCTGGAGCCCTCAAATCTTCCTGCCCCTGAGTAGGAGAACTGCCGGGGAAGTGAGTCTCCAGGAGTAGAAGAGCCCTTCGCTCCTCGTCCTCCGTGAAACTTCCATCCGGCCTTTTGAGTGCTTGTGCCCCGGATTGAGTGTCTCGGGATAAAGCTTTGTGCAGTCTGGCCGCAGCAGGGACAGTGGCGATGCCTGCACAAAACACTCTGAAGCTGTTCCGTTTAGCTTTCCTAATCTCCTTGTTATACTCGGTCAATTTTGCCGAGTAACTGTCCCAATCTCCACACAGTTTTGCTCTATTGAAGAGCCTGCTAGTCTCGCTACGGAGCCTCAGGAGATTGGTATTCCACCAAGGCACCTGCCTTTTGGTTTTATTGACGATCAGTGGGCAACTGGATCGATATGTCTCCATAATTGCCTCATCAAGTTCGTCAACAGCCTGTTCCAGCGCCAGAGGTTCCCTGACTTTGGAGTTCACTAACCTTAGATTGTCTTCCAAGTTGCTGACGTAATTATTCCAGTTGGTCTTTCTCGGGTTCCTGATACCACAGGGTCCCGAGGTGATCCCTTCTAGTTCAAATTGAATGATTCTATGGTCAGACAGGGATGGCTCCGACGAAACTCTCCATCTCCTGACCCATTGCCCCGTCGACAGATTACACAGAGTGATATCTAACACTTCTTCTCTAGCTCTTGTTACGAAAGTAGGCGTTGTGCCTACATTTAGGATTTCGAGATTGGATGTTAGTAAGAATTCTAAGAGAGACTCACCTCTTTTGTTGCAGTCGGAACTGCCCCATATTACGTGGTGCGCGTTGGCATCACAGCCGATGATCAAAGGCAGGCAATGCTTGCGGCAGTGATCCACAAGCTTCCTGACCTCATTTGACGGTACCTCCTTGTCTCCGGCTAGGTATGCTGATGCGATGACCAGTCTGTGGGGTACATCCCCCATTTGCAGGGTTATCTGCGCAGTAGCCAGGTCTCTCGTCACAAATTCTGAAATGCACACAGCGTTTAACTGATTCCGAACTAGCAAACAAGCTCTCGGTATTTCTGACTTTTTGTCCCAAATGACTGTCGCATCGCGGCAGTTCAGTCCTCTTACCTGACTTCTGTAGATCCAGGGTTCCTGGATCAGCCAGACTCCCATGTGTTGCCTAGCGAAGAGACTCGCTATAACTGAAGATGCCCTCTTGGAGTGGTGGGCGTTCAGTTGGGCAACCCTGGTGGTGTTGTTTCCATTCATTACTCCTTTTGGAAAGAAGGGCTTGCCCTTCCCTCCTCAAGAAGCCTCCTCTCCTCCCCGTCTGAGAGGAATTCTTCTCCCTCCAGGGCTGCTTGCAGAAGGTCGAGGCTGTGCTCTTCCTTGCGTACCACCTGCACCTACTCCACCTCCATCTCTGGAGCTCCGGAGAGTTGAGCCTCCTCCTCCTGCTCTACTCTGCCAGATTTGCTCCTCTTCAGTCCATGTACAGGGATCGCTCCGAATCTGTAATGAACATGGTAGCCCTGCTCCTTTATCTTCTCCGCAGATAGATTGTCGATAAGGAACCGGGTCAGCTGCCCCGTGGCCTTGACATCCTCCTTTGTACTAAGCGTCTTCCAAAGGACTACCCGGATGTCCGGGTTTTGCACCTCGAGGAGACGAAGTTGAGTCGCAGTATCCGCGCCTGCACTTCTTGGGAAGAAGATACTGATGGTCTCACCTGCCTCCCTGTAGCTTGGGAGCTTGCTCCTGAAGCCACTCTACCGCTTCCTGGGTCTTGCATTTGATGACCACCATGCAACTAAGGAACCGGATGTTTTCAAACGTCAGTTTCCCAACGTAGGGCTTTTCTGCTTTCAGCATGGCTTCAACCAGAGCGTGCTCTGCCGAAGTCTGCTGTTCGGTGGTCAGGTATTGCCCTGGGTATCCTTCCGGCAGTAGAGCCACCTTGGTGTTGCTCAGTGCCGACGCATACCTCCCCATGGGTTTCACCTGCGAGTTAGAGGGATGGCCCTCGGCTCGGCCTTTCTTAATACTCTCCCTGAAGGCTAACAATTTTGCTATCATGAGGCTTCATAAACCAGAACTAGATTTGCTATCTTAGCACAGAAGGGAGTCGGAATGCCCTTCATACGCCCCGAGCCTATTTTAGGAATTCCAAGAAATGCATGTAAGCAGGTGATCAACGAGTGGTCAAATGCTTAACACCGTGATCACTGGGAAAAAGTAGAGCTCGGGAAGGTACTCTTTCAGAGTGCACCAAAAAGGTTATCTCGGATGCACTGAGGCTGAACAGGATGCAACTGCGGAGGGTTACCGGGTTCATTACCGGGCATTATCCCCGCGGAAGCATCTGCACACAATGGGACTCCATAACGGCTCCATTATGTGCAGATTGTGTGGCGAGGTGGAAGAAACATCCAGCCGCATAATCTTTGACTGCGAACCTCTAGGTTACAGCAGATACAGGATATTCGGTGCATCTCACCCGAATATATGAACCTTCGGGAGGACCTGATTAGCAAGCTCCATTCTATTGCCAGCATATGGGAGAAGCGAGTCTCCTCGGACTGAGGTAAAAGGGGGAGCACAATGTGTCATAAGGTCGAAGTGCAGTTTTTACCCCGATATTAATCAATCAATCAATTTCTACGATATTTGTTTACTAGCATACACTTTTAAAGATCTGAAACATAAAATTTCTTGCCTAGAGACATAGTGCAAGGTTGGAAAAAATCAACACCAATTAAAAAAAAAACTAAACTAATGAGCAGTAAAGTGAACACAGAAAACATCAAGTGTGAAAACAATGATGTAGAGATCTATGCAGGTTTCAATAACTCGGCGCAAAATGACAACCGATGGAGACTACTGAGGATGTGATAAACTGCATCCATAAAGCCAAAAATAGGTTTTTCATCAACTAATAAAAGTTTGGAACTCGAAAAGTCGAAGTCCGTGCTTGTATATGAAGCTTGGAAAACTTTGAAAATGACACGAGAAATTGCGAACAAGCTCCAAATTTATATCATCTTAAATATCAGATGGTCCGAAACAATTTAAAATGTGGATTTGTGGTGCAAAACACATAAAAAAGGAATATACCAATTGAAAGCGGAAAAGGAAATGAAACTCGCAGAGTCGACGAAACAAAGGGCAACGCAAAATCACCTGGCGAATAGAGCAGTTCAGAAAGGAGATGTCATAGGTAAAAGTTGGCGAGAACTGAACTTAATATTCCGCAACCGAGTCAGGAACAGAAATCATCGATTGTACAACAATACCGTTTAACATAAAAAGTTTATTTATTTTTTTAAAAGATTCCTTCCTCTAAAACATCTTTAGAGGGAAAAACTATCATTAAAATTAAAGATAAAGGCATTGGTTTGGAAATCAATGTTATTACCTAATCTACAATTTTTCCCCATCATGTAAATTCATGAGTGAATGTATGATGGTGGTATATTTTAACTCTGATAGCGATCATTCTTACACTAATTTAAACGCTTGAAATGATCCACCTGAAAAGCTCAAAACATGTTGATTAAATAATTCAAAGTAAAAACAAACATTATATTTTATTAAATTAAGCATTTCTAACATATTTGTATCACAATTTAATAATCAAATTTATAATAAATTAATTTCTTTTTTTTTATTGCATTAGTCTTCCTGTTTTGTATTAGATTCGCATTCTTTATTTTTAAAACTCAATCCATCTGTTTGTTTCAACATATCGATTACAACTTTCCCACGTAAATGTCCATTTCCTACGCTTTCGTATGCCTTTTGTAAATCATTAAATCCATACACTTCAGACACACTCGGTATCAACTAAATTAACGTACAATAAAAAATTTATTAATTCTTAGAAAATGTAAATAATATTAAAGAGAACTCTAGGATTTTTTGAAATAAATTTAGATTTCTGCCCCAATAGGGAATATGCATGAAAATTTTTTTTCACATTTATTTTCAGAATATGAAAATACTGTTAATACTGTAATAATATTTAAAAACGAAATTAAAATCCGACAAATATCAAGGAAGCTATAAGCTTTTAAAGATTATTATCTGTCTCTTTCTTGCAAAAATACTAAAAACGGAGTTTTACATGTATTTTAAATGGTGAAAGTGTAATATGACGTCACGTAACATATCAAGAGGGCTATCACCCTCTTTGTCTAATCGGGAATTTCAATCATTCATATCTCGCTTATTTTTAAACTTATTTAAAAAGTAATTTTATCTTGATATTTGTCAAGTCAACATGCTTCAATTCAAGTGAAAAAAAATTTTCATGCATATTCCCTATTTCCTAGATTAAAATTTTTTGTATTTAATAAATACAAAAGACCTTTGGTGCAGACCGCCACCAAATTAGCAACAAGTAACATCTCGGAGAATAATTACAATTAGCTAATTCATACTGATGATGACTACTTTGTAGTTGAAATACGTATTTATAGAATACAAAAAATTTTGATCTAGGAAATTGGGGCAAAAATCAAAATTTATTTCATAGAAAATGGTTTAGTATTGTAATTAACTTAACCTCTTACTTATTATATATACACACAATTAGGAGAAAAAGCCTAGGAAAAAACTTAGCTAGTCGAATATATTAAAATGACCCTCATCAACTTAGTCGAGAAAAGACCATAAAATGGATTTACGTTGTACCATAATTTGATGCTCAATTTGTAATTTTAGTGTTTTTGAATTTAGCCAAGAACCCAATCTCTAAAGTTCTCTACTGGCTTGATATCAAGCTAGCACAGCTTACCTTCTATGCAAACTATAAATAATTCTTATTTGATAGAATTTAAGTGCTTTAAAAAAAAAATTTAAGCGAAACCCTTTTTTTTGAAATTTTTTATCGAAATAAACCTTTAGACAGCACATCATCTAGGATATTTCGAAAAATCGGATTCAAATAACACTTTAGCATTCGTGAAAATAAGTGCTGTAAGAACACAATATTATTGATTTTAGTGCTCAACAAAAAATGAAGGTATTTCAAAATAGAAAGACTCGATGTCAAGTTAGTAGAGAAGTATTGAGATTGGATTCTTCCTTAAATGAACAAAACACTAAAATTGCAAATTGAGCACCTAATGCATCCCGATTTTAAACGTGGTATTTTAAAGATTCGCAATCTTCAAGTAAAAAAAAGAAAAAGTTTTGTAAACATTTTTTTTCTAAAACTTCAATTTTACAATTTGTATAGTTTAAACTTATTCCATTATTAATTAAAATAAATAATAATACTTTTATTGATGATATTTTTTTGATTTCTCATTTTTACGAAATTTGTAAAATCCTGGCCCTTTCAAATGATTTTATCTTTTGTCTGAAATAATTTTCAAAAAACGAACACTGTATACATATCCTCTAAATCATTTACAAGGACAAACGCTTAAGGGGTTAGGGGTAGTCAGGATTTTCAAAAAATCGATTTTTTTTTTTTTGCATTTTCTTTAAGTATAATATCTTAAAAATATTCTCTGAAAATTTGAAGTCAATCCGATCATTACTTTTCGAGTTATTCGACAAATAACAACGAGCGCTCGGGCACTCCTAAACGCTCGGGAGCAGGTAGCTAGCGGCAGCTGCAAGCAACCGGTTACTCAGGTTCTATTGGCAACAGGCAACGGCATTCAGGCAACGGCAAATTGATGTTTTGGAAACTTCCACAATGGCTGAAGAACTATTATATGGCCCAGGAATAGATGACTCAGTGTAAGTGATTAAATAATTCGTATTTCTGTACGTAAATCTAGTGCGAAACTTTAAATGCGTTTTTCTCAAAACTATGTTTTTTGAACTGGTGACGACTGTAACTTGAAAACCGCTCAGTAGATTTTAATGAAATTTATACAGCTTTTAGAATACATAATAAACTCGGGCCTGATCGAAGGATTTTTTTTTTTTTCAAAAATTTCGATTTTTTAAGACCAATTAACTGTTGACTTTTTCCCAAAAATTTAGAAAAAAATTTTCTGAGTCCGCCATTTTTTTAATTTTTGAAAAAAAAAAAAAAGCTTCGATCAGGCCCAGGATTATCTATTTATAAAACTAATTTTTCTTATCCGATTGATTTTAGATGAATCTCCAAGGACTTATCATTGTCACCGCAAGGACCTTTTTTTTGGACTGGGTCAACAGAAACAGCTATAACTTTGGAAATTATAAATTTTTTTTTTTCAAATTTTCGTGACTTCAAGTCAAAACATTGTATAATAAGGCCATATTATTACTTTTGTAAAATAAAATGATTTAATAGCGAAAAAAAATTACTGAAAATTATCATTTTTTCGTGTCTCTGACTACCCCTAACCCCTTAAGACACTGTTATGAACACTGTGTAATTGTGTAGTGCGGTGTTGTGTAACATGGTGTAGCAGTGGGAAGGCGGACTGTGTAATTGTGTAGTGCGGTGTTGTGTAACATGGTGTAGCAAGAGGAGGCGGACATGTGGGTATGAGGACATGCGCAATAGTGAGAAGGAATATATATGTTTCAGAATATAATAATGATTGTACCATTCGTATTAAAAAGAGTATTTTAATGTTTAAAAGAATAAATAAATTGAATTAATTATTCACCATGGTTTCTCATTTACTTCGGAACCCACAATTACAATAGACACTATATCGTGGGCTTGGTGGCAGGACTCAAAAAATAAATTTTTTCGAAATTTTTCTTTTTTTTATAGGTTCTCTGAGTAATGCTTTGTTACATGGAAGAACATATTCAATAAATTAAAGTTTTATTTATTTAATGAGTTCTTCCATGTAAAAAACATAACTCAGAACCTATAGATAAATGAAAAATTTGGTAAAAATAAATGTAAAAATTATGATTTAATGAGTTCTGTGAGTGAAATATGAAAACAAAATAATTGTTTTTAAATATTTTAAACAAAAGGTAAATGATTTAGAGGAAATTATCTCTCCTATATTATAAAAAAAGACCTCGGGCCTACTTTACATTAAAAAAAAATTATTTTTCCCGTAAACATATGAGTTTATTTTAATCTTTAGTTGTATCAGAATCGATTGAAAAAATATTTTTAATTACCATTTCTCTGGATACCAATTTCCCTATATGCTCAATTGCTTGAGGTAATGGTGTAAAATATGCCCAGCGAATCGTACTTCCTTGACTTAATGCTTTTAAATTTGGTAACACAAATTGTGTTGCACTACTTAAAAGGCCACCAAAAATACCATATTGATCGCCATTTTTCAACAGAGGAGATGTTAATGTTACATAAGCATTACAATTCCAATTATTTTTTATGTAGTCATCGGCTCCTAGACCAGCCGCATCCAGTATTATATCATATCTACAAGTTGAAATTTGAAGCATTTTATTTTATAATTTTTTCTTATTTTACAGAAACGTACACAAGGTGTATTTTAGTTAATATCATAAATTTTAATGTGGATTCTCATAGACAAAACAGCAAAAAGTTTATTTAAACATGAGAAGTTGTGACATAAAATTATTTTTTTAAGAAATAATAGTGTATTAAACTTTATTGTTTTGGTCGAAATCATTAAATCAGACAACACTTTACTGCATCCTTTATTTTAATTTCCACGTTCTTTTAACACTTATCCCTAAAATTACAAAATTTGGGATATCCTAAACACAGAATGAGTGTTAAACTAAAAATTTTAAAAATCGATTATCGATTTCATTTTTGAGAAAGTTTGGAAAAATCGAAAAAAAAAATCACGTTGTTGTTTGTATATAGAATTTCAATGTCCTCTACATGCAGTTGATAACATGATTGGAACTCCGATTTTCTGAATTGGATAACGTCGTACAAATTCTCCAACCTAGCCGTATTTCAAAAAACTTTAATGAAACTGTATACATTCACATTAATCTTATTTCAAATGTTTTAAATATCTATCCCCTTGAAGGTCACTTAACGAGTTGATACTGTATGGAAATGTAGATCTAAAATGCCAAATTAATTTGCAAAATTTAAAAAAGTCACAATTGTGGGCAAAAATTCAGAAAAATATTTAAAATGGACACTAAATGGTACTTCTAGTTGGGCTATATTTTTGCATCGTTTGGTGATATAAAACTTAATTCTGACAAATCCATCAATTCACACATTTAATAATGACCAAAATGGTATTTTTAGCTTCAGGTTTTCTTTGTTAAAGTTATATTTAAGTGATTTAATGTCATGTAGTGATGTAGAAATCGTTTATAGAAGACAAACCAATATCTTGATCTAAATCACAGTTTAAGATATTTATTTTTAACAAGATTATGCAATATCTGGGTAATAAATTAAATAAATATTACACATAAAATTTGGACACCGCCTCCAAAAATAACAATAATTGTACATATATATTAAACAAATTTTGCTTAGGTGAATTAAATTTGACACAAGAATATGCAATTATTTTTTTACTTTTTAGTGCGTTTTTGGTTTTAGAATATTTCATTTTTGAAGTCGGGTTTCCATTTTGTCAAATTCTTTTTTATTTCTCGCTTTTTAGAGACTTTGAAGTTCTATAACTGATTTTATTAGTCTGAATATGGGTAGACCTACGAAACAACCTACTAATTTTTAGTGCATTTTTTTAGAACACATTTTTTTTTTTTTTTTTAGTGCATTTTTTCATAACAGATTTTCAGTTTTTTTTTTGGGGTCGGTTTTTTTGTAAAAAATTTTTTTATTTGAAGTCGGTTTTTAAAAAAAGTTTCTTATTTTTCCATTATGAATGAGTATACCCTTTCAAACAAACAAAAAATTTTCGCAGAAATCGGTGATCACATATAAAATGAGGATTTTCCTCGATTTCCAGGGGATCCCCTCATCAGAATACGATTTGGTGACAATGGGACCAATCGGAAATCAAACCCTTTAAAACAAAAAAAATTCAAAATCTGTTCATAAATGACGGAGTTCTGAGGTAACAAACATAAAAAAATAAAAAAGCAACATACAGACTAATTGAGAACCATCCTCCTTTTTGTCGGGTTAAAAAACAAGTTTTACTTGTTTTTACAAAATAAATAAGTGTAACTAAATATAAAATAACTTACGGTCCATTAGATTTAACAATTTCCACGTAATCAGGGTCATTGTAATTATACACTACATCTGCACCTAATGTTTGAACAAATGGAATTGCATCTGTTGAACATGCAGCAAAAACCTGAAGATAAAATAACTTTATCAAATATAATAGTGAAACAATTTAATGGTGATATAACATATTCTTTTTGTGATTTCTAGGTCCCGCGTCGGACTGGCCATATAGTCGAGGTGGCGTTTGCCAGCCGAGCCCTAGCCTGCGCGGGCCCCCCACGGGCCTGGCTCGCGGGGTTTGCCACAAGCCAGGCGGTAGGTACGGTAGGGGGCCCGCGCAGGCTAGGGCCAGGCTCTTGCGACCTACATGTGAAGTAGATAGTTCATACATACTTAGAGATAAATGAAACAGAAAAATATTACGTGTTTTTGTAATTTATTGATGGTGTCTTAAGTTGTGATGTCGTGTAGTTGGTTTTAATTCTGGTTATATATGTTAAGTACATTGAAAACCTAAATCGTCCATTACAATGGAAAAGGTAAGTTACATTTTATTTCAATTGCCTTCCGAGAAAAAAGATATAAATTTGAAACCTTTGTCGGCCTATATAAATTAGATTATCTTAAATCTTGGGGGCTTATCAAAAGTTTAGAGATGAATTTGCGAAAAAATTTAGACACTTTTGACGACGTTTTCAAAGCTGCAAGTTTATTTGTTTCCGATGTTCAAGACTTAATGCACGCTGAAAATATTGATATCGACATACAGACCACGCTGCCGTTACGAAGAATATCTAAAAAACCGAAGAAACACGACGAATAATGCCAAGACGAAGTGGCACTACTGGCTGTAGACCCAAAGAGATTCTATTCTATTTCTGTCTACAAAGCCATTATTAACACCGCTTTAGTTAAAATAGTTGAAAAATTCAATTGTTTGGATCCGAAAAACTTCAATGAAATTAACAAAAATGGGATTCCTAATGACGCATTAAAGTAAAGAACTAGAATCTTTTGCAAACAGTTTTAATGAACAAGCAAGACATGAATGGCTCAGATTCTCAGAGTGAGAAAAAAACGACGTAGATGTCTTAGACCAAACTGCAAAGGACCCCATTTGTTTTTCCCGAAGCGGTTCGGACGTCTGCCAAAGTTGCAAACCATGTGCATGTAAACTTTTATCACAATATAACATGCACATCAGCATGTACACCACATTATATGTTGCATATTGTGTAATTCTCACAATTTCGTTCACGCAAGTGACTTGTGAGAGACGATTTTCAGCGCTGAAGCGCAATAAAATGAGGCTTCCCTCTCTATTGGGGCAAGAACTGTTGGATTCGTTGATTATATTGACAGCTTAGTTGAAACTTCTCCTCTTTAAAAAAAAATGCTGATTGGAACTATATTTTCCTAATAATATATATCGTTGATAATTAATAATATGTATATTTCATTATTTTCCGATAGTATCCCATCTACCATTATCCAGTTCCGGGCCCCGGGCTTGTGGGGAGCCACCCGGGCCCTTTCGGCCCAGTCCGACCCTGTCTAGGTCAAATCCAAATACCTAACTACAAATACATCTAGATACAGATACTAAGTAAAAGGTTTTTAATTAGTTATTTATCAAAAGAAATGATAGAGTCAAATTAAGACTTTAGATAATGTGGGTATCAAGCTGATGGCGTAGATATGATTTAACTTCATTGATCGGTTTCCCTGGTTTTGGGATAAGAATAATTTGCGATACCAAAGACAAGGAAAATATTCTACTTTTAAAATTGCATTAAAAATGTTGTTAATCATTGTTATCCCTTTTTTTGGTAGCTCTCCTAAAATCTTTGTTGTTATTAAATCATATCCAGGCGTTATCTTGAGATTCAGTTTATCTATTGTCGTACGTATTTCGCTCGGAGAAAATGACCTTATTGGTGGAGATAATTGTAAAGAGGCATTAATAAACTGTTCGATTTCTTCCTCTAAAGCAATTATAGATTTAGAGAAAACTTCTTTTAAGTCTTGTGCGAAAAGATCAACCTTTTCTTTACAATTTCTTGCCCAAGAGCTATCTGATTTCCGTAATGGTGGTACGGGTTGTTGGGGCTGTTTGCAACGTTTTGTGGCATTCCATAGTGAATAACCAGACGATTCCATAGGGATTTATTTTCGATAAAATTTTGTTGTAACTTCTCTAACAAACTTTGTGATGATCGAATTGGTTTTATCCCTTGGATATCTTGTTTGTGCCAAATTCTTCTTAATCTACGCTTTTCTAAGATTAAACATCTGATACTTTTCGGGAGGAAGTTTTTGGTCTTAAAACTTTTATTAACAGGAGTTGAATCTCGGAATCCTTTCTGGATTATTTCCGTAAGATTTTTTACAGCAAGGTCGATGTCATATTCTGCCATTAGAGGAATATTTAAATGGATATTACTATCGATATGTGATTGAAAATAGTCCCAGTCTGTGTGTCGATTAGTTAAAGATGGTGCACATTTTCTTTGAATAAATTCGGTACAAATCGATAGCAAAACAGGAGAGTGATCTGATGAAAGATCATCACATAATTCAATTTTCATCTATCCTTTAGACATGTTTTTTATGACAAATAAATCTAAAAGATCAGGTAATTTGTTTAGATCTGAAGGCCAGCAAGTTGGTTCTCCATAAGCCAGCTCTTAAGCCAACTCAAATACCAAATTTCATTCCGATAAAATGAAAACTGTGACCGCTAGAGTGATTACAGACACATATATATATATATATATATATATATATATATATATATATATATATATATATATATATGTCCATAGATATATATATATAAAGTTTACAGATGGTGATTTTTGACATCTACTAGGTAGGATCGATGGACATTTGAAGAAATTTTTGTGAAATTTTGACTTCGGTACGGGACCAATAGCTCCATTTCCTTTCAGGAAATTCGCTAAAAAAACTTTACTATTAACAATTAATACGTCTGTACACATTGACAGTCGATATACGAAATGAAAAAAAAGTAAAAGAAAATAAAGTTTATTTAAATAATTTCTTAACTTTTTTTTTTAAATTTGTTTATAGCACGTTATAACAAATTGAAAAATAATGGGTAAAAATACAGTTTAAAAAATAATTTTCTTTTTCATATTATAGATATTTTTAAAACCTCTCATTTAAAAAAAAATTGTATTCATGTAGGATGAAATGCACCCTTTTTATTTATAAAAATCGGTGACATGGTATTTTATTAATTGTCGGGAACCTGATTTTTTCTATTGGCCACATTATTTTTAACATATAAAAGGCATACTTTGCCATTGTTGAAAAAAATATTAAGTAATTTTTTTATTTTAATTTAAAATTTTTGCGTTTTTTGAACTTTGGGAATTTTTTTAGCGAATTTCCTCCAAAGGAAATGCAACTATTGTTTTTGCACCAATGTTGGAATTTCGTAAAAATTTCTTCAAATGTCCATCGATCCTACCTATTAGATGTGAAAAATGACTAACGCTAAAATTTGTATATATATGTATATATATATATATATATATATATATATATATATATATATATATATATATATATATATATATATATGTACATATGTACTTTTTTTAAATGTCTGTGGACTCTCTAGCGGTCACAGTTTTATTCCGATTGGAATGAAATTTGGTATTTGCGCTTTTGGTATTCCAAAGGTCAAGTTCGTTAATGGGTAAAATCGGACGAGGGGAAAGGGGGTTTAGAGGGAGGGAAAAACACAAAATTTGACTAGCTTCCTTAATATTTGAAAAATCGAAAAATTTATCAGGAGTTAATTTGTAGGTACTAAGTTTTACTGTAATTTTGTTTCTTATCATTTTTCTGTTACACTAATATTTACAGAAATATTTACTAAATAAATTTCGATTTTTTGCCCCAATTTCCTAGATCAAAATTTTTTGTATTTTGGTCTGCACCAAGTGCAGACCGTCACCAAATTAGCAATAAGTAACATCTCTTCGGAGAATAATTACAATTAGCTAATTCATACTGATGATGACTACTTTGTAGTCGAAATACGTATTTATAAAATTTATATCTAGGAAATTGGGGCAAAAAATCGAAATTTATTTCGAAAAATCCTAGTCTCTTTAATATTATTTATAGAAATATTTACAATTAAAGATTGAAAGTTAAAATTCTATATATCTCTGTTCACATTAGAGTTTGAGAAAAATGATCAAGTAATGAATTGTAGCAAACTTGATTTTCTACAATTTTACTCCTTATACATTTTTCGATTATTCTAATATTAAGAGAGATATTTAATATTTTGAGTTTGTTTGACACGAATACATAAAATATATTTTATTGTAAAAAATTTTGATTGTCGTTTCCAGTAACTATAAACTATAATCGTTATACCGGTTTTTTTTGGGCTATTAATAAATTTAATTTTTGCAAATACTAAAGTCATATCAGATATTATATATCATTTTGATCACACTAAAATTATGACCGCCAGAGAGTGATTTATGTATTCTAAGGAAATTCGCTAGGTTGACGCAGCTCCTGCGTAACGAATTTTTCTCGAATTCTAATTAACCGATTTTAATATTCACGGATTCATTTGTTTTCTTTTTTTATATAGGATTGAATATATTGTAATAATAAGTCATTTTAAAAATTTTTAGTTTTAAAACAGATATTAAGAAAAAACGCTTTTTTGTTATAAACAAATTCAATTTTGACCCTGTTCCGTCACGAGTCGGACCGTAAAAATTTAGGGTCATATTCAGGACGTCAAGATGAATCGATTTTAACAATTGCGGTTCCAAGCAACCTGCCTGAAAAATGCTAATTTGACTCTACCATAAATAGATTTGTGGCAACACTGTTCAAAATTAAGTATAGAATAAGCACTACTTAATAGCGACAACACGGTCGAGGATGAATATATAACCATGAAGAATAGATATATTAGGAGAGCGAACGTAATGTTAAAAAAACGGTCAAGAATTGGTGTAACTATCTTTTATCAGTAGGGGTCACTGGTCTCAGTGCCGTACGGAATTTAAATGTTTAAATGTAGGCGCCAAGAAATCATTTTCATTCAGTTAATAAGAAGTCTTAGTTTTATAGATAATAAAAAATTGTTTTCGATTATCAAGTAATAATTAAATATTAATAATAGAGAATTCTTAATAATCTGCAATAAATTAAAAGATGAAGAATCATAGTGATAATTGCAATTAATAATTACAAATATATGTTTACAATACTAACATATATTAGATAAAGAAAGAAGATGACAACCGGTAATTACAGACCATATTCCTTTCGTAAATGCAGACACGCATTCCTAACCTTAAACAACCTTCCACTCATAGATATATAACAGTATATCTATGCTTTCCCTGTACAACATCGTCCCATTTTTTCACATTTATAAAATTAAACAATTTTTATACTTACAATTTTTATTTGTAAGATGTAATAACCAGACGAATTGCCTATGTCGTTCAATCTCCTAATATATCTATTCTTCATGATATAACGATCAAAAAATTAAAAACAACTACAACACGTGTTTTCCCGCTCGACAAAACAATAACGTATAAACATCGACCTAAATATAAAACGTTTTCTCGACATCAACTTAAGTTCTTACTAAAACTAATATAAACAAACAATCTGTTCATTAAATAATAATCTGTAAATAAACAATCTGTTAATAAATATTAAATAATATAATTACGGTGGTTATTTTCATATATAACCCCACAGATTCACAGAAAATCATTATAACGTTTTTAAACATTTGCAGCAAATCAAATAAAATCACTTTTTATCAATTCCGATATTCGAAACTTTAATTATGTACTAATTTTTAGTTCATAATTGTAAGTTCTTATAAATTACTATTTAAGTAAGTATTGATATATTGATAAGTTTCACTTGAACTGTTTAGAAGTACAAAAAAGGGTGGTAATTCAATAATTTGCGAACGTGTGTTATTTATAGTAAATGGTCTGGATATTTATATCAAGTCAATATGTCAATGAGAAGGTTTGTCCTTTCTTAAGTCCACGATTTTGTTTAATTTTTCAAGCTAATGCGGAGATCCTTTGTCCATCATCCACGTTTGTCCAATTTCCAAAGAACTTCTTTGCATGACGCAGTTAAAGTAAAGTAGTAGGTTAAATTGTACTTTATTTAAATAAAATTTAATTATATCACACAGAAAAATTTGCAATCCCTCGACTTATCACTATCATATTTTAGTCGTAACATTATGCAAAATAATAGGCGGACAAAATTTAAAAAAAGCGATAAAATGGATTTTTGTTGACTCCGAGTTGAAACATAGTTATTCAAATAATAAAACCTGTACCATACTACTCGAAACAAAATTACAATAGAAAAACAAAATGGTATCATTTTTAATTAAATTAAATACTGATATGAAAAAATTAACTCGTCAACCAGGAATCGAACCTCGGGCCTCTGGATATCTAGTCCAGTATGCTTCCGCTACACCAAAGACGACTGTAATAGCCAACTTTGTCATATTATTCTTATTTTTTTATTTATTTAGACAGTATTACTTTCTGTTGAAGTTATTTATTTATTTAAATATTTGTTTATTTGTCTATACTTAACGATGTCTATACTAACGTCAACATAACGATGTTTGTCCAAATTCCTTTCGGTTACGGTTACGTTATGTTGACGCTTAAGTATACACAAATAAACAAATATTAAATAAAATGGTATCAGTTTTGTTATTTAGATAACAAGAAAAGTAATTTAAATTCTGAATTTGTTGCTATCTAACGTTATGGCATTATCTACTTCTTTTATCGTAAAAAGCGCTGCATCATAAGAGATAGGCATATAATATTAACAAAATATTTTGTGGAGTGAACGATTAAACACATGAGAAGGAAAAAATTTAAACATGATGGAGGCAAACAAAGAGACCGAAACAAATTACTGTATTTTCATATATTTAGTACAATTACGAAAGCGAAAAATTTATCGATAGATAAATTTTTATTTATTTTTATATATTTAAGGACGTTTATGCATGAAGGTTGATAGTAGATAAAAAATTTTTTTTTAGTGAATTGAGTAGCTCAATTCAGTAGTTATCCTCCCTAAAAAATTTAACACCTGTTGACGATCATTTCAAAGAGTAATTATCGATTAAAAATCAAACTTTGAACACAGCGTCTTATGGAGAACAGAATTTTTTTTGTACTTAAAATTAGAATAACTATATTATTAAAGTAGACACCATCATGAATAATGTTTATAAATATTCTTTGATGTATGCAGTTTATATAATTGCATTAAAAAATGGTGTTGACGAACATTTGAATTAATTAATAAAATTAAAACTTTTTTGTTAGGTTTGTTTTTGCCACCATATTTTGAAAACTGGCGACCACACACACTAAAATAATATACACACAAATATAAAACATAGTTTACTGTCATATCTGTCACATTAAGTCAAATTAATTTCTAATTTACAATTTCCTGGTATTTTCCAATAAATACTTTTAAAATATTTAGGACAAATAAAAAAAGGTTATAAATCGTTGTAAGATTATTGACATACTTTACAACTCTTTTAAAATCCTAAATAAATTTTATTCAAGATAGTACTCATTTGACTTCAGCGTAGCAACTGAACGTCCTTAATCTTTAAAAGCAACACATACCTATTATAGCCCAGTGAAATAGTACATAAAAGCGAGTTTACCTCTTAAAAAATTATCGTGGAGATTTTTCAACGGAATTATTTTTGTTGGCACTATGAAAACATGGGTAAAACTCCATAACGCAATCGTACGTGCAAAAAAAGGTTATTAAGGCACACAGGTCCCGAAAACCAGTTTTTCTCAAATATCTCGTAGGACGTAGACTATTGGTTTTGCGCATGAATAATAGATATATTAGGAGATCGAACGTAATGTCAAATAAACGGCCACGAATTGGTGTAACTATCTTTTATCAGTAGGGGTCACTGGTGTCAGTGGTGTACGGAATTTAAATGTTTAAATGTAGGCGCCAAGAAATCACTTTCACATTCAGTTTATAAGAAATCATAGTTTTATATATAATCAAAAATTGTTTTCGATTATCAAGTAATAATTAAATAAATATTAATAATAGAGAATTTTAATAATCTGCAATAAATGAAAAGATGAAGAATCATAGTGATAATTTTGCAATTATTAATAATAATATACAATATATGTTTACAATAACTGACATATATTAGATAAAGAAAGAAGATGACAAAACCAGTAATTACAGATCATATTCCTTTCGTAAATGCAGACACGCATTCTTAACAAACAACCTTCCACTCATAGATATATAACAGCATATCTATGCTTTCCCTGTACAACATCGTCCCATTTTTCACATTTATAAAATTAAACAATTTTTATACTTACAATTTATATTTGTAAGATGCGATAACCGTTAATTTTAATATGTAATAATAATAATAATTCCGTACGGGCAGATTCGCACTGCCGCTAGTGGCGAAAATAATAACTATGATCTCTACACGTTTTTGAGGACGAAAAAACAGACGAATTGCCTATGTCGTTCAATCTCCTATTTATCTATTCTTCATGGTTTTACGTTACAGAAGTCAGAATTAAATTTTTTTCTTAGCTAATTTTACACAAAATAGTTTCTATACAAAATTCACGTAGGACCAATAGCTTTCGAGATATACGACTGAGAAACGTTTTTCAAAGATGCAATAAAATGTTAAGGTGAGTTTTAAATTCGTTCAGGTTTATTTCGACCCAGAGGATTACAATTTTTGTGTAGAATTAAGAAATCAATTGAATAATGATCTTTGATGACATAAAACCAATAGTTTACGAGATATTTGAGAAAAACTAATTTTCAGGACTTTTGAGCTTCAATAACTTTTTTTGCACGAGCGATTTCGTTATGAAATTTTTGCAATGTTTTCATTGTACCAAAACGAAGAAAATACCGTTGGAAAATCTCTTCGAGTATTTATTTACGAGGTAAAAGTACTATTTTACTGCGTCATTAATCAAAATATAATCTCAAGTTGCCTACAAATTTTCAATTCATTTGAATCAATAGTTAGTTTTATATCCGGTATATGCAAATATACAATTAGGTGTATTAAGTTTAGTCCCGACTTTGTAACGCTTAAAAATATTGATCGCAGACATAAATGTTTGGCATAAGTGTTCATAAAATGGCCTAATTCGGCCATATCAGCATATCCGTCCGTCCGTGAATAGAATAACATCAAAAACGAAAAAAGATAACCAGCTGAAATTTTATGTGTGTTCTAGAGCACAATTGACCATAAGGTCAAAGTGCAGTACTTTTTAGACCCCAATATATCTATCTAGAGCTAAAAAGTAAAGTTCGTGAATGGACAAAATCGCACCATATTTGGGCAAAATATTCAAAACTGCCCAACTTTGAAACCGTAAGAGATAGAACAAATATAGACAAAAAATGTTCCCTTTTTAAAAATAAACAACTTTTTTATATAAATTCAGTATATACCGGGTATTTAAGCAATTAACTCAGTTAGTTATTTTCAGTTGTTTTAAATTCTTTTTCGTATTCGGATTTTAGAAGTATTTTGAAATGAAGAACCCCGAATTTTGAGGGGTAGTTAAATTTTTTTTTCTAATAAACAAAAAATTATCCAAATATATGTAATTAAATACCACAGCATTTTCAGCTTTAAGTAATTGAACAGCTATAGATCCAACTCCACCAGATGCACCTAGAACAAGAGCCCTCCGACCTTGAATTGATCGACACAAAAGGCCTCCAAATATCCACAAAGCACTCCATGCAGTAACTCCAGCATACATCAATGATGCAGCTTCAACTGGATTTAAATTCGAAGGTTGTGGTGCAACCTAAAGCGTAAATTAACTTTCATTATAGTAACATTCATAATGAATTAATGTATATTCCATACCACAGCATTCGGTACGATAACTGTCTCAGCATGAGATCCCTGTAAATGAACAGGAACTACTCCCCATACTTGTTGCCCTGCATGTAGTTCTTTGCTTTTGCATGTACTAATACCTTTAGATATCACTTTACCAGAAAAATCTCTACCTAAAGTAAATGGTAAGTCAGATCCAGTACTCATTTTTCGAAGCACACCAATCATTTCAGATCCATAACCATCTAAAAACGATTAATGATTAACAAAAGAATTGAGTTGAGAAAATATTGATTTAAACCTACTAGACATAGCAACATCAAGAGGATTTACAGATGCAGCTTCTACTTTAATTAGAACATCACCAGGCGAATTTATAATTGGAGTTCTAGTATTTGTTAATTGTGCTCCGCTACAATATTCGTGGATTTGCCAAGCATCCATCCTTTTGGAAAACTTGTAACGTATTGCACCATGTTCAGTGGAATAATTTTTTCTTATTATATGTTCTAAATTTAAAAACTGCTTGAGTAGCATTTTCATTTGTATTTTCATTTTATTTTTGTATCATGTGCTTCATGCACTGCAAGTCAAACACTTAAATAGATATTAATAAACAGTGCTATAAATACTGAAATTCAACCAAACTATTATCTATGACAGGGTTACAAGATTGGGCTACTTATCGCAAATTGGACCACTTTTCAAATGCATCTGCTGCTAAATTAAAATTTTCCGCTACTAAATTATAGTGTATTCTCATTGGGTAATAAAAAATAAACTGTAAACTATTGGAATTATTTTAAACTTCAAAATAATTGGACTGGACTAACCTATGATACTATGAAGAATAGATAAATAGGAGATTGAACGACATAGGCAATTCGTCTGTTTTTTCGTCCTCAAAAACGTGTAGAGATCATAGTTATTATTTTCGTCACTAGCGGCAGTGCGAATATATCCGTACGGAATTATTATTATTATTACATATTAAAATCAACGGTTATCGCATCTTACAAATAAAAATTGTAAGTATAAAAATTGTTTAATTTTATAAATGTGAAAAAATGGGATGATGTTGTACATGGAAAGCATAGATATACTGTTATATATCTATGAGTGGAAGGTTGTTTAAGGTTAGGAATGCGTGTCTGCATTTACGAAAGGAATATGGTTTGTAATTACCGATTTTGTCATCTTCTTTCTTTATCTAATATATGTTAGTATTGTAAACATATATTTGTATATTATTATTAATTGCAAGTATCACTATGATTCTTCATCTTTTAATTTATTGCAGATTATTAAGAATTCTCTATTATTAATATTTATTTAATTATTACTTGATAATCGAAAACAATTTTTTATTATATATAAAACCATGATTTTTTATAAACTGAATGTGAAAGTGATTTCATAGCGCCTACATTTAAATATTTAAATTCCGTACGGCACTGACACCAGTGACCCCTACTGATAAAAGATAGTTACACCAATTCGTGGCCGTTTATTTAACATTACGTTCGATCTCCTAATATATCTATTCTTCATGGACTGGACTGATCTATGATACGTAAAACGCCGTGCGATCAAGTCCAATGAATTTTTCTTAGTTTTATCACATCACCTTTCGTACACTACATTACAAAAAATTAAACTAAACAATTTAAAACAGTATAATTCGTATCCGCCATTAAAAATTAAAGATATTCAATTTTTATTTATCTGACTTAAATTATAGCTGACTTTATATAGAGGTAAGTGATGTCTATAAAAGAGACTGACTGATTCACCATTGCCAAGCCACAGCTATTGAAATTAAAAAAAGGTATTTAGAAATTATGTTTATGTTCCTTAGATAGATACATCTTGGTTTTAAAAAGTATCGCATTTCGACTTTTTGGTCTATTGGAGAGTATTATGTTCCTTAGAGAGGAACAGGTGCACTAAAAAATAGTTTTCGGAAAACTCTAATTTTCCATCGTAAGTTCCCCTCCCCCGAAAATGGTAAAAACCCCAAACTTTACCAAATTTATACTATGCAGAATATATTTTCTTTCTAGGACACGGAGACAAGGCCAAAGGCCGCAACAGAGATTAAGAGCAGAGCTAGTAAGAATTCATACAAAGGAATGTAGGTATATAAGCCGGCAACTCATCCTTATTTTCTTGACTCAACTGGCAACTTCGAAATAACTTTGGAAAAATTATCGAAAATATATAATCTAAGAATACTTTAAAATAAGTAAAATGAATTGAAATAACTATTAAAACTTGCGTGATCTCCATTGGACTTCTTACTTATTTTGTCATTTATTTTTCCTGTCATCAGGTCTCAGTAAATTAGAATATTAAAACATATATTTGTATAAAACTTAGTTTCAGTAATCGATATTTTATATTGAATATTTATCGTCGAGTGCCTTGTAAACTACCGTATCTACTATGAATATGCATAGGCGATACGCTAGTTGACAAAGCACTCGTAGAAATACAAATCGATATTCATTTATTTATATCTTTAAAACAATTGAAATGTGGACATGCTTTAAGCACGTTGAAAATATTAGCTAATCGTCTTACTTCGGAGTGCAATAATGTGATTTCTTATCATGAAAAGAAGCATGCACTTGTTATATTCTTATGTAATTTTATAAATAAGACAAAATATCGATTTATCTTTCTTACAATATAAATCTAAAAAAGTACACTTAGCAGGTGGATACTCGGATCGTCTTTTAACAAGAGAAATTATTACTGTTGGTGTATTTGATTTAGACGTCTTATTTTCGAACAGCAGATATCTCTAGTCGGAATTCACAATTGCCGGTGATAGTCAAAGTCTGCTGATACAGATGTATTTATTCTTCTCATTGCTCATTATGAAAAATTTGGTTTGAGATCAAAAAATTTACAACTACTGATTTCATTCAATATAGTCGTAACTTGGCTCAACAATGGCCGTATTCGGCCGAACTAAGTCTTTAGTAAACTAAGTAACAAGTAAGTTAGTCAGAGTGCTGAGATAAGTTGTTGGCCGGGACAGTTTATAGATACTAAGAAACTTTTCTTATGCCGCCATTTTACTTAGTATGTCACGGCCCGGAATTTTTATCATATGGAAAATTAAGTATAACAAGTAATGTAACAACTAACTGAGTTAATTGTTTGAATACCCAGTATATACTGAGTTGTATATCAATGTTTGAAATGTTAATATTTCTGTTATTCAATGTTTATAAAATATGAATTATTTGTAAATATTTGTTTTGTGTTAATAATTAATATTGAAACAGTAAAAATGTTCTTGCATTTAAAAAATTTATATTAATGTTCTTGCGATTTTTATATATTTAAATATTGAGTTATATAATTGAGTTAATCAACGCGAAGCGACTGTTAACGCAAAGCGTTGGTCAACGCGAGCCGTTAGGCGACTTGATAAGTTAGTCAACGCTGCGCTTTAGTAAATCAACGGAAAGCGTTGGTAAACGCAAAGCGTTAACCAACGCTAAACGTAAGCTAAAGCGAACCGTAAGTCAGCCAACTCGAAGCGTTTGTCAATGAGAAGCGATAGTTATTCAAAGCGAATCGTTTGTGATTCAACGCGAAGCGTGATTTCACGCGAATCGTTAATGCTTAAAGTAAACGTGAAAAGTTAGTTAAATCGTAGCGATAGTTAACGCGAAGCGAAAGCACGCGTAAGTTATATTACGCAAAGAGTTAGCTGACGCGAAGCGTCAGTCGATATACAGCACTAGATTACGAGAGGAAGGTAACGCGGAACGTAAGCAAGTTAACGCTGAGCGTAAGGAAGTTAACGCGAAGCGCTAGTAAATCAACGCATAGCGTTGGTAAACGCAAAGCGTTTACCAAGGCGAACTGTAAGTTAAAACGAGCCGTAAGTCAGCCAACGCGAAGCGTTGGTCAATGAGAATCGTTAGTCAATAGGAAGTGTTAAGTCAACGCGGAACGTTATTAAATTAACGCGAAGCGTTAGTAAACGCAAAGCGTTTACCATCGCGAAACGTTCGCTAGAGCGAACCGTAAGTTAGCCAACACGAAGCGTTGGTTAATGAGAAACGAAAATTATTCATAGCGAAACTTTGGTAACGCAAAGCGTTAACCAACGCGAAGCGTTAGTAAATCGACGCGAAACGTAAGCTAAAGCGAACCGTAAGTCAGCCAACGCGAAGCGTTGGTTAATGAGAATCGTTAGTTATTCAAAGCGAAGCGTCGGTGATTCGCGAAGCGTGATTTCACACGAATCGTTAATCAACGCAAAGCGTTAACCAACGCGAATCGTAAGCTTAAGCGAGCCGTAAGTCAGCCAACGCAAAGCGTTGGTCAATGTGAAGCGTTAGTCAATAGGAAGTGTTAGATCAACGCGAAGCGTTAGTAAACGCAAAGCGAAACGAAAGCCAAAGCGAATCCTAGATAGCCAACGCGAAGCGTTGGTTAGTGAGAAGCGTTAGTTATTCAAAGTGAAGCATGGGTAATTTGCGAAGTGTAATTTTACGACAATCGTTAAACAACGCAAAGCGTTAACCAACGCGAAACGTTAGCTAAAGCGAACCGTAAGTTAGCCAACGCGAAGCGTTAGTTAATAGGAAGTGGTAGGTAAAAGCAAAGCCTTTACCAACGCGAAACGTAAGCTAAAGTGAACCGTAAGTTAGCCAACGCGAAGCGTTGTCAATGAAAAGCGTTAGCTATCCAAAGCGAAGTGATTCGCGAAGCGTGATTTCACGCGAATCGTTACCCAACGAAAAGCATGAATCAACTCGAAACGTAAGTTAACGCGAACCGTATGTCAGCCAACGCAAAGTGTTAGTAAACCAACGCATAGCGTTTGTAAACGCAAAGCGTTAACCAATGCGACTCGCAATCTAAAGCGAACCGTAAGTCAATCAACGCGAAGCGTTGGTCAATGAAAAGCTTTGGTCAATAGGAAGCGTTAGGTCAACGAGTAACGTAGTCTGAAGCGAACCGTAAGTCAGCCAACGCGAAGCGTTGGCCAATGTGAAGCGTTAGTTATGCAAAGCGAAGCGTCTGTGATTCGTGAAGCGAGAATTTAAGCGAACCGTTAACCAACGAAAAGCGTTAACCAACGCGAAACTTCAGCTAAAGCGAAACGTAAGTCAGCCAACGCGAAGCGTTGGTTAATGAGAATCGTTAGTTTCTCAAAGCGAAACGTTGGTGATTCGCGAAGCGTGATTTCACGTGAATCGTTAATTAACGCAAACCGTTAACCAACGCGAACCGTAAGTTCAAGCGAGCCGTAAGTCAGCCAACGCGAAGCGTTGGTCAAAGAGAAGCGTGAGTCAATAGGAAGTGTTAGATCAACGCGAAACGAAAGCTAAAGCGAACCGTAAGACAGCCAACGCAAAGCGTTGGTCAATGTGAAGCGTGAGTTTTGCAAAGCAAAGCGCCAGTGATTCGCGAAGCGAGATTTCAAGCAAATCGTTAACCAACGCAAAGCATTAGACAACGCGAAACGTAAGCTAAAGTGAACCGCCAGTCAGCCAACGCGAAGCGTTGGTTAATGAGAAGCGATAGTGATTCAAAGCGAATCATTTGTGATTCAACGCGAAGCGTGATTTCACGCGAATCGTTAATGCTTAAAGTAAATGTGAAAAGTTAGTTAAATCGTAGCGATAGTTAACGCGAAGCGAAAATACGCGTAAGTTATATTACGTGAAGAGTTAGCTGACGCGAAGCGTCAGTCGATACACACCAGTAGTTTACGAGAGGAAGTTAACGCGGAGAGTAAGCAAGTTAACGCTGAGCGTAAGCAAGTAAACGCGAAACGCTAGTTAATCGAAGCATAGCGTTAGTAATCGCAAAGCGTTAACCAACGCAAACTGTAACCTTAAGCAAGCCGTAAGTCAGCCAACGCGAAGCGTTGGTCAATGAGAATCGTTAGTCAATAGAAAGTGTTAACTCAACGCGAAGCGTTATTCAATCATAGCGAAGCGTTGGAAAACGCAAAGCGTTAACTAAAGCGAAACGTTAACTAAAGCGAACCGTAAGTCAGCCAACGCGAAGCGTTGGTTACTAAGAAACGTAAGTTATTCAAAGCGAAACATCGTTAATTAACGCAAAGCATTAACCAACACTAAACGTAAGCTAAAGCGAACCGCAGGTCAGCCAACGCGAAGCGTTGGTCAATGAGAAGCGATAGTTATTCAAAGCGAATCATTTATGATTGAACGCGAAGCGTCATTTCTCGCAAATTGTTAATACTTAAAGTAAACGTGAAAAGTTAGTTAAATCGTAGCGATAGTTAACGCGAAGCGAAAGCACGCGTAAGTTATATTACGCAAAGGGTTACCCGACGCGAAGCGTCATTCGATACACAGCACTAGATTACGAGAGGAAGTTAACGCGGATCGTAAGCAAGTTAACGCTGAGCGTAAGGAAGTTAACGCGAAGCGCTAGTAAATCTAGTTGGTAAACGCAAAGCGTTAGTCCATCAACGCGAATCAAGTGCCGATGCTGCGTTAGAAAGTCGCGTAAGTAGCGATATATATCGATATGTATATATATATATATATATATATATATATATATATATATACATATATATATATATATATATATATGTATATATATATATATATATATATATATATATCGTTGTTTAAAACGAGCCGTTAGGCGACGCGAAAAGTTAGTCAACGCGAAGCTTTAGGAAATCTACGGAAAGCGTTGGTAAATATAAAGCGTTGGTAAACGCAAAGCGCTAACCGCGAAACGTAAGCTAAAGCGATCCGTAAGTCAGTCAACGCGAAGCGTTGGTTAATGAGAAGCGTTAGTTATTCAAAGCGAAGCATCAGTGATTCGCGAAGCTTGACGTTACGCGAAACGTCAATCAACGCAAAGCGTTAACCAACGCAGACGGTCAGATTAAGCGAGCCGTAAATCAGCCAACGCAAAGCGTTGGTCAATGCGAAGCGCTAGTCAATAGGAAGCGTTAGGTCAACGCAAAGTGTTAGTTAATCAATGCAAAGCGTTTACAAACGACAAACGTAAGCTAAAACAAACTGTAAATCTGCCAACGCGAAGCGTTGGTTAATGAGAAGCATTAGTTATTCAAAGCGAAGCGTCCGTGATTTGCGATGCGTGATTTCACGCGAATCATTAAACAACGCAAAGCGTTAACCAAGGCGAACCGTAAGCTTAAGCGACCCGTAAATCAGCCAACGCGACGCGTTGGCGCAATGGGAAGCGTTAGTCAATAGGAAGCGTTAGGTCAACGCGAAGCGTTTACCGACGCGAAACGAAAGCTAAAGTGAACCGTAAGTCAGCCAACGCGAAGCGTTGGTCAATGAAAAGCGTTAGTCTATAGGAAGTGTTAGGTTAACTCGAAACGTAAGCTAAAGTGAACCGTAAGTCAGCCAACGCGAATCGTTGGCCAATGAGAAGCTTTAGTTATCCAAAGCGAAGCGTCAGTGTTCGGAATCGTTAATCAACGAAAAGCTTGAACCAACGCAAAACGTAATCTTAAGCTAGCCAAAAGTTAGCCAACGCCAAGCGTTAGCATAGCGTTGGTTAACGCAAGGCGTTTACCAAAGTGACCCGTAAGATTAAGCGAGCCGTAAATCAGCCAACGCGAAGCGTTGGTCAATGAGAATCGTTAGTCAATAGAAAGTGTTAACTCAACGCGAAGCGTTGGAAAACGCAAAGCGTTAACTAAAGCGAAACGTTAACTAAAGCGAACCGTAAGTCAGCCAACGCGAAGCGTTGGTTACTAAGAAACGTAAGTTATTCAAAGCGAAACGTTGGTGATTCGCGCAACGTTATTCCACGCGAATCGTTAATTAACGCAAAGCATTAACCAACACTAAACGTAAGCTAAAGCGAACCGCAAGTCAGCCAACGCAAAGCGTTGGTCAATGAGAAGCGATAGTTATTCAAAGCGAATCATTTGTGATTGAACGCGAAGCGTCATTTCTCGCAAATTGTTAATACTTAAAGTAAACGTGAAAAGTTAAATCGTAGCGATAGTTAACGCGAAGCGAAAGCACGCGTAAGTTATATTACGCAAAGGGTTACCTGACGCGAAGCGTCAGTCGATACACAGCACTAGATTACGAGAGGAAGATAACGCGGAGCGTAAGCAAGTTAACGCTGAGCGTAAGGAAGTTAACGCGAAGCGCTAGTAAATCTAGTTGGTAAACGCAAAGCGTTAGTCCATCAACGCGAATCAAGTGCCGATGCTGCGTTAGAAAGTCGCGTAAGTAGCGATATATATCGATATATATCGATATGTATATATATATATATACATATATATATATATATATATATATTTATATATATATATATATATATATATTTATATATATATATGTATATATATATATATATATATATATATATATATATATATATATATATATATATCGTTGTTTAAAACGAGCCGTTAGGCGACGCGAAAAGTTAGTCAACGCGAAGCTTTAGGAAATCTACGGAAAGCGTTGGTAAATGTAAAGCATTGGTAAACGCAAAGCGCTAACCGCGAAACGTAAGCTAAAGCGATCTGTAAGTCAGTCAACGCGAAGCGTTGGTTAATGAGAAGCGTTAGTTATTCAAAGCGAAGCATCAGTGATTCGCGAAGCTTGACGTTACGCGAAACGTCAATCAACGCAAAGCGTTAACCAACGCAGACAGTCAGATTAAGCGAGCCGTAAATCAGCCAACGCGAAGCGTTGGTCAATGCTAAGCGCTAGTCAATAGGAAGCGTTAGGTCAACGCAAAGTGTTAGTTAATCAATGCAAAGCGTTTACAAACGAGAAACGTAAGCTAAAACAAACTGTAAATCTGCCAACGTTGGTTTGGCGAAGCGTTGGTTTTTGAGAAGCATTAGTTATTCAAAGCGAAGCGTCCGTGATTTGCGATGCGTGATTTCACGTGATCATTAAACTACGCACAGCGTTAACCAAGGCGAACCATAAGATTAAGCGACCTGTAAATTAGCCAACGCGACGCGTTGGCGCAATGGGAAGCGTTAGTCAATGGGAAGCATTAGGTCAACGCGAAGCGTTGGTAAACGCAAAGCGTTTACCGACGCGAAACGAAAGCTAAAGCGAACCATAAGTCAGCCAACGCGAAGCGTTGGTTAATGAGAAGCGTAAGTTATTCAAAGCGAAACGTTGGTGATGCGCGAAGCGTGAATTCATTCAAATCGTTAAACAACGCAATGCGTTTACCAACGCGAACCGTAAGCTTAAGCTAGCCGTTTGTCAGATAATGCGAAGCGTTGGTCAATCAAAAGCGTTAGTTATTCAAAGCGAAGCATCGGTGATCCGCGAAGCGTGATTTCACACGAATTGTTAATCAACGTAAAGCCTTAACCAACGCGAACCGTAAGATTAAGCGAGCCGTAAGTCAGCCAACGCGAAGTGTTGGTCAATGAGAAGCGCTTGTCAATAGGAAGCGTTAGGTCAACACAAAGCCGTGAACTACGTGACAACGAATCGTCGCTGATTCAACGCGAAGCGTGATTTCACGCGAATCGTTATTGATAAAAGTAAGCGTGAAAAGTTAAGCGTGAAAAGTAAGCGTAACGATAGTTAACGCGAAGCGAACGCACGCGTGAGTTATACAACGGGAAGAGTTAGCCGACGCGAAACGAAAGCTAAAATAAACCGTTAGTCAGCCAACGCGAAGCGTTGGTTAATGAGAAGCATTAGTTATTCAAATCCGAAGCGTCCATGATTCGCGAAGCGTGATTTCACGCGAATCATTAAACAACGCAAAGCGTAACCTTAAGCGTGCCTTAAGTTAGCCAACGCGAAGCGTTGGTCAATTAGGGGCGTTAGTCAATAGGAAGTGTAAGGTCAACGCGAAGCGTTGTTAAACGCAAAGAGCTAACCAACATGAAACGTAAGCTAAAGTGAACTGTAAGTCAGCCAATGCGACGCGTTGGTTAATGAGAAGCGTAAGTTGTCAAAGCGAAGCGCCGGTGATTTGCGAAGCGGCCATGTTAATCAACGCAAAGCGCAATAAGCTAAAGCGAACCGTAAGTCAGCCAACGCGAAGCGTTGGTCAATGAAAAGCGTTAGTCTATAGGAAGTGTTAGGTTAACTCGAAACGTAAGCTAAAGTGAACCCTAGTCAGCCAACGCGAAGCGTTGGCCAATGAGAAGCGTTAGTTATCCAAAGCTAAGCGTCAGTGTTCGGAATCGTTAATCAACGAAAAGCTTGAACCAACGCAAAACGTAATCTTAAGCTAGCCAAAAGTTAGCCAACGCGAAGCGTTAGCATAGCGTTGGTTAACGCAAGGCGTTTACCAATGTGGCTCGTAAGATTAAGCGAGGCGTAAGTCTGCCAACGCGAAGCGTTTGTCAAAGAAAAGCGCTAGTCAATAGGAAGCGTTATGTCAACGCAAAGAAGTAGCTAATCAACGCAGAGCGTTGGTAAACGCAAAGCGTTTACAAACACGAGATGTAAGCTAACACAAACCGTAAGTCAGCCAACGCGAAACGTTGGTTAATGCGAAGCATTAGTTAATCAAAGCGAAGTGTCGGTGATTAGCGTCATTTCACGCGAATCGTTAAACAACGCAATGCGTTAATCAACGGGAACCGTGAGCTTGTTAACGACAAAGCGTTTAACAATGCGAAACGAAAGCTAAAGCGAACTGTAAATCAGCCAACGCGAAGCGTTGGTTAATGAGAAGCGTAAGTTATTCAAAGCGAAGCGTCGGTGATTCGCGAAGCGTGATTTCACGCGAATCGTTAAACAACACAAAGCGTAAACCAACGCGAACTGTATGCTTAAGCGAGCCGTATGTCAGCCAACGCGAAGCGTTGGTCAATGAGAAGCGTTAGTCAATAGGAAGTGTAAGGTCAACGCGAAGCGTTAGTAAACGTAACGCATTAACCCACGCGAAACGCAAGCTAAAGCGAACAGTTAGTCAGCCAATGTGAAGCGTTGGTCTATGAGAAGCGCTTTTCAATTGGAAGCGTTTTGCCAACGGGAAGCGTTAGTAATTAAACGCAAAGTGGTGGTAAACGCTAAGCGTTTACTAACACGAAACGGAAGCTAAAGCGAACTATAAGTCAGCCAACGTAAAGCGTTAGTAAATCAACCCATAGCCTTGGTAAACGCAAAGCGTTAACCGTCGCATCACGCAAGCTAAAGCGAACCGTTAGTAACCCAACGCGAAGCGTTAGTCAATCGGAAGCGTTAGGTCAACACGAAGCGTTAGTTAATGAACGCGAAGCGTCAGTGATTCAACGCGAAGCGTGATTTCAATCAACACGAAGCACTAGTTAACGCGAAGAGAAAGTTAACGCGAAGCGTAGGCAACTCAACGCTAATATATATATATATATATATATATATATATATATATATATATATATATATGTATATATAAATATATATATAAATATACATATATATATATATATATTTATATGTATATATATATATATATATACATATATACATTTATACATATATATAGATATATATATATATATGTATATAAATTTTTTTGATGATTTTTTATAGAATCGATGGACCTTTGAATAAAATTTTTGCAAAACTTTGACATCTGCGAGAGCAACTACTTCTTTGAAAAGGAAAATCACTTAAACCTTGACCTTATGGTTTAAAAAACTGAAATAAACATAAAAACAATACTATTTGATGTATGTTATGTTTGTCATGTGCCCGTTTGTACATGGAGACCATGCCTTCATTCGCTTATCAATTGTATTTATCATTTTTTTCAACTTTGAGGCCAGATTTTGAGAAAACTATTGAGTTTATGAAAAAGTGTTTCCAACAAAAGTTGTTTAATATAAAGAGAAGAAGATTTTTATATAACAAATTTTTTTTCTGACTCTTACGGTTTCAAAGATGTGTAATTCCCCCCTTTTATTTGCTCTTTCAGCACAATATATGAGAAAACTATTGAGTTTATGGAAAAATTTTTCAAACAAAAGATGATTATTTTAAAAAGAAGAAGATTTTTTGTCTCAAAATTTTTTTTCTATCTCTAACGGTTTCAAAGACGGATATTTCCCCCCCTCATAGAGGGGGGAAACATGTTCCGATTTTGCCCATTAACGAACTTGACCTTACTTTTTTGCTCTAGAACACACACAATAATTTTCAGCTCGTTATCTCTTTTCGTTCTTGAGTTATCGGCTTCACAGACGGACGGACGGACGGACGGACGGACGGACGGACATGTGAAAATGGCCGAATTAGGCCATTTTATGAATACCTTTTTGAAGCATTTTTGTCAAGGATTAATATTTTCAAGCGTTACAAAGTCGGGACTAAACTTAATATACCTTGTATATTTACAAATATACTGGGTATAAAAATGGATAAATCAAATTTTTTTTATTGGGCAGTATGAGTACGATTATGTTATTTATGAGATAACTAAGATAGTATGTCCAGGTCAAAACCGCAGCGCTCAGAACAAAATTTTATTTACTCTAACTTACTTAGTTTACTAAGGACTTAGTTCGGGCGAACACGGTCAATTGTGTCCATCTTTTCCTGATATTCATGCTTTAACAGGATGTGACTTCATCTTACTTTGGAATTAGCAAAGAAGTCTTTACAGCTGCTAAAGACAGACGAATGCGACTTTTAATTTAAGTCAACACGAAAATGAATTGACAGAGGAAATAATCTCAATACTATATTAAATTTGTTGCATCTATGTATGACATAACATAGATAGAAAAATACTTCGATATATTTGTTGCTATTTTTCTAACCCTATTTGACATCTTTGACTAGCACAATTCAACACACGCTATCAAAACAAAAAATGTAAATGTAATTTGCACGAAATTATATATACTTCGTGGCAATTTGAATTAAAAAACAATGTTTATTAAATCTCAGAGTTACGAACCATGCTTACTTATTTAGTTGAATTTATGCATAGTGTTGAAATTGTAGTTATGCAACAGTAAATAAAACTAATAAAATTTAAAATATACATTAAATGGCATGTGTTTCAGTGCTTTCAACATTCATAATATAAAATGATTTATTTAAATAACTTACATACCAATTAAAGCAGTTTTGTCTAAAAATGAAACAACTATTAATTTTATAAAAAAAATATTAACTCGAATTTAGTGTTAAATAGAAAAGTGTGAGATAAAAACATGTTATTCGGGTATTGTTAGTCAAATGGTTAAGTTTGATAAATAAATGACGTTTTAAAAGTCAACTACTTATGATGCCAAACAAAATTGAAAATAATCTGCCTATAAAATCATGTGACTTTCAAAGCATGTGATTTTATTTACGTATATTTTATAGTAACGGGGGTTTTTTACCAATAATAATCCCATTGATAATATTGAAAAATGTACGTGTTCACAGTAATTTAATCAAACAGATTGTGGTTATTTTGTAAATTTGATTTATAAATAAAAAATATATGATATACATGTAATGGCTTTTATAAACAAATTGTTTTCCATTAAAAAGAAGAATCCAAAAAACAATGATAATGGGTAAGATAATTTATATGTCTACAAGATATATCATTCATCAAATAAATTGTTAATAATGCATATTTTACATAAAAATAATTAAAATTTTTGATTGTTGAAAAAGTTAATATCTAAATATATTAAGGTTCTTGGGGCTTTAGAGATAAGTAGATATCAAGTCTGAAATGTTCATATTATTAATCAGTAGTTAGTATTATTAAGTACACATTAATTGATTTTTTTGAGAGAGATCTGGCTTCCAATTTTTGAGTAATAAATCTTCAAAAAATTTGATTTTTAACACGTAGTTGATACTAAATGCCGGATGAATCGTACATTTTTCATAAAATTTAACTACAATTGCTACAGACAAAATTTTAAATTAAACAGTTACACACACTATCGTAGATTTTGTTAAAAATATAAATAAAATATCCTGACCTGTAGAAATATTTTTCACAATACAGAATAAATTGGAATGAACGCACCAAACACTTGACGTGTATCTTACGCGTATTGCGCTAAACAATCCAAATACTGCAATCCATTGTATTAACTTCTCAGTATACAGGGGCATCCTTATATAGTATAAAACAAAGTCCCCCAGTCGCGTCTGTCTGTTTGTTCGCGATAGACTCAAAAACTACTGCACCGATTTTCATGCTGTTTTCACCAATGGATAGAGTGGTTCTCGAAGCAGGTTTTAGTATATAATTTGTCAAGTTTTTGTATACATGGGCTAAAATATAATGATATTTGTTGGAGGTGTCGAAAAAAATATTATAAAACAAATATGTTAAATATGCTATGCATAGATAGCGATGCATACAACAAATATGTTTTAAAAATTTGCCTATAGATGGCAGTACACACAACATGAGTACTTCAAAAATTTTGCCAATAAGTGGCAGTGCATACAACAAATGTATTTCAAAGTTAAACGCAATTTATCAGTCCTTGACGGGAGAAAATATTATGTTACTTGGTTTTAAGGGCGTTACAAAATTTTTGCGGACGACGCCGCGACGGGTAATGCTAGTTATAAATATAAGAGTTTTTAATATTTTTTTCTGCTTTAAGCTATTTATTTTGTGTATTCTAAAATAAAATAAAATTTGTACGTCTTATGACTTGAGCATATGACCACTTACATAAACTTGTGTGATTTATAAGAAACAATTTTTGTTTAAAACATATTTTCGAAATCCAAATAGATTTGGGAAAAATCGACTATAAAAATTTGAATAATATAGTACATACATACATACTTTTTTCCGCAATAATTCATACTAATAAATAAATAACTAATTTACTTTTATTTTTAATTTATATTTGTTACTGTAAACAAAGAGATCTTATTCAAAAATATTTTTCTTTTATAATAAAAATATCTCAAGCAAATCAATCGGTGTGACTAAATATTTTCGACTAAAATTATTTTTGAAAGTAAATAAACAAAAATGCACTAAAAAGTAAAAAAATAATTGCATATTCTTGTGCCAATTTTAGTTCACCTAAGCAAAAATTTTTAAATATATATGTACAATTATTGTTATTTTTGGAGGCGGTGTCCAAAAGTTATGTGAATTTCTCTATGCTGACACCGCCTCCAAAAATAACAATAATTGTACGTATATATTTAAAAATTTTTGCTTTGGTGAACTAAAATTGGCACAAGAATATGCAAAGTATTCTTTGCTTATATGCAATCAAATGAATTATGTTATGAGTAAATATTTAAGGTAGTACCAGCATTGTCTTGTCCAAAAACTAGTTTGCTTTTATTATAGAACAAAATACATATATTTATATACAAATTATTTAATGTAATTTTGAAAGAAAAAGAAATTTTTAACTATTATATTTCGAAAACAAAACGGTAAATCTTTACTATCCTAGTTTTTTTTTTAAATTCTGTCGAGTATTTTTTTTAATACAACAGGTCATAGTTGGACGGGTATGCAGTTTTACATGCTTCTAATGAGAGAGAATGATTACTTTGTTATTAATTATCTGGCGTTCTAAACGGTTAAAATTCTGAAACTTCGGGATTTATTAGAAAACGTTATTTTTAGCCTGTGAAAAAAAATTAGCAAAATCTGTCGAAAATTGCTTTCATGCTGGCACTCCCTTAAACAACAAACTTTCCTGGTACGGATTCTAGTACGGTTCTAGTATCGCTTTTTAAAATTGGCTGGAAAAATGGAGTTAAATTGGATATTTTAGCGAGCAAGACTTCAACTCATATTTAAATTGTATATAGGAAAGAATTTAATAACATTTTCTGTTCTTTTGATTTGTAAATCAATTCTTCACTCATGTAATTGTTGCACACTACGTAAATTATAAAACCTATTTTGACAAAATGGAAACCTGACTTCAAAAATCAAATATTCTATAACAAGAAATGCACTAAAAAGTAAAAAAATAATTGCATATTCTTGTGCCAATTTTAGTTCACCTAAGCAAAAATTTTTAAATATATATGTACAATTATTGTTATTTTTGGAGGCGGTGTCAGCATAGAAAAATTCACATAACTTTTAGACACCGCCTCCAAAAATAGCAATAATTGTACATATATATTTAAAAAATTTTGCTTAGGTGAACTAAAATTGGCACAAGAATATGCAATTATTTACTTTTTAGTGCGTTTTTTGTTATAGAATATTTGATTTTTGAAGTCGGCTTTCCATTTTGTCAAAATAGGTTTTATTTCTCGTTTTTTAGTGACTTTGAAGTTCTATAACTGATTTTATTTGTCTAAATATGGGTAGACCTACTAAACGACCAGCTAATTTTTAGTGCATTTTTTTATATTATAAAAAGTTTTATTTTTAACTGATTTTATTTGTCTAAATATGGGTAGACCTACTAAACGACCAGCTAATTTTTAGTGCATTTTTTTATAACACTTTTTTTTTTTTTTAATTTTTATTGCTTTTTTTATAACAGATTTTCAGTTTTTTTTACAAGCATTTTGTTTTTTTTTTTGGAGTTGGTTTTTTTTGTGTAAAAAATTTTTTTGGAGTCTGTTGAAAAATTTTCTTATTTTCCCATTATGAATGAGTATACCCTATAAAAAAAAAATTTCGCAAAAATCGGTTATCACATATAAAATGAGGATTTTCCTTGATTTCCCGGGGATCCCCTCATCAGAATGCGATTTGGTGACAATGGGACCAATGGGAAACCAAACCAAAATCGGTTCATAAATGACGGAGTTCTGAGGTGACACACATTATAAAAAAAAAATACAGACAATTGAGAACCATCCTCCTTTTTGAAGTCGGGTTAAAAATAGACCCAATCTGGAAACAATGTATGTATCTATCGCTGTCCATATGCAACGCACCTTGATACGGTGCACTCTGTTACACCCAAACTCACAGACATTTGTAGAGTGCAGTTTCGGTGTAACAAAGCAGTCCACATCATGGCACACTGTGCACAGACAGTGATATGTATACAGACAGTGATATGTACATCACTGTCTGCTGTGCACAGTGTGTAATGATGTGGACTGCTTTGTTACACCGAAACTGCACTCTACAAATGTCTGTGAGTTTGGGTGTAAAGAGTGCCCCGTATAATGGTGCGCTGTAGATAGATAATACATTGTTTCCAGATTGGGTGTACTTTAAAAAACAAGCTGTATAGTCTAGTCAACAAGTTAAAAAACGTGTTAATTCTTGCTATATAATAATTCTTGTTATAAACAATTAAAGATTCCAAATAAAAAGGGGTCTAATTTTTTGAAAATTACTCTAAAACTATATGTGCTAGAGGAATTTTACAAACAGATTCTTAAAGAGGAGGAAATTTTCTAAAAAAAAATTTCGACTCCCGGAACTTGACCTCTATTGTTAATACTTTTTATTTGTATAAAAATCTCCTTTATTAAATGATGGCTTTTATAAGACTTTGGTAACGTTAATGTTTCATCGCAAATAAAAGAGTTATTCATCTTATGGCCTAAAGTGCATTGTTACCGAGATATAGACAGACAACGTTGTTTCAAGAGGTTTTTCCCGGATCGGAACTTGTCAGGATTTTGTGATTGTATAGATATAGATAGATATATCTTGGGGTATATAGGGTGCATTCGTCTTGGAGGTTCACACGCTTTGAGCGCTCACGCTTATAAGCACAAATTATTGGTGTTCATGTTGGCCTACGAGCGCTTAGAATCGATCAGAAAATATCGTTCGTTTTGGACGTTGTAAGCGTTAGTTTGTATCAACATGGCGACGTTGTATTTCGTCGGAAGTCACAGAAATAATATACGTTTTACCACATTCTGAATCATTCTTCATCGATCGAAAATAATCTGGGTAAATAGTTAGCCATTTTTACTGATTTGTCAACGATTTTAATTTTAAGTACTTTAATAAATATGACAAAAGTTTGGTTAGCTTACGCTCACGTAGCATTCGTTTTGATAAATAGTAAGATTTAGCACTCACGATTTTGCTGCCCTACCTCTGTGGAGTAAGCGTCTGTGAGCGTGAGATCTACCTCATGAACTCAGCCGCAAGTGTGATTTTTGACACTCACAGCGCCAAGTCAAACGCTGAAAACCACGATTGAGCGCGCTGAAAGCGTGTGAGCGTCCAAGACGAATGCACCCATAGAGGTATTACACTTCGACCTTATGGCCCATTGTGCTCCCCCTTCTACTTCAGTCTGACGAGATTTGCTTCTCCCATATTTTTTTTGTGATTGCATACTTAGTACGTGGTACTAAACCCTACTAAAAAATAAAATAACTCCTGCAATTTAGTACGATTTTTATAAAACTTTGTTAATTTTATCCTTTTAGATCTACATTTTGTGAAATAACAAATTTCAATGTTATATCTTTTTCCTCGGTCTATCCGTTCCTGAAATATTCGGTTTATGAAACCGTGACTCTTAATAATAAATAATAGTTTAAAAAAACTAAAAAAACACGCTTTTATAGAAAATCCAACTAAAAAATAGAAAATAAAATTTAATAAATTTGGATTAAGAAAAGTGTAAATAAGTATATTAATGGAAAAAAGCGTGGGGTGCATAATGTCAATAGTTATTCCATTAATATACATTTGTTTCTTATTTACACTTTTCTTAATCCAAATTTATTAAATTTTATTTTCTATTTTTTAGTTGGATTTTCTATAAAAGCGTGTTTTTTTAGTTTTTTTAAACTATTATTTATTTTTCATTTTTTAGTTGAAGTTCGCGCACTAGCTCTATCTCTCTTACTCTCATGCAAAGGATGCGGAAAGAAATTGATGAATCCTGGCGAATCTAATCAGGATAATCGGATATTCTAATCGAATTATTGTATTGTCATCGGTCTTTGACAGGTGTGCAAAATTTGAATTAAATCTAATTGTTCAAAGTAGGAGAAAATCGAGCCCAAAAGGGTCGGTTACATACATACATACATACATACAGGTGAAACTAATAAAAAGCGTATAAAAAGGTCGTGATTTCGAATCCTACGTGCACCGAATTTTTTTTAAAATCTAATCAATTTCAGTTTGATATTTTGTAAATTGGGTATTATATAAATGTATGAGGTAAAAAATCGACAGTATTTTTTATGGGTGGCCTTAGTACTAACAAGATAAATTTTAACTTACACCATCCAGTATCGTACACACATAACTTTAAATCAGGGATGTCAAAGATACGGCCCGCGGGCCTTATCCGGCCCCCGGGCCGTAATAATACGGCCCGCGATTGCAATGTGTGACAGACAGAAGAATCATGACTTCATTCGATTCCTCTACGGAAGTTTTAAAATGCGCACACTACAACATTTATAAGTAATTTCAAGGGCAGCGCGTGCCTAGACAAGCGAGAGAGGTAGATAATAACGCCATCTCTTAGCAACAAGCGGAAATACCACGAAGGCTGGAAATCTTCCACGCGCTTCGAGTCTAGATTAGAACCTTCCTTATTGATATAAAAGGAGTGCGTCGGCACGACGTTAGTCAGTTGAGTCGAGTAATCGAAGCGATACGGTCGGAGAAAGATTTTAGTTAATTTAGTTGTACTGCGACATAGTGATTGTGAAGTCCAGTGATTGTGAAGGTATTGTGCATTTGTTTGTGTAGTGCGCATGCGATATCAATAAATGTTGTGTCGAGTTCCATAATTGTTACGATTTTGGCATAATGTCACAAAAACGTAAAGTTGATAGTGAGTGCAGAGTTTTTCAGTCTAAATGGGAAATTGCATATTTTTTCATAGAATGGAAAGGTAAACCACTGTTTTTGATTTGCAATCAAACAGTTGCTGTTTGTAACGCATTCTGTGCATGTTTGGTAGCGACTATTTATGTGAGCAGATGTTTTCTGTCATGAAAATAAATAAGAACAAACATCGCACAAGGCATACGAATGAACATCTCCAATCAATTCTTAAAATAATTACAACGAATATGATACCTGACATCAATGATCTTGTCAAAAACAAGAGAAGTCAGGTATCTGGATCCTCGAGCTCAAAATAATTACCCTCTTTTATAACTTTGATATGATTTTTAACAACCGTATATTATATACTATATAATTAAGTAAATAAAATGTTATAATAATTCAGTACATTTTTTTTAATTTGAATCTGGCCCGCCTACACATTCTAAATTTAATATATGGCCCTCTGCAAAATTGAGTTTGACACCCCTGCTTTAAATCTATATGCTTGTTCAAAAAATTAATTTGAATTCTTAAAATTTATACTACAATTCTTTTACAGTTGGACTGGCTTTACATTTTCTGATCAACAAGTGCGTGTTATATTATTTCGTGAATGTGAATGGCAAAATCGTCAGTTGCTCTTTGACTCATCGGCAGTTCGAAAAGTAGTTGTAAATGCTACAGCGTCTAAATGTCCATCAGTTGGAGTACATCCAAATAATACGAATTCCTCAAATGATGTTGATAATATTTCACAATCAACACATTCTCGTAAATTATCAATAGATAATATATTATCACAAAAACAATTATCCTCAGATCAAAAAGAGGACAATCAAAATTCAAATAAGAAACATGCTGGCAATGGAGATGTCCAATCAAAAACGACAGTTATTGAAACTTCAAATGGTATTGTTTACCAGGTACGTATGCAACAACTCAAATATTGAAAAAATGATTTTTTGGTTTTCCTCGTTTTAAACAATATTTTTTCATACAAACAATATTTTTTATTTATTTCATCGTTGAGTTGATGTTTCAAAGAAAAAAATCAGTATTGGTAAAGTAAAAATTCGAAATTTTACTAAACAAATTTTTGGTTTGAAAATTCGGCTGTTTTTTTCAATTGTAACTCTTCAAAAATACAATGAATATTTCGCTTCAAAAAAATTACTGCTTATTTAACACATGAAATATCCGGTAACCCGGTAATAATTTTTCAAGCAACCTGCCTGAAAAATCTTAATTTGACTCTACTAGAAAAGTTATTGTCGATTGATATTACTTCTTGAAAATGCGAATTACAGATTTTACCAAAATTTTTGCAATAAACGGTGCCTTTTGACAAATAAAAATTTTTAAATTTTCCGCATGGGATAATGCCCGGTAATGAACCCGGTAACCCTCCTCAGCTGCATCCTGTTCAGCCTCAGTGCATCGAGAGATAACCTCTTTGTTGCACTCTGAAGCAGTACCTTCCCGAGTTCTTGCCGCGGTACTTTTTCCCAGTGATCACGGTGTTTAGCATTTGACCACTCGTTAATCACTTGTTTACATGCAGTCTTTGGAATTCCTAAAATAGGCTCTGGGCCTATGGAGGGCATTCCGACTCCCTTGTTTGCTAAGGTATCCGCTTTTTCGTTTCCTTCGAAACCACCGTGACCCGGTACCCAGATCAATTTAAAATTGTTCCGTTTTGCCAGTTTCAGAAGTTCCTCCAGACAATCCTTGACTACCCTTGAGGTGACCTCAGTTCCAGACAAGGCTTTTAAAGCAGCTTGACTGTCCGACAGAATACATACGTTCTGGTTTATTTAGCCTCTACGTAGGTGCTCACGGACGCAAGCCAGTATGGCGTAGACTTCTGCTTGGAAGACCGTGGCATATTTCCCCAAGTTGAGGCTTATGTTTGCTTTAGGTCTCTCACCGTAGATTCCCGCCCCGGTCCCTTCTTCAGTTTTGGATCCGTCTGTATACTAGACGATTTCTTTCCTGAGGTAAGGTGGTTCTCTTTCCGACCACATGGCCCTATCACATACTACAGTGAAAGGTTTTGAGAAGGAGTATGTCTTGGGAAGTATATCTGTGCCCATTTCAAAGACGGGATCTGAGATAATTGATGTTCCCACGATACTTGCATGTCCAACCTGATTTTTATTAATCTAATTGTTATTGCAAGACAATCTATAGGCGCTGGATCTCGCTTTAGCTATTATTACAATGCTTAGCGGAGGCAGCCCCAATATGACTTCCATGGCAGCTGTAGGTGTACTGCTCATGGATCCAGTGATGCACAAGCATGCCAGTCTCTGGATCCTGGACAGCTTTTTGCATGCAGTAATCTGGTTAACTTTTGGTCACCACACTAGAGCAGCATAGGTTATAATGGGCCTGACTGCTATTGTGTAGAGCCAGTGGATCATTTTGGGTTTTAGACCTCAGACTTTTCCACATGCTCTCTTGCAAAGCATGAGAGAAGATTTGCTCTTATTTGTTATATTTTCCAGATGAGGGTTCCATGTTAGTTTAGAGTCTAGCATTACTCCTAAGAACTTGGCTTCCCTTGTGATCTGTAATCTTTCACCGAAGAGGATTGGTGGTTTTATGTTATCCACCTTCCTTTTACGTGTGAACGGATTTATACACCAATTCTGTGCGATTCTTAGAGCGCTGTGCATAAGCTCCGAGATTGTGCCTTCACAGGGTCCCTGGATTGCAATTACAATGTCGTCCGCGTATCCCTGTGTGTAGTATCCATTTTGGTTGAGGTTTGTCAGTAAGCTGTTCACTGTCAGGCTCTACAGGAGTGGAGATAAGACACCACCCTGCGGACATCCTTTTGTGGCTCTCACAGTGACAGACTCTCCAAAAAGGGAAGTTTGTATACATTATGGTATACTAGGCGTACAATATTGGCAAATTATAGGCGTTCCCGCTATATAACGATTTTTGAAGTGACATAACTTATTAACGGTTAATATTCGTTAACGAAGATTGAAAAAACTGTTTCTTATAATTCCATAAGGTTTCCATATTCGAAAACTCACCACTGTAGCTCTTTTCGTTCAAAAGTTATAATACCTGAAAAAATGTTCTAAAAGAACTGCTAGTAATAGCACTGTAAGCACGAACGCCAAAAACCCCTTAAACTCGGCCTTACGCACTTCCGTGCTCTAGATCTGTAAACTATATTTACTATAGAAATCAACAAAATTGGGGGATACTTTTTGTTTACCCATACGCATATTTTGTAATATGATGTTAGAGCTGAAATCGTGGCAAAACTATTTAGTTTTTATGAGAAATAGTTTCAAACAAAAATTGTGCACGTTTAGGTACAAAGTACATTTATAGTATTATATATCAATTAATTTATTAATTACATTTTAATTAATGAAAATTAAAATTTACGTCAATGAAAGTCTACAAATTTTGGCTTATGTCCACGAAATTTGAATATTATGAGTGAGAGTATTATTAGAGTGATTAAACATTTATAAAGTCGCTTGTGATCAAAGTACTTTGACCAATAATTTTTTAGTGTTCTGCTAAATAATTAGTTTCAATGACGCAAATCATTATTGTAAGTGTATTTGTATAGAGTGTTTATAGCTTAGATCAAAGACTTCCAAACATTTTTGTCTTATTAAACCGGTACCTTTCTAATATTGAAATTTACAAAATCATTAACTTCAAACGTGTTTTTTCAGCTGACACAGAGCTACTAACTTTCATTGGGTTTACTGTAAAATGGTCTCTGACTCGTATCTATAATAGGGAATATGCATGAAAATTTTTTTTCACTTGAATCGAAGCATGTTTACTTGACAAATATCAAAGTAAAATTACTTTTTAAATAACTTTAAAAATAAGCGTGATATGAATGATTGAAATTCCCGATTAGACAAAGAGGGTGGTAGCCCTCTTGATATGTTATGTGACGTCATATTACACTTTCACCATTTAAAATACACGTAAAACTCCGTTTTTAGTATTTTTGCAAGAAAGAGACAGATAATAATCTTTAAAAGCTTATAGCTTCCTTGATATTTGTCCGATTTTAATTTCGTTTTAAAATATTATTACAGTATTAACAGTATTTTCATATTCTGAAAAAAAATGTTCATGCATATTCCCTATTGGTGGTTAAACAAGTCAGTGCAAACGCAATGTACAAGTCTGTGCTGTCATGCAAAGCTCTGGTACAAGTCAGGACAAGCGTAGCTACTGCGCGTATGCGCACTATGCGTTGCTACTAGTATCGAATGTGCAAGGTTCTTATGCATCCAAGTTATAGTCCGGACCTGGCACCAAGTGATCACCACCTGTTCCTTTCCATGACGAACTATTTTGCTGGTGAAAAATTCGCCTCAAGAGAGGCTTGTGAAGATCGACTGTCCCAGTTTTTTATGTTACATAAAACCTTCAATTTCATGCAAACATAATGGATTTGTTTTTACTACACCTATTATAAAATAACCAAATATTGCTATACCACATAATCATTTAAGGACGTTCATTTGCTACGCTGAAGTCAAATGAGTACTCTCTTTAATAAAATTTATTTAGGATTTTAAAATTTGGTTTTTAAAAAAAATTTCTTATTTTTGCATTATGAGTGAGTATACCCTTCCAAAAAAAAAAAAATTCGCAAAAATCGGTTATCACATATAAATTGGGGATTTTCCTCGATTTCCCGGGGATCCCAAACCCTTTAAAACAAAATTCAAAATCGGTTCATAAATGACGGAGTTCTGAGGTGACACACATTAGAAAAAAAAAAACTAATTGAGAACCATCCTCCTTTTTGAAGTCGGGTTACAAAAGAGCATTTAATTTTTAATTAGTGCATTTATTTAGCATTAAATTAGCGTCTAATTGTATTCTACGGAGATTGCACTGCCAGCTTAATGGACATAACGAAAATTAGTCTTTTTTAACGGATTTGGTTAGTTGAACCTTGTCTACCGATATTGTATATTTAAAGTTGTTCTGTTTCAGCGTCGAACTTGAGTTTCAAAATTTGTTTAATATTTGCCAGTTAGTCAAGCTACAATGATGAAAAAGAGTAATATTGACTATATTTTTTGTTTTCGAAAAAATGGTTCGGATAAAAGTTGTTCATTATAAATACAGCAACAACTTTTAATCGAAATTTTTTTCGAAAACCGAATGAGTAAGGCATAAATCAATTATAAAATTTTAAAAACTAACATCAACTTTTGACGCCCAGTATACATAGTTCGCGTGTTTCAAGAAAAGGTTTTATTGGTAACAAAAAAAGTTTTTAATATTTGTTTATTTGTGTATACTTTCACGTCAACATAACGATGTTTGTCCAAATTCCTTTCGGTTACGTATGACAAACTGTAGAAGACTTTAGCGTATACTCCGACAAATTTCTAATTTTAAATTAATTTAATTTAATTAAAAATTAGAAATTTGTCGGAATATACGCTAAAGTCTTCTACAGTTTGTCATACGTAACCGAAAGGAATTTGGACAAACATCGTTATGTTGACGCGAAAGTATAAACAAATAAACAAATATTAAATAAATAAATAACTTCAACAGAAGTAATACTGTCTAAATAAATAAAAAATTAGAATAATATGAAAAAGTTGGCTATTACGTCACAATCGTCTTTGGTGTAGCGGAAGCATACTGGACTAGATATCCAGAGGCCCGAGGTTCGATTCCTGGTTGACGAGTTAATTTTTTCATATCAGTATTTAATTTAATTTAAAAAAAAGTGTTGCTTAACGACAAACTTTATGTTTTTAAATATATACTAGCCGCACTCGGGATTTTACACGTATTTAAGTTAAAAATTAAAAATGTTGAGTGTATGAGAAAATATTCAAACTAAAGTTGGTTGTTTTTATGAAATAAATATTCTTTCTATTTGAAGATTATTTCTATTTCGCACCGTTTAAAAGTTAAATTTTGAGCATAAATGTCACGTGTAAAAGAATGCATAGAACGCCGAATTTTTTGTTTGTAGCATATATGTTACCCGGAAAAATTTTCAACAACTTTTTAAAAATTTTTTCTATTTAGCACCGTTTAGTGTCGGTTCAGCTGTTTTAATGTGAGAGAACAAACAAACAAACATTAAAAAAAAACTGTTTGGCATGTGTTATAACGTTACTTTCTACAATGTGATTTCAATTTAAGAATTAATTTTTCAGTATCAATATAAAATAATCAACTGTCTTTATTTGAACTATTATGGTTAAACTATTAAAGTTATTTAATATTTTGATTTTTTCTAAAATAAGTCGTTTTATTTGTAGATTAATCGTCCTAATGATGATATCAGTATGTTGGGAGAAATGATATTCGGCAGTGCTGCTTTAACATTCCGTGGTACATGTTTAAAAATTCATTCGCTTCGAACAAATAATGGTTTGTATATTTTAACCATTTTTTAAAATAATTATGATTATTATATAATCTATGAACGTATTGTTAAAATTTTAGATTCAACAAAAAGTTTAATGTGTACTCATATTTTCTGCCCACCCATTCGAACAAATCAACGTCTGAGTATTACAAATCGTAATACAAAATTATCAAGTTTGTTAAGTTCAACTAGTGATATGTCGTCTACTACATGTACAACCACCACAGATTCGTCTTTAAAATGCGGTTAGAAAAATTTCGTTTAAATGATTGTAATTTTTGTCATATGTCAAAAGTACTTTTGTTTGTAAATAGGACAAAAAACTTGGCCATTAGATGTACCTCGAATAGATACAATGGAAACAGACTCAGGATTTGATCAATCAGTATGCAGTAGTGCATCTAGTATGGGTCCACCATCATTTATGTCGCTTGATGCCAATTTAAATGGTAAGTTCTTTTTGTTTTTCTCTTTGGGTGTATACCAAGGCAGGGTCGGACTGGGCCGAAAGGGCCCGGATGGCTCCCCACAAGCCTGGGGCTCGGAACGGGATTATGGTAGATGGAATACTATCGGGATACTATCGGAAAATAATGAAATATACAAATTATTAATTATCAACTATATATATTATTAGATAAATATAGTTCCAATTACTTAAAATGAAACAAATCGGAAGCTAGCCAATCAACATTTTTTTTAAAAGGGGAGAAGTTTCAGCTAAGCTATCAATAACTAGGTCGTAAAAGCTGCTGTTCTTGTCATCCTTGATAAGATCCGATTCTGTGTTTAATATACAACGAATCCAACAGTTCTTGCCCCAATAGAGAGCGAAGCCTCGTTTTAATGCGCTTCAGCGCTGAAAATCGTCTCGCGTGAACGAAATTGTGAGAATTACACAATATGTAACACATAAGGTGGTGTACGAGCTGATGTGCATGTTATATTGTGATAAAAGTTTACATGCATATGGTATGCAACTTTGGCAGACGTCCGAATCGCTTCGGGAAAAACACATGGCGTCCTTTGCAGTTTGGTCAACGACATCTTCGTCGTCTTTTTCCTCAATTTGAGAATCTGAGTCATTCATGTCTTACTGCCTAGGTGGAACGTGCTCATCCCAAAGAGTTTTAGACAGTTCAAAACATAAATAATTTTATAAATGCATCTTAAACATAGATATAGTATTACTAGACTGCGCGATTCATATACTTTATGTATTGAAAACAGACAGCCTCTGATCTGCAGTGTTTCTATCTCTGTTCCACTGTGAATGAATGACAGAGATAGCTCTACCGTAACCGTGTTTGTATCTCTTTCTAATATTGGAACATGAATTTCATCGAATGCGCAGTCTAGTATTATACTATGTCATGATCTTAAACAATGTCATGTATTATGATACACGCCAAAATCGATTGATTCGTTCAAAAGTTATTGCCGTTCAGAAATTGTCTAAACAAGTTTAATTTTTCTGTTTCATTTCAAGTATGTATGAACTATCTACTTTACATGTTACTTCTAAGCGTTACGGATATAATTAAAATTATGATTTTTGATTTTGTTATAGATAAACTTTCCAATTCTATGAATATAAATCGTCGTACATTTAGAAACTTAACAACCTCATTAGATTATTGGCCAGCTTCGTCATACCATAGTAATACGAATTCAGGCCCAGTATGTGGGAGTTCATATTCATCAACACAACATTCCGGTTCATTTAATGAAAATGCGCATGCAACAAATTCCATAAATGATTTTCATAGACGTAATAGTTCGAGTACCGAAGAATCGTTAAGTAATAGTTACTCGACTAGAATTAAATTAGGTTTAGCTGTTATTATAGAATTATCATTAGCACAAGAAAAGTAAGTGGTATTTATTACTTAAAAAGCACACAATCGTATTCTAGAATTTATATCTGCGGTATTGCTGGTATTTTGCTTTAAACTGCATTAAATACTTATGTCAGAGTATAGCAAACTAATATTAAAACAATAAATGTAACAACTAGCTCAGTAAATTGTTTAAATACTCTATATACTGAGTTTTTTACCGTTGCAATTCTTCACACACACACATGTAAAAATTTCAGCTCGTTATCTGTTTTCGTTTAAGGACGTTCATTTGCTACGCTGAAGTTAAATGAGTACTATCTTTAATAAAATTTATTTAGGATTTTAAAAAAGTTGTAAAGTATGTCAATAATCTTACAACCATTTATAACCTTTTTTTATTTGTAATAAATATTTTAAAAGTATTTATTGGAAAATACCAGGAAATTGTAAATTAGGAATTAATTTGACTTAAGTGACAGATCTGACAGTAAAGCCCATTACACAATGAAAAAAATAAGATATAAGAATAACATATAAGAAATAAAATATAAGATATAAGATATAGCACAGCGACCAAAACACAATAGGCGATAAGATATAATATTCAACCAATCACAGCGGTTGAATGCCAGCTGCTGGTGTGTGCATAAATGTCAAAAACATGTCGGAGAGTCGACTGCGCATAGCATCCTGCGCATAACATTGTGATTGGCTGGGAATAAGAAATAAGGAATAGATATTCAACGCGACGGAAATTCTGTTGCGATATCTTATTTCTTATTCCATATTTTTGAATTGTGAATTGATCAACGGTTCTGCCATCTGCTGGATTCCACTATTCCTTATATCTTATATTTTATTTCTTATATGTTATTCTTATATCTTATTTTTTTCATTGTGTAATGGGCTTAAACTATGTTTTATATTTGTGTGTATGTGTATATTATTTTAGTGCGTGTGGTCGCCAGTTTTCAAAATATGGTGGCAAAAACAAACCTAACAAAAAAGTTTTAATTTTATTAAATAATTAATTCAAATGTTCGTCAACACCATTTTTTGAATGCAATTATATAAACTGCATACATCAAAGAATATTTATAAACATTATTCATGATGGTGTCTACTTTAATAATATAGTTATTCTAATTTTAAGTACAAAAAATTCTGTTCTCCATAAGACGCTGTGTTAAAAGTATGATTTTTAATCGATAATTACTCTTTGAAATGATCGATGACAGGTGTTAAATTTTTTAGGGAGGATAACTACAGAATTGAGCTACTCAATTCATTAAAAAAAAATTTGTATCTACTATCAAGCTTCATGGATGAACGTCCTTAAACTTGACAAACTTATAACACTCTTATATATTATATCAGATCTATATAGGGTATACTAAACGAGTATATCGCCAAATATTTTACACGTATAAAATTTGGCAATTTATGTTTACTTTATGTTCTCAACACTCTAAATTTTATAAATATTTACCATTGTGAGGCCGTGAGAAATATCAATATAATAGTTATTAGATATACTACTAATTATAATTTTATCATCCCGGGTTTTAGCATAATGGCATTTATAGTTTGTGCATAAATTAATTATGTATTGTATTATTTTAAATTGTAGAGAATTAGAATTGTATTTACTGGAACATATGCCCATCTTGGATACAATAATGTGGCGGCTACGAGATTGTGTTCAAAGAGCATATGGATGGCGTAAAGCATCATTTATTCCAAGTATGATGGATGGAAGTAAAGAAGCTGCAACATCAATACAATTACTAATGAATTCGATCAATAAAAGTGTAACAACAATGCCACCATTGCCATTTTTTTGGTATCCAGATGGTTTATCATTTACCAATGATTTAAGTTGTAGTTCATCATCTAGCAATGAAGAAATGAACAATAAAAATGATTTATTAAATTCGACATCATCAACAACAAATAATAAAAGTGATGTATTTTGGAAAATGTTTTTTAAGACTGATTTAGCAAATTTAACGCGTAATGAAACTGAAATAGAAAAACTTGTTCGAACTTTTTGTGATTTATTAAAATTATTAGATAACAAGGATACTAACTTGTAAGTATAGCTGTTATACAGCGAACATGATATAAGCATTTATAAGGATATTATTAAAATTTTGCATAGGCGAAAAATCGATAAAAGTTTCACAAAACTCACATAGCGTTAATTATGTAAAGTAATATCGCTAGATTTGTTGACTAATCTCTATTTCTGGTTTTATTTCGATTTTTATCGATATTTGACCTGTGTAAATTGTTCTTTAGTTAGATTGTTCTAAATTTTATTTTTTTATAAGAAAATGGCTTATGTCCATCATTTTTATTAGAGTCATTATGTACCCAACTCAGAGCTACTTAAACAAATTTTTAGGACCAGTAATCGATAAAATTTATGACTGTGTATTTATATCACTTTTTCTTTTAAGTAAAACCAAAGAATACAATATACATAGAAGCTCATAAGTACGATTTTTGTGTCACTAGAAATTGTGAACCTATGTTGACTAATCTCTATTTCTGGTTTTATTTCGATTTTTATCGATATTTGACCTGTGTAAATTGTTCTTTAGTTAGATTGTTCTAAATTTTATTTTTTTATAAGAAAATGGCTTATGTCCATCATTTTTATTAGAGTCATTATGTACCCAACTCAGAGCTACTTAAACAAATTTTTAGGACCAGTAATCGATAAAATTTATGACTGTGTATTTATATCACTTTTTCTTTTAAGTAAAACCAAAGAATACAATATACATAGAAGCTCATAAGTACGATTTTTGTGTCACTAGAAATTGTGAATTGTGAGCGTGACCGCTAGATGACAATAGCTGTTCGATTTCGGTATTTAGTGCCATTAGCAGCACAACCCAACTGTATTCTTTGTGTATATTGTATCCGACCAAAAACATAAATGTAAGAAAGGACCAAGTATTCGGGAAAATCCTTAATGTAATAGTTCCTTCTTAAAAAGTGATGATATGAGAGTAAGGACCTATAATAGACTTCATATAATAGTTGCTTTTTAAAAAGTGATGATATGGAAGAAAGGACCGAGCTATTTACAAAGTAAATAGCTCTAGAATTCATATAATAGTTGCTTCTTAAAAGATGATGATATGGAAGAAAGAACCGAGTTATTTACAAAGTAAATAGCTCTAGACTTCATATAATAGTTGCTCTTTAAAAAGTGATGATATCCCATTAAAGAGCCGAGCTATTTACAAAGTAAATAGCTCGGTAAACTATTAACTAAAAAAAATTAATGAGGGGTAAATTGATTAAATGTAAGAAAAAATTTGGTTGAAATTTATTTCGTAAGTTTTCCCTTAGTATGTTTTTAAAATTTTATATAACGCAGAGAATACAATAATCTCACAGGCTCTTTAATGGGATATCATCACTTTTTAAAGAGCAACTATTATATGAAGTCTAGAGCTGTTTACTTTGTAAATAGCTCGGTTCTTTCTTCCATATCATCACCTTTTAAGAAGCAACTATTATATAAAGTCTAGAGCTATTTACTTTGTAAATAGCTCGGTCCTTACTCTCATATCATCACTTTTTAAGAAGGAACTATTACATTAAGGATTTTCCCGATACTTGGCCCTTTCTTACATTTATGTTTTTGGTCGTATAAAATATACACAAAGAATACAGTTGGTTGTGCTGCTAATGGCACTAAATACCGAAATCGAACAGCTATTGTCATCTAGCGGTCACACTCACAATTCACAATTTCTAGTGACACAAAAATCGTACTTATGAGCTTCTATGTATATTGTATTCTTTGGTAAAACCAAGTTAAATACTTAACCAGAGTTTTTTCCAGAAGGTTTTATAGATAATAAAATTATAAAAACTATTGTTGGAAAAATAAATAATACTAATAAAAATAACTTCAAAATTTGTTTATATTTTGCAGTTTCTTTAGTTCATTAATTACCGCGGTACTTAGCCATCATTTGGGTTGGGTGTTGTCATTCAGTAGTCGCAATGATTTAAATGATGAAATTCTACCACCATGTAGTGCTTTGTGGACTCAACTTAGTGAAATGAGTGGTGCTATTGGATGTCCATCAAAATTTGCTCAAACGGTTGTTGTTGGAAAAACAGATAAATATATAGTCGATGTTTTATACATTTTATCATATTTTACAAGGTAAAAAGATTTATTTTTTAATTTTGTTCCGTTGATCACATTATAGGATTATTTTCTAGAATACTTGCTTTTCTCAAACATAAATTTTTCTTAATAACAAGGCAGTAAAGTTCATTATAGAGACAAATGTTAGGAGATCCATGGCGGATTGTGAGTCATTTGTACCCGAGATCAATTCCCCGTATACATTAATATATAACTTAAAATAATCACACAAATCTTGGTGGGGATCGAGGTTGTGAGTAATGATAAACATTTCTGTTCTTGCTCACGGATCGTATACACTATACGATCTAAGGAATATAAATAAATTTTTATATCGTTTGGAACTTTTTGACTTATTTTTATTGCCCAACAGTTGTTAAAATCGTGATTTTCCGAATTTTAAAAAAAACATAAAATCAAAAAATGTTGAACTTATCGCAAAAAGGTCTTACCTTTAAAAAAACATTCTATTTTTTCGTAATTTATAAAAAAAATATGCATTACTATAATCAGGATAATAATATATTGAAAAGAATTACGCAAAAAAATTTTTGGCCGAATAGTTTTCGGTGCTCATGCGCTCCTAGACTAATATATTCAGTAATATCTCTGAAACCTTTTTAATTTTTTCATATCAGTATTTAATTTAATTAATAAATTCAATGACAATGAAATTTGTCGGAGTATACGCTATAGTCTTCTACAGTTTGTCATACGTAACCGAAAGGAATTTGGACAAACATCGTTATGTTGACGCGAAAGTATACACAAATAAACAAATATTAAATAAACAAATCACTTCAACAGAAGTTGTAGCGGTATCGCAAATGCGATAAAGTAAATACTGTCTAATAAATAAAAAATTAGAATAATATGAAAAAGTTGGCCGTTGCATCACAATCGTCTTTGGTGTAGAGGAAGCATACTGAACTAGTTATCCAGAGGCCCGAGGTTCGATTCCTGGTTGACGAGTTAATTTTTTCATATCAGTATTTAATTTAATTAATCTCTGAAACCATTTAAGATATTACAATGGAATAAAAACTAAGTGAATACTATTATTACTACCAATATATACTTCTTTTTTATTTATGTATTTATTTTTTCTGATACAGGTTTAGTTCTATATTAAGAAAAAATGAAGTACGTGTAGAAAATGATAAAGAAGAAGAAATTTTTAATGAAACATTACATAGACTGAATAATATTAATAGAAATAGTCATAAAAATATTAAAATAATTAATAATAATGTAGATAACATGAAATTTACGAAGCTAATTAATGATGCAAATGTTGATAATGCTAATAATTGTTATGAAATGAAACATTTTAATAGTGAAAATCTGCGTTCTTCATATTCTAAAATTGACCAATTTACTACTAATAATTACTATTGTGATGAGTGTATGAAATTATTATCTTTTAGTGAAGTGACAAAAAAAGATTTAGATATTGCTTGTAATTTTTGTAAAAATAAATTACTAAATAAAAGTGTTAAAAATAATTGTGATAGTTGTGAAATTTTAACAAATAAATCATGTGGTAATTTAAAAAGGACGAAAACTTATTCATCTTTTAGTAGTGCTAATGAAACTTCTTTTAATTATCATAAATTATCCAAAAAAATCATGAATAACTTTACATCAAGTGAATTAATTAATGAAAATTGTGAAAAATTACCAAAAATCATCGACGAATTTAATGACGGACACAATAAGACTGATTATGAAAATGTTGTATTTGTTTTGGGTGAAAACGAAAAATTAATTGGTATCAAGCCAAAATTAATTAAAGATAAATCAACATTGAATGATACATCGTATTCATTCAAACGATCCCAAAGTGCTCCACCGCCATCTTTTCCATCATCATCATCATCATCCTCTGAAACGTTCCAATCGAAATGCCCACCCAATAGTCCATGTCATCAAAGATTCAAGAAACATTCGGGAGTGAAATTTAATTTTGAACAATATCCACAGATTGCAACCAATTACATGAAAAGTAAAAATTTAGAAATTGGGAATATTTCTTTCTTAGATAAAAAATTTAGTGATGATGAATTATCACCAACAAATTTTGAAATTTTAAAATTAAATTTTCCTGAAACCTCTGAATGTCAGTGTGGATTCAAAGAATGTATGGGTGAATCTGAAGAAATTATTTTACAAACACCATCGAATGCTTCTGAATTAGAGTCTACAAGTGATTTATTACCTCAAACTAGTTCTAAATATTTATATGCTGAAGAAACAGTTCATCCAAATTTAACACAACATACATTTCAAAGAAAAAGTTTAAATAATACGTTTATTATTAATGAAGATAGTGTTGTTGACTCTCTACATGCTACGAAAAATAATTACAAGAGGAATAAAAATTTTAAACATAAATTACATATACCAGAATTGGAAAATGTTTCCACGATCAACAATGTAAACGGCAAGGAAACTCTAATAAATGTAAACTCTCATCCATTGGAAGAAAATGATTCAGATAATGAAGAAGTTAAAATTAATAATCAAATTAAAACTATGAAACTAAAAATGGTGCCTTTACCATTATCTAGGTAAAATTGCTTTATAATAAGAGAAAATTATAAAAAACGAATTATTATCAATTGATCATATTACTTGGAATATTTCGAACAAATTTCAGATTATTATTTCGCTAGTTATAGCAAAATTATAAAGTATGATGCATGTTTTGCAGTACAAGTGAATCATACAATTACATACGAGTAATATTTTAAATTTTGATGAATAGCAATTTCACTAGACATTTAGTATATGCAAAATAGGACATTTGAGCATATAACCTATACTATAACCTATAGCAATCAATATTTTTCGTTATTTTTAATTTTACTTTGTCACATACAATAGGGAATATGCATGAAATTTTTTTTTCACTTGAATTGAAGCATGTTTACTTGACAAATATCAAGGTAAAATTACTTTTTAAATAAATTTAAAAATAAGCGAGATATGAATGATTGAAATTCCCGATTAGACAAAGAGTGTGATAGCCCTCTTGATATGTTATGTGACGTCATATTACACTTTCGCCATTTAAAGTACACGTAAAACTCCGTTTTTAGTATTTTTGCAAGAAAGAGACAGATAATAATCTTTAAAAGCTTATAGCTTCCTTGATATTTGTCAGATTTTAATTTCGTTTTAAAATATGATTACAGTATTTTCATATTCTGAAAATAAATGTGAAAAAAAAATTTCATGCATATTCCCTATTGGCCTAGTGAAATGGCTATTTGTTTACGATATTATAGTTATAGACCAGGCAGACTTTCCTATGTAATATATATCAACAATGTTCGTTTATTTAGAAGTATTATTAAAAAAATAATGCATTTAGCACATTTTTAATAAAATGATTAACAATAAAATTTGCTCACAATGTTATGAAATATGATTGATTGTAACAATACGTTTTTTTTTTTCTAAATTCGCTAGAATTATTATAATATATATTAATAAAAATGTGTGTTAGATCTTTAGATATTCCATTATCTCAAAATTTACCACCAGCTGGCTACAAATCATCTTTATTACGAATTGAAAAAATAAATGAACAATACATGCCAGGTGTAATCTTACAAGGTATCACTGAACCAATATCGGTATGGAGTTGTGCATTAAAACGTGATTTAGCATTAACTGTACGACATAGCCCAATTGATCATCCTATTTCGGAAGCTATTTGTATATTAGCTGATATAGACAATTGGTAAGTTTTGTGTTTGTATCATTTAATAAAAAATATATTAATTATTTTTACGACCCGGTGTACAATTTTGTTTGTGAACTAGTCATTTTCGCGGTTTTGTCTACTCGCACCCACAGGTTAGTGCCATAAATACATTATTAAATTTACCTAAAATAGCAAAATTAAATATAAATTCTCAAAGATAGTGGAGAAAGGAAGTGTCAAAATCAGCTTATTGAACACTATGACGCTACTGGCCACAAACAAGTTCACGTAGCCGACGTTGAGCCAGATTTACGTCGAGTAATATATCTTTCCGAAAAATAATTATGAATAGCTAATTCAAACTGATGAATGGCTACCTTGTAATCGAAATATGTATTTATATGATACAAATAATTGAGGTATTTCAAAGACGTAGAATTGATTATCTTTGATAATGGTTATACACTCAATGATTATGAGCTCTAATCTGTGCTAGGCCATATAATTTAAAAGATTGTAATGCAAAACAACTATTCATTATAAATACTAAATACAAATCTATTGGAAGCACGTAAAAACCTTTAAAAAGGACAATATATTTTGTATTTAAAGATTTTTGTATCTTTTACCGTTTAAAATTTAGGTTTTGGTCATAACTACACAGCTGTTGAAATCTGCAAATTTGTATAGCTTAAAACATAGATGACCAAATTTTCTGTGATAATTTCATCGAAATCGGTTCAGCCGTTTCCGACATTAGCCCGGACAAATATTCAGAGAAAAATTGTTCTGGAAAAAAGCAGAAAATTTCGAAATCAGAGACAACTATTTCAATTTTATGTATATAGATTTTCCATGATAATGGTGCGTCCACATATACGCACCACGAACCCCGAGCGGTGTGCGCGCCGCTCGCCTTTGGTTCGTTGGAATTGTTCATTTCAACGAACCTCCAGCGATCCATAAGAAACCAACGAACATATATTCATATTGCAGTGAAGTTGAATCAATCATAAAAACCAGTTATTTAAGCCTGAAAATAATCTAAAGATATTAATTAAAATACTACATTTCAATTAATATTAAAAAAAAAAAAAAAAATCACATGCGCGCTAAAAACGACAAACCTTTCACGAACACGTCCAAATATGAACGGCGAACATACAAAGTGTTCGATGAAAAAACCGACTTCAGATGGATCGTTGTGCACCGCACGCGCGCACCGTCCAAATATGACAAATTTTATGGGCACGAGCGGCGCTCATACCGCGCAGCGCGCATATGTGGACACACCATTAGATAAAAATTACTTCCATATTTGTTTACTCAAAACTCGTAAATATAATGGTAAATATAATATAATATATATACATTAAAATTTGGTCAAAAAATACTTCTATTTGAAATATTTGAAAATTCTAATAGAATCGACACAATTGCCAAAGTATAATCGAGTATTGAAATTATTTATCAAAAATCAACGCCCTTTTCTCTGCGTTCCTGGCTAAAATATTTCTATTTGCCTCAAGCGACAATAACCCTTGTCATTTGATCATAATTTGTATGAATTATTGTATAATTCATACAAATACATGATTGATTAATATCGGAGTAAAAACTATTGCATTTCGACCCTATGGTCCATTGTGCTCCCTCTACTACCTCAGTCTGACGAGACTCGCTTCTCCCATATGTTGGCAATAGCCTGGAGCTTGCTTATCAGGTCCTCCCGAAGGTTCATATATTCGGGGTGAGATGCACCTGTATCTGCAATGTCCTGTATCTGCTGTAACCCAGAGGTTCGCAGTCAAGGATTGTGTGCCTGGATGTTTCTTCCTCCTCGCCACACAATCTGCACATAATGGAGCCGTTATGGAGTCCCATTGTGTGCAGATGCTTTCGCATGGGATAATGCCCGGTAATGAACCCGGTAACCCTCCGCAGTTGCATCTTGTTCAGCCTCAGTGCATCGAGAGATAACCTCTTTGTAGCACTCTGAAGCAGTACCTTCCCGAGCTCTTGCCGCGGTACTTTTTCCCAGTGATCACGGTGTTTAGCATTTGACCACTCGTTGATCACTTGTTTACATGCAGTCTTTCTAAAATAGGCTCTGGGCCTATGAATGGCATTCCGACTCCCTTGTTTGCTAACGTATCCGTTTTTTCGTTTCCTTCGAAACTACTGTAATCTTGCACCCAGATCAATTTAACATTGTTCCGTTTTGCCAGTTTCAGAAGTTCCTCCAGACAATCCTTGACTGCCCTTGAGGTGACCTCAGTTCCAGACAAGGCTTTTAAAGCAGCTTGACTGTCCGACAGAATACATACGTTCTGGTTTATGTAGCCTCTACGTAGGTTCTCACGGACGCAAGCCAGTATGGCGTAGACTTCTGCTTGGAAGACCGTGGCATATTTCCCCAAGTTGAGGCTTATGTTTGCTTTTGGTCTCTTCCCGCCCGGTCCCTTCTTCAGTTTTGGATCCGTCTATATACCAGACGATTCCTTTCCTGAGGTAGAGTGGTTCTCCTTCCGACCACATGGCCCTATCACATACTACAGTGAAAGGTTTTGAGAAGGAGTATGTCTTGGGAAGTATATCTGTGCCCATTTCAAAGACGGGGTCTGAGATAATTGATGTTCCCACGATACTTGCATGTCCAACCAGATTTTTATTAATCCAGTTGTTATTGCAAGACAATCTATAGGCGCTGAATCTCGCTTTAGCTGTTATTACAATGCTTAGCTCATGGATCCAGTGATGCACAAGCATCCAGTCTCTGGATCCTGGACAGGTTTTTTGCACGCAGTAATCTGCTTAACTTTTGGCCACCACACTAGAGCAGCATAGGTTATAATGGACCTGACTACTGTTGTGTAGAGCCAGTGGATCATTTTGAGTTTTAGAACCCAGACTTTTCCACATGCTCTCTTGCAAAGCATGAGAGAAGATTTGCTCTTATTTGTTATATATTCCAGATGCGGGTTCCATGTTAGTTTGGAGTCCAGCATTACTCCCAAGAACTTGGCTTCCCTTGTGATCTGTAATCTTTCACCGAAGAGGATTGGTGGTTTTATGTTATTCACCTTCCTTTTACGTGTGAATGGAATTAGTGCGGTCTTACCTGGGTTAATTTTCAATCCCTGATTGATACACCATTCCTGTGCGATTCTAAGAGCGTTTTAAATAAGCTCCGAGATTATGCCTTCACAAGGTCCCTGGATTGCAATTAAAATGTCGTCCGCGTAACCCTGTGTGTAGTATCCATTTTGGTTGAGGTTTGTCAGTAAGCTGTTTACTGTCAGGCTCCACAGGAGTGGGAATAAGACACCACCCTGAGGACATCCCTTTGTGGCTCTCAAAGTGACAGACTCTCCAAGAAGGGAAGTTTGTATTCTTCCTATCAGCATAGATTTTATCCACCTACAAAAGGTGTCTTCAACTCCGTGCCGACCTGCAGAATCAAACATGGAATTGTAAGAAGAATTGTCAAATGCCCCCTCTATGTCAAGAAAAACGCACAAGGTGTTTTGTTTCCTTGCGAATCCCTCCTCAATCCTGTATATTCGGTTGTGGAGGGCTTATTCACAGGATTTCCCCACCTGATACGCGTGTTGGTTGGCATGAAGCGGATTTTTTGACAATGCCCCCTGAGCCAAATGAAATCCTATTAGTCGTTCCATTGTTTTCAGTAGAAACGATGACAGACTAATTGGTCTGAAGTCCTTTCCCGTGGAGTGATTAAGCCCCCCCGGTTTTGGCAAGCAGGTCACTCTTACTGGCTTCCATACGGTTGGGATATAACCCGTAGCCAGGCTTGCCCTGAATATATGACCAAGCAGAGTTAAAAGATGCTCTGCTCCTTTTTGTAAAAGAACTGGGTATATCCCATCTGGTCCCGGTGCTTTGTAGGAGTCGAATGTGTTTATTGCCCATTCGATCCTTGAGCGGTTAATGGCAATCGCCGCTCTTCTCCAGTCCTCGCCAGTCGGCGGGAGACCCTGATTAAGCTGCTCTTGAGAAGGGTTTTCACTATCCACTGTCACCGAATCCGGGAAATGAATCCGGAGCAGTGTCTCGAGTGTATCCTTCGCGGAGCTAGTATACTCACCATCGGGTTTACGAAGTGAGCCGATGGTGTCAGCGGGTTTCTTCGCCAGGACACGATGGAGTCTTGCTCCCTCAGATGTGTTTTCAACATCATGACAGAGCTTCCTCCATGAGTCCACTTTGGCTTTCTTCAGAGACCTTTTGTATTCGGGCAGTTTTCTTGGAAGGAGTTAATTATTGCCTGCTGAAGCTCAGTTGCAGTAAGCTCAATGTCCAATACTGTTTTAACTTTTTTCGGAATTGTGGCGAGTTTGAACTTTAGTGTCGAACTATATTCGTCCCAATTTGCTCTTCTCGGATCCCGATAGTGTATATTACATTCTCACCTCCACATTGTAATAGATTTGTCTGTGATCCGATGCAGATGGTTCATCGGATACTAGCCATTTCTTGATTTTACCACTGATTTCATAAGTGCTCAGTATTACATCAATGACTTCCTTCCGAACTTTGTTAATAAAAGTCGGCTTGTTGCCTTGATTAACTATATCTAAGTTGTTAGCTATGATATAATCAAAGAGGTACTCACCTCTTGTATTTGTGTTTGTGCTACCTCACGCAGTGTGATGCGCGTTTGCATCGCATCCCATGATCAGTTGGTGGTTTTTTGCCTCACAATACTGGATCAGATCTTCCATCTCTGTTGATGGTGGTGGAGTAGATGCATCATAGGGTAGGTAGACCGAAGCGATGATTACCACTCCAGTTCCGTTCTCCATGTTGTATTTTACTTTTACTGCTGTTAGATCTCTCTGACAAAACTCTAACAGCGGCAAGACATTGATGTCCTTTCTCGCATAAATGCAAGTTCTGGGTCTCTCCGAGGTTTTATCGTAGATAATTTGTCCTCTAGTATATCTCCTAGTCCAAGAATCTTATGGTTAACAGCCCAAGGTTCGTGGATCAGAGCTATGGAGATTCCCCTTTTCAGCACATTTTGACAGAAGACAGCGGAGGCCGTCTTACTGGAGGTTTATCTGAAGCATCCGAAGCTCAGACATTCTTTTTTCTCTTCAGTGGTCTAAGGTTGACTTGACCAAACGCGAGGTATAATTTAAACCCTCGGTCCTGAATCAACCCCAGATCCGCTGCATCCACTTCCAGTACGATGGTGTGTACTTCGCCACTCCTGAATGTGCAGGTTTGCATTCTACATTCCAAGAGCTTGATCACTTTGCCCGTTTCAACGGAGTTATAGCTCTGGGGAGTATACAGCAGAACCTTTGATGTGTTCATCAGGGCTCTTGCATCCCCGACGACAAGTTCTGCTCCGTCCCATGGTCTGATATTCGGGACGTTCTCCATGAGCCAGTTTATGGCTGTTGTTCCTATGCACCGCACAACGAGGGCCCCCCTGTCCAGATGGCAACCCCGATATTGTGGGCCCTCAACGAGCTCTTGGCTAATGAGGGTTTGTAGCATCGAGAGTTGCACCTCTTCGGATTGTTCCTGAGTCATTTTGACCTCAGGATACCCCCGCATTGCAACGCATATCTTTGTTGTTGCGGCGGTTTCAGCAAAGGTATTCATAGCACTTGCCTGTTCCCCCTTTCTTCGTTTTTTGGAGATCTGTTTCTGGCTTGGAGTCCCATCTTCAGATCTCAATCTCTTTTCCTGTCTGTTTTCCAAGGGTTGATTCCCTGAGCCAGACCCTACAGGTATCACTGTTCCTGAGAAAACCAGGGCTGTGGGGTTTTTTGTCCGAATTTTCCTATTTATCGGAGGAATCGGTTCCTCCTCAGCTCTTATTTCCTCTTCAATGCTTTTCTCTGGGCTGCACCCGAGAGATTTTTCATTTCCTTCTGGAAAGGATTCTGGAGTTTATCGTCCATATTTTCTGCTGGGCATTTTTATTTTTTTATATATAATTGAATAATGTTCCATGTCATTTTTAAAATTTTAAAAAATATATTATGAAAAAACGTTTTTTTGTTATAAACAAATTTAATTTTGATTTCGTCACGAATCAGAACGTAAAAACTTGGGGTAGTATTCAGAACGTCAAAATGAATCGATTTAAAAAAAAAATTGCGGTTCCAAGCAACCAGCCTGAAAAATACTAATTTGACTCTTGTATAGGAATACAGTACCATGTGTACTGTACAGGACGCGCGAAATTTGAACTTGAAACAGAATTTTCTGCAACAAGTTAAAATTTACTTGTGTTACCCTCCCCCGTGTAACGAATCGTAACAAATAACACTAACCCCCCCCCCCCCTAGTGGCCGTTACGTATTTTATGGATAGCCCCTAAAGATATGTGCTCTTTGTTTAACATTTTATAACCTATATCTTTTCTTTCATTTCTAGTACTGTAATATTAAATTTAATTACTTTTGTTCACTGATTATTATGTTCCATTTATCAATTAGTCACTGATGTGTATAGTATAGCCATTTGGCATAACATTGATCTTGGTAATGAGGGCCTATTTCGTCAAAATTTAAAGATTCTAAAATTTTTTTTTGTTATCAATTTTTAACGGGGATACGTGTAGGGTACTGTTTTAAAAAACTACTTTTAAGTACTCGAAACATTTTTTTATTTTAAATTTTTTGATGAACAGATTTAACCGTTTTTGGACAAAATTACCCGAATAAAAGTGCCTGGTGCCTGTCTCACACAAATTAGCAACGAGTAACATATCTTTGATCCCAAATTCCCGAAGATAGTTACGATTATCTAATTCATACTGATGATGAGTATTTTGTAGTCTAAATACGTATTTCGAAAATACAAATAATTGTTCTAGGAATTGGGGCAAAATATATTATAAACAAAGATAGCTGTATAGTTTTTAAGTGTGTAAAAAGAAATAGATTTATAAAATTGTATTTATATTTTTTTAAAGAACATACATTTTATATCCGTGTGTTGATAATCAAAGTCTTTAAAAAATATATGTAAAGTAAATACATGCAAAGTATTTTATCTTCCTCTTACATATAAACAAAGCGATAACCTGAAGATTAATTTTTGTATAAACAATGTTACTTAGAATACATTTTATTTTGTCAGGAAAGTCCAATTAATTTCGAGTTCATCAACAACTATAAGTGGTTTAACTGGTATACCTCAAGTTCAAAATTCATCATTAGTTGGCACACCAGTATCATCTTCACAATTGGTTGGTGATATGCTTGAATCTTTTCAAGAACTTTGGAAATTACGCGTTGCCCCACAATTTGTAAGTATACAAACTAGACTGGATGCTGTTGACGGTTTTTCTCAAGGATCTTTGGAAGGCAAATTAATATCAACATAAAACAAATATTTGAAATTTTCGTAAAATCACTTTATTTGACTAGTTTCGGAACATAGTTCCTTCCTCAAAAAAAAAAAAATTAAAAAATTTTTTTTTCCATTTTTTATTTCTCAGGAAGGAACTATGTTCCGAAACTAATCAAATAAAGTTATTTTACGAAATTTTTCAATTATTTATTTAATTTAATAATAATACATGTAATATTGTTTCGCATTTGAGAATATTTACGTTTGGCAACCTTTGTCCTTTGCGTTTCAGGAAGAAAAACCGTCATCTGCTCTTAGAGTACTCTTTCTGTCTATAAAATTTTGTAATGTTGTATGTATTGTATTTTTTTAAACAGTGTTTACAGCATATTGAAGATAAATTACGTGAAATATATTTGAGATCATTTGCATTTAGTGAATTATTGATGGCTACTGATTTTTGTGACATGGCATTTTTGACAAGTGCTTTAGACTTACATCCAAATGATGTGCCATTGTTATTGGCAATTGCATCTACGCATACACCACAAGTTGCTCAAAAATATGGAGTTACTTTTCAATAAATTTTATTCACTAAGTTATGAGTTTGAGTTTTTTTTAATTAATTGATTATGTCGCAGTAACTTTTTAAAATGAATAATGTATTTGTAAATATAATGTTATTTGTTACGTTCGTTAAAGTTATATATATATATATATATATATATATATATATATATATAAAACAATTTATAACGATCTTGTATTTATTTTGAAGAAAAAATATTTGAATACAAGTTTCTTATTTTTATATGCATTTTGCGTTATTAATTCTTACCTCAAAACACACATTAGTCAAAATACGCAATCGTAACCAATTTATTATAGATATCATGAAGAATAGATAAATAGGAGATTGAACGACATAGGCAATTCGTATGTTTTTCCGTCCTCAAAAACGTGTAGAGATCATAGTTATTATTTTCGCCACTAGCGGCAGTGCGAATATACCCGTACAGAATTATTATTATTATTACATATTAAAATCAACGGTTATCGCATCTTACAAATAAAAATTGTAAGTATAAAAATTGTTTAATTTTATAAATGTGAAAAAATGGGACGAAGTTATACAGGGAAAGCATAGATATACTGTTATATATCTATGAGTGGAAGGTTGTTTAAGGTTAGGAATGCGTGTCTGCATTTACGAAAGGAATATGGTCTGTAATTACCGGTTTTGTCATCTTCTTTCTTTATCTAATATATGTTAGTATTGTAAACATATATTGTATATTATTATTATTAATTGCAATTATCACTATGATTCTTCATCTTTTAATTTATTGCAGATTATTAAGAATTCTCTATTATTATTTATTTAATTATTACTTGATAATCGAAAACAATTTTTTATTATCTATAAAACTAAGACTTCTTATTAACTGAATGAAAGTGATTTCTTGGCGCCTACATTTAAACATTTAAATTCCGTACGGCACTGAGACCAGTGACCTCTACTGATAAAAGATAGTTATAGAACAATAGTAAAGTGATATACTGACAGTACACACTCGGCAAGACATTCGTAACGCGAGAAGCCGCGAGTGGAGCTGTGTACACTATCGCCGAGTGTTCGGCCGGCAATACAGTTCCCGTCAGTTAGTCAACGAGGCTTGGCCAGAAATTACGTTGGTATACCTGAAAAATAACATTTTTAAATTAAAAATTACGGAGTCGGGAGTAGTAATTGTTTGATTAAACTATTAAAAATAATTATTATTCAAATGAGTAATGACACTATAGGGATCTTTCACACCGAAGATGCAAGATGCATGCATCCTTGATTTTATTTCAGTTGTGGTTTCGCTTCTTACGTGTTTGTGTTCTTATTGGTTTCAAGTGTTTTTCTCGGGAAAAAGAAAGAAAATAAATGTATGTAAATATGTAAAATTAATTTACAGGATGCATGCATCTTGCGTCTTCGATGTGAAAAACCCCTACGAATAAAAGAAGTATTCATAAATTTATAGTTATTATTTATTTTCGTGTTATACTATTAAGATTAATGGGTACAATTAAAGCGGTTGATAGTATATTTAAAATGGCGGTTGAAAGTTGAATCGAATGTAGACGAGAGTGTCCTTCATGTTCGTGTCAAATGTTTTCACCACTCGCTTTCTTTGACTCGTGCCAAAAAACATCGACTTTTAATGGAACGTAGACAAGGCGAGGCGACTCTAAACAAGGTAGACCAAGCGTTGTGAGTACACTCTCGTGCTCGTTTATTTCGGCTTGCCTCGTCGAGTGTGTATTGCCGGCAATATATTGGAAGGGTACATCTTTTTATAGTACCCTATAGTATTAAACGATCAATATTAATATATACTGCTCCGAAAAAAAGTGTCGCACGAAAAATCCATTTAAATTATTTTACATTTTTATAAATTTGTTTTTGTTGATATGAGGGTAAAATTGAAATAAATACACTTATAAATTCCGGAATATAAATTTATTTATAAAAAAACGCAAATTTTCATAAATAAATTTTTAACTCAAAAAAATTTCATTTATTTGAATAATTTTCATTTGCATTTTATTTCTAGGTTTTTAAAAGAAAATGAATAAACTCTTAATAGCGAGTATTACCTCCTCTTACTCTAAGGACTCTTCCTCAAGCCTTCCAGGCATACTTTTAATAAAGTTCACTATAATATCTTACGTAATTTGCTTCCATACCTGCACTGTAGCTATTTTGAGCTCCTGTAAGTTGCCAGAAAGGTCAATTCATCTTCTTATATGCCTGATAAATTCATCCCAGTGATGTTCAATTGGATTTCCTTTTAGGCTACGTCATGCATTCGAAAACATTTTTATCAATATGGCCGACAACATATACCTGACTCGGAATTCAATTGACATTTTTGAAAAACAAGGTAATAAAACAACAATCGTCAGTTAGAGCAGATAATTAACCCGCCCACATGACAGACTATGCCAAATATTAATAGAAATTTGAATCCTATCCATCAATATAAATTACGTTCGATAAAATATTTTTTTATTCCAAATAAATGACGTATTCGTTGAACATGTTAAAAGTTCATTTGGTGTTTAAAAATATGTTTTTTTCACAAGGTATAAAACTTTTATTAATTTAATTTTTATTTTATATTTATATATTTTTTATACTTATTTTCGTTTGTTCTAGTAGATTCTAGGCGGGTTCTAGCAGAAGGGAGGGGGAGGAAGGTAAGGGGGTATGCATAATATGTTTATTAATACATAAATATGTGTGAAAATATAATTTTAATAGCCCAAAACCTGAATTTTTCTGCATTTTTTCACATTTTGCGAGATTTGACCACCTGATCTTGGTTATTATTGGATAAAAAAATACGTTTGGCCAATGAGTTTTAAAGTAAATTTAATGTTCTTTCGCGTGGTTTTTTCAGATTTCCGCTAAACCACATAGTTTAGACGATATGGGTCAAAAACAAAAAATAGTCTGTTGTGTGATTGGTACTGACATCTATATGATACAAAAAGACATAGCATGAAAATGTGAGTATGTTATGTTGGTACCAAAGAGTATAAGATAGAGGGGAAGGCTCCTATTAGTTGTAATGTTAAAAAGCGTACACGAGTTTCAGCGCCTCTAGTGAATGTGATGCATCGTAAAAACATAAAACGCGCGGGATATTCAGTTCAGTTCAAATTTAATTTTTAAAGATAAAATGTGAAAAAAATAATTTATAACGAAATAATTAAGAATTATTGAAATTTATTAGTAAGTCATAATAATCTGCAAATACATAGTAATAAAAAATTGATTAATGACAATTCTAAAATGGTAAACTGTTATTTTAACAATAGTGATATTGTAAAAATTAGCAAAAATCCCTTTTTTTTTTTTAAATATTTGATATAGGTAGAATAAAATTTAATCTTTTTAAGAGCATAATATAGAAATTAGTATAAATAAAGCTTTTCTATATTAATAACAGTCTTTATGAAATTAACCTATTAATTATAATAATAAAATTTTTCAAAAAGCATATTTCTTTTCTAATCACTGCTGCAACAGCTAAAATTATATCATTGCACTTAGTCATTTGAAAAAATATATCAATAAAAGAAAATGTAGACAAAAAAATATGCTTTAACGTAGATAACAGTATAATAATTAAATAAAACTTAAATAAATTTTTTTGCTTACTCGGCTATATCAGATAAAAAACATATATATATATATATATTACTCTATCTTTTCCTTAATTTCTATTTTATTGGTCCTCACTTTGGTTTGATTTTTTAATAGCACGCTATCCTCTATTTCTCCTTTTTGGTCGTCGCTTTGCTTTGATTTTTTTATTGGTATTTCTTCAGCAGCAGATTTTGCAAATTTAGACATTTTCCTTTTGTTGATTTTTTTAGAAGTTACGGTATCAGTCTTTTTGAGGTCACGTCTGATGAATCGCGCTTCCCAGAAGCATCTAGTTTTTATAAATATATTCAAAAATAATGTTGTAGCATCCAAGGAACATAATTGAAACGCTGGTAATTCTGAATTCAGTTTTGAGTATAGAAGAGCCGATACATTTTTTTCGTGAATACAACTACGGATAATTTCCTCAAACTTGGTATTCCATTTTTGAACAGCTGTAAATACCATTTCCGTAGAATATTGAAGCCCATTCTTATCAGCATAATCTTTCATGATTGTAAATAGTTTGTATTCTTGATAATTATTATCCGATTTAGGTAGTATTAGAAAATCTACACATTTTTGACAGTTTTTGTGAATCTTTAAAAATTTGCGGGTTAAATACCCACAAATATAATAAATTGCATTTTCATGGGTAAATGAAGCTGTTTCTGTCAGTGACATATCTTTCTCCAGTTGTTTGACTGGATTTGAAGCTTCTATTAAAACTTCTCGTAAGGATTGTTGAGTTTTTTGTGGCTTGGCGATTGCAGCACTAAGCTTGCTCAATTTTGCAAAAATCATGTTTTCGTCATCTTGACAGTTAGCCGATTCTGTAACTTTCGTTAATTGCGTGATATAATTTTGTTTAATAGCTGTTTCAAATGATCTAGTCGAAGGATTAACTGAACATCCATTTTGTTGACGAATAACGGCAAATAAATTTTCAAGAGGGTCTTGATTCAGACGCCTAGTTTTCAATGCTGGCATATTATACTCTTTTCTCAGTTCTTCAGATAATTTTAAGACACTGTTAATAGTTAGGATCATTCCTGTGATGCACGGTGGAATAGCCTTTTGTTTATCATTTCCTTTTTCAAATTTACTATTAGCAAATTGTAGCAGCATTTCATTTAAAAATTCAATGTGTCCAGATGTCTCGGTTATAGCAAAATTTAATTTTGAATTTACTGTTGGTTGAAGAAGATTTGAGTTAAGAGAATCAAATAATTTATCCATGTCCAATAAAAACTCTGCCGTTGTATCATTGTCGGGAAATTCGTTTGGTTTTATCATCCTGTAAGCTTGATAAGCTAAATACATAGAGTTGGAAAAAATTTGAGTAGCCAGTGAAACAGTCATTTTTGCTGCATTTTGTTGCATTCCAAAATGACGGTCATTGATTTTTGGAATAAAATTAATGTTCATTTGGTTACTCAACAAATAAACTTTGTAAATAAGCTTCCAATCTACGTATCCACCTCGGTATTTGAATCTTTTGTTGAATAGATTGTTGCGAAAAGATTTAATTAAATGAGGAGGATCAAAAATTATATAAATTTTGCGTTTTTCGTCACCAACTTCAAACTCGAAGAAAGGTTTATCTTTCGTTATTTTGTACTTCTTTATCAGCCCAGTATTTCTGGTTCCTTGATCACAAATTAAGCATTTGACGATAAGACCCGTATCATTTAAGCATTTAATAGTATTAACCATTATTTTGTGAGTTTTCGATGAATTGCCTTTTTTGCCTAAAAACCAGTATCCAATTGTTTGCTTCATTGGTTTATTAATCCAAGTTATCATTGCTACTAATGCACAATGCGCTATTTCATTCTTACGTTCTTCCCCATCATCAGCATAACCGTGGAACATGTCTTTAGCTGCATCGTAGTGAACTTCAGTGGCTAAACTTATTTCGTCGAATAAAACACTAACAAGACGATCTTCAGGAATGCTTTTGGCAAACGAATCTTTCAGTTGATTTAAAACCGCAAAATTTAAACCTGGAGTGGTAGGAAAATCTTTTTGGTATTCATTCAAAGTCCTTATAGTTGGTATATGTAGAAATTTCGCTAAAAGCTTATAAGTTCTGGGAGAGTGATATTTTATAGACAATGCAATATCTTTCACTTCATTACTGTAACGTTTTGCATATTTGTTCGTCGCAGATAAGCGTAATTGAGTTGCGAATAATACTAAAGCTTTTTTACCCAAGTAGTTTGACGACGCATTTATTATTGATTCAACGTCTTGCTTCATTTTTTTTTTTACAGAAAATTTTTTTCCCATTCTGTTAATTTGGCTTCGCAAGCGACCTATTGTTTTAGCTCCTTTGTACAGCCTTAAAGATTTAGGTGTTAACATTTGAATTTTTTTTACTTTAGAATATATTGTATTCTTAGGTGATCCATTAACTTGACACAGCGGTTTGTTTGAAAAAAGTTTAAGCTTTCGTATAAACTCATTATTCTTTTTAGGTGTACTACATTGCGCAGGAGTCTCAGGCGAAATATTCAAGTTAAACGTTCCCACGCAGTTATTAAATGGCAACACTTCTAATCCTGCATTAGATATTGGTTCTTCAGAATTAGTAAGCGATATGGGCATATCACTGTCATTTTGTAAGGCTGTCTCCACAGTGTTTGACAGCATTTCTGATGCTTTGAAAGTAGGTTCTTCACTATCCATCAATTGTATTAGTGCGTCTGGATTTCGTGGTCCCGTTGATTTATCAGTTTGTGGTTCGTCTTAAAATGAAAAAAAAAAAGAAAAAAAATAGTAATGAAGTAATAGAAGGTATTTTGTAACATTTATGAACTTATTGTGTTTGTGATTAGTAGAAAAAGTGGTGACAGAAAAAAATTAAACTTAGTAGGATAAGGATTGGTTTTACAATCAAAAATTTTTAATTGTAAATTTCGTCGAGTTTTATTTTGAAGTTTTTATCAAATTTTACACTGGTATTTATGCATATTAAGCTAGAATAAATTGCAATCATTGTATACTGTTCACTGTTGCTATGGTCAATTTGGAATGTCTATCATAACGTATTCGGGGATTGATTACAATGCTATGCGAATAATGTTAAGTTATTTACAATTTTCCTATTTTATCATCTCTAAGAAAAGAAAATGTTAATTTGAAATGTTCAAATTATTCTTCACTTTTTAGTAATAATTTCAAATTTGTATTTAATTTCATATAAGATAATTAAACGGAAATTCTACAAAAATATTTACAATTTGGATTCAGACATTTTTGAAACAATAGTAACAAAAATTCTAAAAATGATATTTACAGTTTAGATTTTGAAATTTTTGAAACAATAGTAACAGAAATTCTTCAAAATAGTATTTCCAATTTAGATTCGGAAATGTTTTGAACAATAGTTACTTTAATTATTAATTATTTACAATTATTAACAACAAAATATCACATTTTCTTTGGTATTAAAATAATAAAACTTTGGAAAAATTGTAAGGCAACTTGTTACAATAGTCATAATTTTCAAAAAGTTATCTCTCAATTGAACATCACTGAATTTTTTTTGAATTATATTTTCTACATTTAATCTCCTCATTTTTGGATTTATTTCATTTTCTATCGTCTCACCAGCTTCTTTTACTCGACACAAACGCAAAAAATTGTGAACTAGTATTAAATACAATTAATTGGTTTTTTTTGTCTGCTTTGAAGTCATAGCTTATGCAAGCAGTAGCACTTCTTACCTCTTAATGAAATTTTCACAAAGCTATTTGTTTGAATATTAATTATAGCTGGTTCATTATCAGTAGCCTTACGTACTTCAAAATTAATGCCTCTGTCATTATGCGAGCATTCATCTGTAATAACATTATATTAGTGATATTTTTATATTATACTACTGCAACAATCCTCAGTTGTCTTTAAAATTATTTTAAAAAAAATACCTTTCAACGCTGGACGTTCAAATATTACTTCGTCATTGTTGATGTTTACAAATGAATTTCTCAAAGGAGATTCAGTCGAATTTGGCAAAGGAGGTTTTGGCATATTCTTGGGCATTTTCAAAATACTATCAGGCGGTAGTAAAGTAGGAACAGCATCCCGGACCAATAGTCGTTTAGGTGGTGTACTTTTCTTGATGAAACGTTTTTCAAAATGATCGTTACAAATTCGTAAACTGTTTGAAGACCCTATATACTGACAAAAGTCCTTCCATTTTTGGCGTCTACAAAATTAAATTTATAAATCAATTCAAAGCACTAATTTTATCGAACAAAATTATTAAAATTATGGAATCAAATTTAAATAAAACAATTTAACAAAATTAAATTTACAGAATATAAATGTTTACAAGTAAAAAAAACTGATCGATAATCAATTACTTACTTTTGAGACGCTATAAATTTAAGGTCTATAATACTTACATTTGTTTATTCTTTGGCCATAAAAAAAAAGAATGCTCTTTATCTTTTCTTCGTTTTCTTAGACATCCTTTCACATTGCACCGAACCATATTTTTTTTAATTAATTTTAAAGAAATTTTTTTATTAAAATAAGAATGAAGTGTTGTTGACCGTTACAAGCTACTGTAGTATTTTCAGTATGACGCATTACTTTAAACCGCCATGACAGTACTTTAGTACTGCATCATAAACATCAGATGGCCCTCGTAACAGTATACGCGACCTTCCCCTCTATCTTATACTCTTTGGTTTGTACTACGTACTTCAAATTCAATCCTAAAGGTGGTTACTTTTCTGCATGATGATTCGTGGTTACTTTTCTGCATGATGATTCATTTTCCTAAAGAATCACTTGGGATAACACTGTAGCGTATTGATAAATATGTTTATATTTAGATAATTTTCTAAACATTTTATGGAAATTTTGCAGTGATTTCTAGGTTTTTAGCTGTTTTGATGATTAATTTTTTGTTTTCGATTAAGAATGAATTAAATTCTTTCATTGAAGATCCTATATCAAGGATTTATGATAAATTTTGTATGAAAATAGAGTCAATGAAATGTTATATGTGGTGGATACTTTTGTAAACCACACTATAAAAATTACTATGATAATTAATTGAAATACACCACAAAGTAATTAACAATTATTGATTTTAAAATATCACCCCATTAAAAAAAAAAGAAAAGATTATCGATTTCAAAAAACATAAAGTGAATTATTTACTAAATTTTATATAAGCTTTTATGAGCTTTGTTGGAGAGAATATTGTGTTGCTCAATTATTTAGAATACTTACATACAGAACGAAATGAAAACGTTTAGAAAATTTGACATGCTTGAAATACATACATATAATGAAAATCTTTTTGTTATGAAAATGTCATAATAATAATAATTCCTTATATATTTATCTAAAACTTATTGTGTGAATATTTTCACTGTCTGGTGCTTTGCTTTTCATTACTTTTTCACATACGATTTTATCTATTTCTCAAATGTTTTATACAGCTTTATGACGTCATAAATATGTAAGGATTTTTCTTGAAACAATGATGCTACTTTGGTACTATTGATAACTGACATTTTATTCACGACGTCTGGTTGCCTTATTACTTTACCCCTTATTCAATGAATGTAAATTTCAGCTAGATTGTCAATAGATCGCTCGTAAAAGCTGCTATCCTCGTTATCCTTGATAAGATCCGATTCTATGTTTAGGATAATCAACGAGGCCAGCAGTTCTTGTCTTAGTAGATAACGAAGCATCGTCTTAATGCGCTTCAGCTCGGAAAATCTCTCGGAAGTTACATGCGTAAATGTGATTATGAGGATTACACAGTAAGCGAAGTATAAGTTGGAGTACCTACTAACGTGCTTGTTATAGAATATAGAGGGATAAAAGTTTATATACCCAAGGCATGTAACTTCGGCAGGGATCCGAATCTCTTTGAGACAAAATAATTTCGTTCTTTGATGTTTGACCTAAACCATCTTTGCCGATTTCTTCCTTCTTCTCCGTGTATAAACAATTTTGTGTAATAAGGTAGTAAGCCTCAGGGGCCCACGTAGACTAGGGTCGGGTGGCAAACGCCACCCTGACCATATAATCAGCCCGACATTGGTTACAACCTCGAATGGCCAGATAGACTAGTGTAAAGCCCATAGTAAGGATACAGAAGTCGAAAATGAACTGCTATCATTTTTGTGATTCATCATTTCGATTTGATTTTTATTAAAAATTTATTTTTAGTTTTTATTGTTATATTTAATCTTGTTATTATTTTTATTGTTTCCATTCGTATATTCGTATATATTTCGTATAACAAAATTATATTAATAAAATACGAAAACGATAGAACGAAACTGTTTTGTCTGTTTTGACATATGTTCACGTGTTCAGTGAGAATGTATTTGTGGACAATGATGGAGTACAATATTTAAAATAGAACCATTTCAAAAATTACCCATCCTTGGCTTACATAAAGACGGAAAAAGCTTGTCATATATTTTATGTTGAAAACATTTGATATATAGATATAAATGGAACTTTTTAAAAGCTATTATCATTATGGGGGATTTTTAGTTCAATTTGTGTTGGTATATGCTAAACAAACATCTGTTGATATTTACTGTATACCTTTAGCGTGAGGTAGTACCATGGACCACATAAATAGCGCTCATTTTTCAAAATTTTTTAGTTGATTTGTGTCTTATTCATTCGATTTTCGAAAAATTGTTTCGAGTAAAAGTTGTTACTATATGAATATGATCAAATTTTATCGGTAGTATTATTTCGATAACCGAATGAATAAGGCACAAATCAGTTGTAAAATTTTGGAAAAATGAGCGCTACTTTTATGGTCATGTGTATCATCCGTGTTGCAGAGATTTGTGAAAGAAATTGTGTGTTTTGGTGTGAAGAAATTCTGAATATATGAAACTCTTTTACTTAAATATATATCTTGTGTTTCAAAATTCTAAATACTAACTTTTTTTTGTTTACTTTAATCTCGTGTGTTTCAAAATTCTAATATTGTTTTATTATTTTTGTTTTGGAATTATGTATTTGATTTAATTTTTTTTCTTTCTGTTTATAGGGTTCAAATTTTTTCGAGGGATGGGGAATTATGTTAAAAATTTTTTTCAGAATTTTGTAAATTTTTTAATTTAATTTAATACTTATTAAATAAAGATTATTCAAAATTATTTGAAAACTTTTCTTTTTCGTTTGTTGATAATTATTCGTTCCTTATTTTTGTTTTTATATTCCTTGTGAAAAGTTTTGTTACATCCCTACATTTTCTTCTTTTATTTGATTTTTCTTAGAACATTTCCAAGAACACAGCTATTTTTATATACCTGTTCTCGTATTATAATATTTTCCCTAGATTTCCAAGAAATATGGGAAATAAGTCTATCTTACCCACCCCTTGGATTTCTACAACCATTATTAAATTTTTTCTCCCTACAGGAGGATTCATGTAAATTGTCTTAAACTCGATGGGAAATTTATACCTTGTTTTTGTTGTCATGGAAAATCGAATTTAGCCAACTAAATAGTAGTTTTAGAAGAAAATAAGAAGTAAGGCGCAATTCGAGTCTATGCCGTAGATTTTTCGTGAAAACGCCCAGCACGCGATCCGTAGAATTTTGGTAAACTCAAAAATTTTATTTTTAGTGTTTTTTTTTTCAGCCAAGAAAACGGCTGTTGTTTTCATACATAAAATTTTTTATAACTCGAAAACGGTCAAGTTTTTCGAAAAAAAAACTTCAAACCTTTTTTTGGTTTAAAATGACGCAATAGCTTCCTAATGGTTTCTCACACTCATGTACCGACTCCGTGCTAGACTAAAAGTTGTTTTTGTATAATTTTGTTTTTTTTTTTTGTTAACAAATTGTTAATTTTTATTTTTCTGTTCATAGGATTTAAATTATTTCGAAGGAAGGATTATTTCAAAATTTGGATCTTTTTTAAAATAAAGATTATTCAAAATTATTTTTAAAATTTTCCTTTTTGTTTACATCATGTCATGTTTAGTTTTCCTAAATTTCCAAGAACACATTAACTATTTCATTATAAATGTATCTCTGTTCATATTAGAGAATTTAATTAGAAGCATTAATTTTATATTACAGAATATTCGTTAATAAAAATGATTGGTTTTAAAGAAAATTCTGATGTGCATTTTTCATGATGAAAACAATTGCATGCTGCACAATAATTCTAATGAATGATATATCATTTATTTATTTTAGTTATCGATTTGGTAGAATAAATATTACTTTAATCGAAATGATAGAACAGGAGTAATTAAACTATATACTGAAAAAAATAAAATAGTGTACCCAATTACCCAACTATGGTAGTAAGAAGCAACAAAGGGATGCAATTTTGCATGACCAGAATAAATCATGAGAGAGAGGAGTTAAATCAGAGGTGGGCGCAGACGGCTCGCCGGAGTCGAACGGACTCTCCATAAGCTGGGTTTCAATACAGGTTGCCTACCGATTATTACCCAATAATTTATTCAATCAATTTAGAATTAGTTTTATAAAATATTTATTGTTTAAAAAATATCTTTTACAATATGGAGAGATATACCTAAAAACATAATAATAATAATAACAATAATAATAATAACAATAATGATGATAGCAATAAAAATAATTACAACAACAACTATATGTATTCTCACTTTATGTAAAATTTAACCATTTAAAAATTAGTAACAAATTACCAACCCTACCTCCACCCAGCTTTATCATGGGCATCTTTTTTGTATCCAGTGTCATCAAATTCCCATGATACTATACCCCCTTCGAAGAAAAAATAATTAAATCAAGTAAATAATTGTTTATTAGTTCTCCGATATGAATAGTTTAGGCAAATTATTCGGAATTTCCTAAAATCTAATTCTAAATTCTAAACTAAAGCTAAATCATCAAAAAATTTACAAGCGGTAAATCACCAGCCCCAAAATTCCAGAGTATGTATTCAATGTATTGTATGTATTGTATACTTTGAATAATAGTGACCATAAAAAATAGTTGGTATTATTATATTTTTTTCAGAAAATGTTTTAATTAAAAAAAATTAAAATAATAATAATTGGTAGGTACCCTATATTTACTCTATCTCTCTCCCTACCTCTCACTCAGAGCTCAGTGCAGTCAAGGTCTGCCCACTTATGAGTTAATACACTATAAAGAACGATTGAATAGTAATTTGACACGGACAGAGCCGTAGTTCTCGACTGTGTTTAATAAATCAATGTATTTTCCATCTCCACATACAGTGGAGTCAATCGTCACGTGATTGAACAATTAAATTAATAAATATCTATATATATATATATTAAATATGTAGTTATAATTGATACCGGGGCATACATACCTATACATCAAATAAATAAATGAATGGGTTAGACAGAGTACTCGGGGACGGGAAAAGAGGGACGGATATGTTCATTTTATTATTATTATTAGTATCATGGTTATTTGCCCAGTTCCACTTTAAGTGATATAGGTTGTTTAAAATATCATTTTACTAAAGGGTATACGTATCAATATGTTGATGTAAGTTTTTAGTTATATCAAAATAAAGACGGATTCTATTTGATGTAATTTTATATATAACTTTATATTTAAGTGCATTGGTAAGGTTCGTTAAGACTTTAGACTACAACACTATACATCCTACACCCAATGTATACACCGAGTGTCTATGTGTGCACACGGGTGTCTCAAATTGTGACATTTATTGCGACACTATAATTAGTGTCGAATCAGCGGCTGTATAACACCTTGTGTCCTACCACCCTACACCCAGTGTATACACCGAGTGTCTATGTGTGCACACGGGTGTCTCTAATTGTGACATTTATTGCGACACTATAATTAGTGTCGAATCAGCGGCTGTGTAAACACCTTGTGTCCAAGTGTCTTTCAGGTTTTCAAACTGGTTCGACATTTTTTCATACACTCCATACATTCCATATACATATTATATAGTAATAAATATAGCGTTTACGTCGTTGTTTAATTACAATCTAAGCAGCAATAAATTCTTTTATGTGTGAACAGCTCGGACAGAAGTTCCGTACATTTTTATACATTTGCGTCTGCTGGATACTTTTTGCAAAGTTTTTTTACTTAAGACACAAAAGTTTAAGAAAATGAGATAATAGTAAAAAAAAGAAGTTATTGTATGGACGAAAATTTTATTTAGTTTAGTTCGTTAATAAATGAGATGTGATTTACTAATGTATGTATCCAATCCCAGATCATAGAATCATTATACAGCCTGTTTTCAAAAGCATTTCTAATAGGGAATCAATGTTAAATAAATAAAATATTTACTATAAAACGATACATAATACATATACTTACAAACATCTGACTGCTTGTGGTATGATGTTTGATTGAGGTCATTTAAGAGTGGGGATTTAGTGATGCCCACTGAATTTATTATATTATTATCAGGGTGTATAGTTGTCTGGAAAACCTGGAAATGTCAGGGAATTTTGAGTTTCTGGAAAAGTCATGGAATTGTCAGGGAATTTCGTAAAATTCCAGGGAATTTCATGGAATTTCGCATAATCGTATTTAAAATAACTTATTTCTAAAAAATTATTACTAATAATTACCTGTTTTGAGGTTTTTGAAAAAATTTTATGTATGTTACTCATGAAAAAGAATGTATAGGTTTTATCATATTATCCATAAAAAATTTATATAAATGAACAAATCTATACTTTTCTATATATTCCTATCAATAAGAAAATATTATATGAAAAATTGTCTGGAAAAATTCGAATTCAAGTCTGGAAACCCTGGAAAAGTCAAGGAATTTTTTGCCAGAATATTACTAGACACCCTGATTATTCATAACGTATGCACACACACACACTACAGACTACATAATACCCCCACTATTTTTATTTCTTTATGAAGCATTGTATAGTTACTATAGTAAATAATATTTAACATTGATTCTCTATTAGCAAAGCTTTCCAAAACAGACGGTATATTAAATTTTATTAAACTAGCTGTTTATGCAGTTTAACTTGCTTCATATATATATATGTATTGAAAATAATAATAATCATGCTTATTCTTCCGACTTACTTTACAAATATCTAAGTATTTAAGTCTAACTAAGAATTGTAGCGTAATGCTAGATAGCCTATAGCCTTCCTCATAAATGTGACAATCATACACAAAAACAATTTTTAAAATCTGACTGGTAGTTCCAGAGATTAATCCGTTCAAACAAACAAAAAAACTCTTCAGCTTTATTATATTAGTAAAACTATCATATAGAAAAAAATTTCTATAAGATTAACATTGTAATTTTAAAAGTAAAAATGCTCATTTTCCAGGTAAAATTATCCGGTTTTCAGGCTTTTTTGGGTGGTTTTAGCCTGATATCAATTTTTCTTACCAATTTCAACTTTCCAGAACAACTGGAAGTACCTTAGAATATTGATGATGGCGATGAGTGAGTGAGTTAGACTCCAAAATGTCGATTTTAGGGTTAAATATCTTGGAAACTATTGAAGCTGTAATGATGGAACTTGGTACCTACCGCGTCAGATGGTGTTGTGTGTCATGCTACGTTTTAAATTTGAGGCGCGCTATGCTTAAATTTGGTGTGACGCAATACCCTGCTATGTGATTCATTCAAGTGTTTGATATGTGTTGAATTGAATTGAAAATTATTTATTAATATCGTCAGTTTACGAAGTTACAATACAATACGTCTTAGAATCTATAGTTCCTAGCCTAAGCTTTTCCTGTAATACATCATCTTATTAAATAAATCTATAAACATTTTACATCGTTTCTTAAATGGAAGAATCTTATATATAAAACCATTGATATCTGAAATTAACCTAAGTTGGACGGATAAGCCGTCCCTAAAACTAGACCTTAAAGAAAAATATTTACAATTTAGATTACACCGAATTAGTTGTAATCGACATCATGTGGCATGCGGTGTCGTTTCCTGAAAAGCAACGTACGCGGGTCAAATTAGCCCAGTTCATTGATTTCCGGGATGTAGGATTTCGAGATGGTTTGGATGAAGGTTCTGATTGTGTGGTGCCCAGTTTTCCTGTGGAGTGCTTCAGCCGGATATCGTAGGGGAACTTTCAAAATCGTCCGAAGACAACGATTTTGAAATTTTTGCATTTTCGCAAGCTACGAAGGTGCAACGTTCGACCAGATCGGGGCAGCGTACGTGAGTACGGGCCGGATGCATGACTTGAAAAGTCAATGTTTCAGACGTTCGTCCAACCTACTCCTAGTGTTGAGTAGTGGGGATATGTGTTGGTATTTCTGAATCAACTATATACATATATTTATTGTGTAGATGAGTATAGCTATAGTAGTACGGGTAGCCAGTACCTAACTAAATTGGTGCAAATCAATTGTGCAAGGCCATTAACAATAATCATGATTGATATATACAATTTTATTGATTAGGTACTCGTTTTTTATTTGTTTGTATTTAATATTATAGTAATTGATAAAATACCCCTTGCATCCCTTGATACCATTGTTGCCAGTTGAATGGTGTTTATAATTAAGAGTTTTGTTTTACATTTGTAAAATGTAAAAATATCATATTTTTTCGTGGGTGTACAAAATACTATTTTCGTTTGCGGAAATTTCACATGAGATAAGAGAGGAGTATTTTGTCAAATATAACATGAGACTTTCTGTTTTAAATGCAATATTTTTTGTTTAGGTTATTTTAAAATGTAACAATGATACACTGGCATCAAGATAGTGAGAAATCATATGCATCCCACTACCATAACATCAGGTGGTAGCTCAGAGGCAGAGCGTTGATCTAGAGTGACAGAGGTCGTGGGTTCAATTCCGATCCTAGATTTGAGGTCAAATAATGTTATCAATGTTCAGACATATTACTTAAATGTCAAATTAAGTAAACGCTAGTCAATTTCGTGGGTATAATAAAACCGAAAGGCAACCATACTAAAAATGGGTATAAATAGACGCTAGTTTAAAAAAACCTGAGTTAATTGTTTAAATACCAGGTATATATTGAGTTCGTTATCGTTGCACTGTTTATTTTATTTAGTTCTACACACACGTAGGATTATTCATACGCATGATTTTTCAATTTACAAGTAATGGAATAATCCGGAAAAAAATAGTGAAAGCATCGAATAAATTGTTTTTTTTTTATTGTTTAATTTTAAATTATTCAATTTAAAATTAAAAATTTGATCGCATTTCAAACGCAACGTCATAGAATGTGACGTAATTAGCCATGGCACTTTCAGCACTTTTATAATTTAGCATTGAAGTACAGCAACACACTGGTTGATTACGTCATGAAAAATGGCGTGCTTTTTGGGAGCGTGGAATTTGACATTTTAACATAGGGATAAACTTTTGTAGCTTAAAAAAATTATCTACAATGTATTTTTTTAAATTTTGGATTTCATTAAACAGGTTTTAGAGGTTTTAATTATTGACTGGATTTAGTCTATTATATTTGAGCTGAAATAGATAATTTTGAGATAAAACTATAGAAGTAATAATAATAATAATAATAAATACTTTATTTAGAATATTACAATTCTTTATAAAGGAGATTCAAGTTTTAAAAAGAAAAATTGAAAAACAAACTCAGTGTTTAAAAAGGAGAAAAAAAAAACAAAACAAAATACAAAGCAAAAAATCAAACAAAAATTACTTATTTAATTATTTAATTTCTACAGGCTAAAGGGAACCATGATCAGCCCGAGAGGTATCAATGAAAACGCTATTAAAACTATAGAAGTATAAAAAAAATTCTAAACACATGTAGTTTGAAAGGATTTCAATAATTTGCTATTCCACTCTTTAACGTGGAATAGCCAATTTATTTTTCAAATCCTTACAATGGACTTCCACAAAGTAAAGCTCGCTACAATCAATACATTACCTAATAAGTTTTTAAAAAGGAACATTTTTTCTGTTTGGACTTCTCTTACAGTTTAAAAGATAGATTATTTCCGGCGGACGAAGAAACTGATTTTGCTCTTTACAGCTTTTGACGAACTGGATGCCACTTAACAGTTGTAGCTTTGAAAATTCCAACTCATTATCTCTTTTTCTGTATGAGATATCGTGGACGGACCAACAGACAGAGCTATCTGAAGATGAAGTAATAGGGAATATGCATGAAAATTTTTTTTCACATTTATTTTCAGAATATGAAAATACTGTTAATACTGTAATAATATTTAAAAACGAAATTAAAATCCGACAAATATCAAGGAAGCTATAAGCTTTTAAAGATTATTATCTGCCTCTTTCTTGCAAAAATAATGAAAACGAAGTTTTACGTGTATTTTAAATGGTGAAAGTGTAATATGACGTCACATAACATATCAAGAGGGCTATCACCCTCTTTGTCTAATCGGGAATCATTCATCAATCATTCATATCTCGCTTATTTTTAAAGTTATTTAAAAAGTAATTTTATTTTGATATTTGTCAAGTAAACATGCTTCAATTCAAGTGAAAAAAAATTTTCATGCATATTCCCTATTAGAACATTTTATGACCACCTGCATCAAAGTTTTTTTTTAAATCTGTTTTTACCCGACTATGGAGGGTTATCTGTTTAACAGTTTATGTATGTCTGCTTGTCTGTTAGGATGACATCTGTTCTCGTGTAGCTCCTAAACTACTGATCATATTTTGACAAATGAGGTGTCGTTAGGTTCGTCTTAGAGTTCCGCGTGTCAAAGGCTATGTGACGTCATAATCCATAATGAATGGTTTTAATTCACAAATTCTGAATATTATACCAAAAAGTTTTAAATAAATGAGTTAAAAAAACTAAAATTCGACTACGAAAAAAGCACGAAACAAGTTTGAAAAGCCTTGTAAATGCTGATCGTAGTCGAAGGTCGGGAATTGTTACAGTTTTGCTTTGTGCATTGCAGTTTGGCTTTCGACGACGAAAAATATTCACAAGGCCCTTCAAACTTGTTTCGTGCTTTTTTCTTTGTTCGGTTTTCGTTTTTTAATCTTATTTATTATCAACAATTTTTATTTTGTTTTTTATCTGTTCTTTAACCGAAGTTTTTTTATTATGATTAAATGGCATTCTAGAGAAATAAAAATTAGGTCATATTAAGTAGACGTCATAGCAAGCAGATGATATATCATTGTGAAATTATACCGAATATTTATTATTATATTGTTGTTTATAAACTTGCTAGTTGAATACTTATTTATTTATATCAAGGTCTTTCGATTCAATAGAAACAAATTGTAGAATTATTCGTTTATTATACCCGGTATATGTAAATATACCAGAGTATATTAAGTTTAGACCTGACTTTGTAACGCTTGAAAATATTGATCATAGACATAAATGTTTGGAATAGGTGTTCATAAAATGGCCTAATTCGGCCATTTCCATATGTCCGTACGTCTGTGGACACGATTACTCAAAAATGAAAAGAGATTATGAGCTGGAAATTTGTGTGTGTGTTCTAGAGCTAACAATTATGGCCATGTTCGTGAATGGGAAAAATCGGACCATGTTTGGGCAAAATTGGCAAAACTGCCCATCTTTGAACATTAAATTATCGTTTTTTTAAAATAAAGAACTTTTGTTTGAAACTTCTTTTCATAAACTCAGCGGGTATTAAAGCAATTAACTAAGCGAATTAATGATTTATTATTCAATATTTATTATCTTTTAAAATTTTCTTTAAAATTTATTATTAAAATTTAATTTTAAAATTTATTATTATTAAATCCGATTTTTATCAAAATCGGACACTAAAAATTTTGGTCAAACTTTTGCAATTAGTTAGAAAAAATAAAAATTTTGTTATCGATTTTAATACAATACAATTTTTTTAGGGTAATTTTGGCCCAAAAAGAACGAAAATAAGCTTTTTTTTAACGTACGACAAACACATTTCAAAATTTTCGCTTCTCAATTAATACAGTTTTGAATTTTAGCACTATAGGTCTGATACCTTGAAAACCGTTAATCGTATCGTATTTTAACTAACGCCATCGGTTTCGCTAGGTCCAAATTAGCTTAAAACGAAGTTTTTATCAAAATCGGGGATATACAATTTTCCTCCAATTTTAGCGATTTTCTTATACAAGTTAAAAAAATACTACACCGCCTTTTGCAACATACTTCTCTGTTTTGATCCACTACTGACTGGCGTATATCCCTTTGGTACAGAAGCCTAAAAAAGAATCATTAATAACCTTAATCTAGGACATAACAGATGTTGTGTCATATAGATAGTTTTATAAAACAATTTGTAGATAATAATAAATTTATCCCGAAAATTTGTTAAAAAACAATTTAGGAATTCACTTTCTTTTTTCTTTTAAATAAACGACAACCATCAAAAAACTATTCTGATAATATAAAGGGGGGGGGGGGGTAGTTTATGGAATAGTTTAAAAAAAAGACTAGTGGATATCACACCTGTGACGTTGTCTATAAAACTATATAACGAAACAGCTGATGAGAATGTTAACTTAAAATATGAAACACTGTCACATTCATCCATCCTCACAGAGCTTCATATAGCTTCGCATAGCTTCACATAGCTCTTGATAGTCTGTATAAAAACCATTTAAAATGTAAATTTTCATCTAAATAATTTGAATTTTTATTACTTCACTATATATATATATAATATACAAAAATAGTTAGTTGATGAGTACGATATTTACGGGGTGATTTTAAATGATTGAAGCTATAAAACATGATTATAGAAATCTTCCTTTCAAAAAAGAAAGACACAGTTAGAGTCTGCGCCGTTTAGACATCCGTAGACGTTTAGACAGTATGTCCGTTGGGCCAGCTACATATTCGATTTACTCCGTTTTTTCATTTCATTTTTGACGCTGCACATTTATCTCACATTCGTTCGGTACTGGACTTTTAATACTCGTTGATTTACTTTTGACACGAGCTTTCGTCTGATATGCGTTTTCTATAACTCCGAGCATATTTATGAGTCATATAAGTCAAAATCTAATATTTTGATTATCTCACTTTGCCTCCTAGTAGTGCTTCGCAAGTTCTTCACAATGACACTAGAGTTAATGTCCTAGCTAAACGCGTTTCCGCGCTTCACCAATTTTTAACTTTACACAAAGCTAATTCGAAACCATTCTTGCTCATGCGCCTACTCTGGTACAATGGCATTACTGGCAAAGCAAATACATCGCGACAGATACTTAAAGGCTGGATCTATCTGTTGTGGCCTCAATTATTGTAAACGCAGCATTAGCCTCGAAGTTATTAGCTTAGAAATCTAACAATATTTCGTAGGAGCTATGTAGACTAAGCAAATTTTTCTAGAGGAACATAGATAGATTGTAGAGACTGTCCTGGACGGGACACACTTCGATCATATCGTCGTGATGCCTAAGGATCTGAGGATGTGAGTGGAAGACAAGGAATTTTGTGTGTAGACTAGGAATTGGTAGGATATGCGGCTGCAGCCGACTGTGATAGGAACTATACCGATACTCACCTGGAGTTCGTGAAGGAAACTGCAGAAAACCTTCACAAGCATAGCTGGTTACTTCGCTCTTGTCCATACGCCGACAGTTTAGTCAATTAACCACCATTTTTTTTTAATAATTGACAAACTGCTGATGTCGGGATTCGAACCTAAAACCTCCCAGTTCCAAGTACACACAACGCCTTTACAAGCGCGGCTACTTGGCTGGTAAGAGGAAGATAATCAAGTTACCATGATGATATGGTTCTTTAGTGTGAGTATTATACTTAAAATGAAAATATTACAGTTACAGAAAATATGGTCAAGTATTAAATTGTAAGAAAATTTATTTCTGATAAATTTTTTCATTTTACTATTAAGAGAGAAATTCAAGATTTTGTGTATTTCATTCTTTTCAAATCTCTCTGTACCTGTCTACTCTTTCGATAACGTTTTAATAATATTTATGCATCTTATTCACTCAGATTTATGGTTGCTGGTAGTTTTTTATCCTTTAATTTTTTAAGTAATACATCGTATCGGTCTTCTGTCTATCGAATGAATTCAATTATTGTCAAAAAAAATTAATCTATAAGTCTGAATGTAGTAGAGATCGCAAGAGATTCGTAGAATTTTGATTGACTAAATGACAAAGCGAGTCAATTGCTTTCACCTGCATGTTAGGGGCTACATGCGTATCGTGGAGCGCATTAACCCTCGAGGCGGAAACTAGATTAGATTTTTTATTTCAGTTCGTAAAATATTGAATTAAGAACAATTAAGAAATTTCGATACCATTTTCAAAATATACAACTTTAACAATTGAAGACCAAATGTTGCATCAGTCCTCTCCTGTGTGGTAAATAGTGTGAAAAACGCTACAACAACAGTCAATAGAAACTGGGTACCGGATTTTAAACCGTTAGTGCAAAAACCGGACTTGAATGTTGAAGAATGAAAGGTTTCATTCGAATAAGCTTGCTGGTTTATTCAAAACCTAATAGTGGACTTGATTGATTGATGATTGATTCATCTTGGAGTCAAAAAAGCATTGCAATTCGACCTTATGGTCCATTGTGCTCCCCTTTCTACCTCAGTCCGACGAGATTTGCTTCTTCTATATGTTGGCAATAGCCTGGAGCCTTCTTATCAGTTCCTCCCGAATGTTCATATATTCGGGGAGATGCATCGAATATCCTGTATCTGCTGTAACCTCGAGGTTCGCAGTCAAAGATTATGTGACTGGATGTTTCTTTCTCCTCGCCACACAATCTGCACATAATGGACCTGTTATAGAGTCCCATTGTGTGCAAATGCTTCCGCAGGGGATAATGCCCGGTATTGAATCCGGTAACCCTCCGCAGTTCCATCCTGTTCAGCCTCAGTGCATCGAAAGATAGCTTCTTAATAATGGACTTACCTGATGTCTTGTTTAATAATTTAATTTGTTTCTCACCAAAAATTAGCGTGTCTGGACATACCTTGTTCTTGCATCAAGGCCCCCAATTATTATTTCGTAAATGAAATGATCGAATTAGGTATGATTTTTTTAGAATGACCGTGATGTGCTGAAGATTTGACTTTAACACATAACGGTCAAATTTCAAATAATCCTCTACAAGGAAACATTGCTATTGGTGTTGCACCGATGGCAAAATTTCGAAAAAATGACCAACGATACTACGTATCGATATTTATTCACCCCCTCCTCCCTTTACCCGTATCCGAATTTGCCAATTAACGAGCTACGCCTTTTAAAACTGTGAACGCTAGAGAAATAAATTTATATTGAAAATTCGAGTTTTACGGAAGGTACGGAATCTTAAGGAAAACAAAAATAATTATTAGAAAATATTTCAATAAAAAATTTCTCACTTTAAAACCAATCAATCAATCATTTGTGCCAGTAGTTTTTCTTTTATATAGACAAAAAATTTGAATATATTAAATGAAAATTATTCAGCAGAGATTTTTATAAACTATGGTACATTCGTTTATTATTCTAGCGTTGCTTATCTTAAATGTTGTTTTTCAGCGTTTTTTCAAACATTAAATTGTTTATAACTGGGAAACGGTCAAGTAACTTAAGAGAGAACAAAAGATTGAATAGACAAGATTCAATCAAGGATTCAATAGACAAGACAAGACTTGAATAGACAAGATTGTGAGGATTACACAATAAGCCACGTATAAGCAGGAGTACGTACTAATGAGCTTGTTATAAAGTCCACATTCACATGGTATGCAGATTCGACCGAATTTCTTCGAGACAAACAGACGAGTTCTTTGTTGTTTGATCCAAACCATCTTTGTAGGTCTATTCCTGCTCTTCCTAATCCCTTCTTCCATCCTCTCCGTATATGAACTTTTTCCTCACGAAGGCTAGGAACCGGGTGACAAATGCCATCCTAACATATGGCCAGTCCGACATTGAAGTCATTGCATAGATCTTGGTTATTAATATATTAGATAGATAGATAGATTGTAGAGGCTGCCCTGGACGGGCTACACTTCGACTATAAGGTCCATTGTGATGCTTAAGGATGTGAGTGGAGTGGAAGAAATTTTTGTGTATTGACTAGGAATTGGTAGGATATGCGGCTACAGCCGACTATGATAGGAACTGTGCCGATATCCATCTGGAGTTCGTGAAGGAAACCGACAGATAATTGAGATAATTGACAAACTGCCGATGTCGGGATTTGAACCCATAACCTCCCAGTTTCCAAGTAGGCATACTGCGCAGACATAACACCTTAGACCGCTCGGCCACTTGGACTTGTTATTAATATATTAACCGTGAAGCTAATAAATTAAAAACAAAAATATCTAAATTATGTTATTCAAAATATTAACATTTATATTTGATAGGTAATATACTCATGTGTATAATTGAATTGTATTTAATTATGATAATGAAGTTGTTCAGAAAATAATATCCGGTTGAAAATAACTTCACTTCCCTCATTCAGTTTATAGATAGGTGAACTGCAGTATTATACGTAGGTAGGGCAGAACTATATGTAAGTATAATATATATATATATATGTTCATAAATGATATTCATAAATATAGTTTTATTAGTAAACTTAGTTTAAAATAATATCATTTACTTACTTAATATCTAGATATTTCATCTTATACATTTTAATATAATCAATAACTCAATTATAATATCTTTAAGATATTGAATCAGATAAATTGTACAGGGTGGCAAAAAACTTAGAAAACGTCTTATTAAGATCTTATATCCATATACATATCAAATTACATATCCTACTGATTCATCATCGCCAAGCCAAAGCAATAGGGAATATGCATGAAATTTTTTTTTCACATTTATTTTCAGAATATGAAAATACTGGTAATACTGTAATAATATTTAAAAACGAAATTGAAATCCGACAAATATCAAGGAAGCTATAAGCTTTTAAAGATTATTATCTGTCTCTTTCTTGCAAAAATACTAAAAACGGAGTTTTACGTGTATTTTAAATGGTGAAAGTGTAATATGACGTCACATAACATATCAAGAGGGCAATCACCCTCTTTGTCTAATCGGGAATTTCAATTATTCATATCTCGCTTATTTTTAAAGTTATTTAAAAAGTAATTATACCTTGATATTTGTCAAGTAAACATGCTTCAATTCAAGTGAAAAAAAATTCTCATGCATATTCCCTATTGAAGTTAGAAACATGAAATTTGGAAAAAATTGAGTAGAGGTGCACTATTTTTAGAAAATCGCCCCCTAAGAGAGTGACACAGTGCACTAAGAAAGGATTTTTTTAAATATAGAAATTCCACTGTACCAACTGAAATATCGAGGACTGATGATTACAAAGTCATTGGTACAGTAAAATTTCAACTAAGTGAAAGTCCATTCTATAAAATACCACAATTATTAGAAAAAATATTAAAAAATTCCTTCGAGCCGGATTTGAACCAGCGACTTATGGATTACTATTTGTTTGTTAAACCTCTACAGTCCACCGCTCTACCAACTGAGCTATCGAAGGTTGATGATTATAAAGTTTATTACGGTTAATAAACTTCAACAAAGTGAAAGTTATGAATAATTTACCAAAATTATAATAAACAAATGTAAAAGAACTCCTTCGAGCCGGATTTGAACCAGCGACCTATGGATTATTTTTGGATTTGAAAACCTCTACAGTCCACCGTTCTATCAACTGAGCTATCGAAGGTTGTTGATTATAAAGTCACTGGCACAATGAAAATTCAATAAAGTAAAAGTTCATTTTGAATTAAAATAAAAAGTATAGTAGATTTAGAAGAGTTCCTTCAAGCTGCATGTAAACCAGTGACCAATAAATTACTACTTGCTAGTTTGAAACGTCCACAGTCCATTGCTCTACCAATTGAGCTATCAAAGACTGTTATTTTGCGGTTGACACCACTCAAAAGTAATTTAAACATACAATTAATGAATGGTTGGTGTTAGTTTCGGCTATTTTTGGGGTTAACACCGATGATGAATCGATTTCGTAAATATGGTTCGATTTCTGTAAATGTCCATCGATCCTACCTAGTAGATGTCGAATTTCTGTTAATATAAAATGTAGAAATTTGAAATGTTAAGTTGTAGAAAATAAATGATATTACAATTTTCACCTGGCTCTGTTTCTCTGTAGCTCAAATATTTAGCGAAGTATTTGTAATTATCATGTTCTAATACTTAGAACAATAATTAATATTCAAACTCAATCAACATGTCACATTGATTTGATATTCGTTAGGAGTTCTTTTCTTGATAAAACCTGCAAAATCTACAAAGGTCTAACGTGCAAATATTTTCTAACAATTGTGTAACGACCCCAAATTGTCAAATTAAAAAAAAGGTATTTTTCCAAAAGCTCACTCTGTTGCGTGACGTTATTAACAAGTGAAATGTCTGTCAATACTAACACCAGTGTTAAAGATAAATACAGAAAAGACACGAAAAATAATCAGCTATAAAAATCGTAACGCGCCTTGTAATAATTCAACTCACAAAACTCCTGGAAAAAGACCAAAAGAGAAAAACAATTTGAGGATTTCCGTTTTGGAACTTGTATACAACACAATTGATTGCTAAATAGAACATGACTAATGACGTCACGTCCTATCACGTCGCACATCAAATACGCGCTGATTTTTACGACGTTTAATTGATCAATAAATGAACAATTTGAACAATGTTTATATTCCGTTTTTAGCCTAATCTTTGCAAATAACAAAAAAAAGTACGTTGACAATTTCTTCTTTATATAACGAATACGTCTGACAAAGATTGAAGTGCGTGGTCGCTCAATTCTTTGCTAGGCGAATCCGGTTACCTTTTTTTGCACTTTGTGCCGAACCTTGTATGAGTTCCCGGTGGGCCGTTTCCTGCCAATCAGCCCCTGTATGTAGGTATAAATGACCCTTAATGATATTCCATTAAATACGTACTACAATAACCTTTACTATACACATGAAACACGCGGTATATACTATAAATATACATAGTAACATATATTCCACTGTGTAAGTCAATTCGAATATAAATTAGTTTATTAATTAAGAAAAAAGAACTGTAATAAATACACATTTGTAAATATAAAACTTTTATAAATAATAATAATAAATAAATGGAATAATATATTATTTAAAAACTTAGATGCAACAACAAAACGGATGATATAATAAAAAATGTATGTGTATTCACAGACTTATAGAGCCTGCAGTTACTTATACTTACCACCAACAGAAAGTGTAGTAAAAATAAAGCCTATTTTACAAAATGGAAACCCGACTTCAAAAATCAAATATTCTATAACAAAAAATGCACTAAAAAGTGAAAAAATAATTGCATATTCTTGTGCCAATTTTAGTTCACCTAAGCAAAAATTTTTAAATATATATGTACAATTATTGTTATTTTTGGAGGCGGTGTCAGCATAGAGAAATTCACATAACTATTGGACACCGCCTCCAAAAATAACAATAATTGTACATATATATTTAAAAATTTTCGCTTAGGTGAACTAACATTGGCACAAGAATATGCAATTCTATTTTTACGTTTTAGTGCATTTTTTGTTATAGAATATTTGATTTTTGAAGTCGGGTTTCCATTTTGTCAAAATAGGTTTTATTTCTCGCTTTTTAGTGACTTTGAAGTTCTATAACTGATTTTATTTGTCTAAATATGGGTAGACCTACTAAACGACCAACTAATTTTTAGTACATTTTTTTATAACACTTTTTTGTTATCCGTTTTTTTTTTTTTTTTAATTTTTAGTGCATTTTTTATAACAGATTTTCAGTTTTTTTTACAAGCATCTTGTTTTTTTTTGTAAAAATTTTTTTTTTGGGGTCGGTTTTTTTTTCGTAAAAATTTTTTTTGAAGTCGGTTTTTAAAAAATTTTTCTTATTTTCCCATTATGAATGAGTATACCCTTTCAAAAAAAAAACATTTCGCAGAAATCGGTTACCATATTTTCCGATTTTCCGGGGATCCCCTCATCAGATGCGATTTGGTGGGTTTTCCCCAATGGAACCAATGGGAAACCAAGCCCTTTAAAACAAAAAAAAAATTCAAAATCGGTCCTCGGAACGGAGTTCTGAGGTGACACACATAAAAAAAAAATACAGACGAATTGAGAACCATCCTCCTTTTTGAAGTCGGGTTAAAAAAAGATTAATAGTGTGCAGCAGCATTGCAGCAGAGGGCAATGTTTACAAATATGTTCATAATATTTTTATTGCACATTAATAAAAAGTTTTTATATATTTAAATAAATAAAAAATTGTATATTCGTAAAGCTATGTGTGTGTATTCATAGCTAATAATAATATTTAATGTGTTTTATTTTTATTTTTTAATCATCATATTGTGTTGAATTTCCATTGATTTGTTATCATTACGTTTATGTTCAATACGTGGCTGTGTTCATTTAGGAGTCTGTAACAAATTAAGGTAGTCCCAGCATGAAATCACTTTTCGACAGATTTTGCTTTTTTTTTTCACAGACTAAAAATAACGTTCACTAATAAATCCCAAAGTTTCCGAAATTTTAACCGTTTAGAACGCGAGATAGTTACTGCCCGCCCAACTATTTTCTGTTGTATTGAAAAAAACAATTCAGAATTTAAAAAAAAAACTAGGACAGTAAAGATAAATATTTCTTAAATAATTTTTTTTTTAAATCGCGTTTTACCGTTTTGTTTTTCTTTCATTTTAGTTCACCTAAGCAAAAATTTTTAGATATATATGTACAATTATTGTTATTTTTGGAGGCGGTGTCCAAAAATTATGTGAATTTCTCTATGCTGACACCGCCTCCAAAAATAACAATAATTGTACATATTACTTAGGTGAACTAAAATTGGCACAAGAATATGCAATTATTTTTTTACTTTTTAGTGCATTTTTTGTTATAGAATATTTTATTTTTGAAGTCGGGTTTCCATTTTGTCAAAATATGGTTTATTATATATCAATTTTTTTATAATTTCATAAAATGTTACACTTTTAATAAGAGAAAGTATTTTATCAGCACTGGTTTAGATACCGTGGTTGTTTTTGGTCTTTTAACATCAACCTTCGATAGCTCAGTTGGTAGAGCGGTGGACTGTAGAGGTTTTAAATCAAATAGTAATCCATAGGTCGCTGGTTCAAATCCGGCTCGAAGGAGTTCTTTTACATTTGTTTATTATAATTTTGGTAAATTATTCATAACTTTCACTTTGTTGAAGTTTATTAACCGTAATAAACTTTATAATCATCAACCTTCGATAGCTCAGTTGGTAGAGCGGTGGACTGTAGAGGTTTAACAATCAAATAGTAATCCATAGGTCGCTGGTTCAAATCCGGCTCGAAGGAGTTTTTTTATATTTTTTTTATTAATTCTTGTAATTTTGGTAAATTATTCATTACTTTCCCTTTGTTAAAGTTTATTTTTTACGATTACCATTACAATCATCAACCTTCGATAGCTCAGTTGGTAGAGCGGTGGACTGTAGAGGTTCTTAAATCAAATAGTAATCCATAGGTCGCTGGTTCAAATCCGGCTCGAAGGAAAGTTTTTATTATATAATTTTCTTCCGAACCCTTGACGAAAGTAATTAATCTTTTTCAATTTTATCATTTCAAACATTTATATCTATAATAAAATTTTTCATTTCATATTCATTCTGTTTCTCATTCAATTAAAAAAATCAGTGGAAATGATTTTTCATACTTTTATTATTTCTCTTTTTCAATAATTTCTTGCTTAAAGCTTGTCATGAAAGCCATGGAGCTATGTTATGGAAAGCTATGGTAAATATTATATAATACATTAAAAAAAATGGTAGGTTTCTAAAATATTAATGTAGTCATCAGTGGCCCATTAGCTCAGTTGGTTAGAGCGTCGTGCTAATAACGCGAAGGTCGCGAGTTCGATCCTCCCATGGGCCAATGAATATTTTTTAAACTTTTAATTAATTTATAAATATTAAGAAAATTGGATACAAGAAATTTTTGTAAGATCAGTGGCCCATTAGCTCAGTTGGTTAGAGCCTCGAGCTAATAACGCGAAGGTCGCGAGTTCGATCCTTCCATGGGCCAATAAATTTTTTTTTAAACTTTTTAAAGTTTTAATGCATTTGTAAATATTAAGAAATTTGGATACAAGAAATTTTTGTAAGATCAGTGGCCCATTAGCTCAGTTGGTTAGAGCGTCGTGCTAATAACGCGAAGGTCGCGAGTTCGATCCTCCCATGGGCCAATAAATTTTTTTAAAAACTTTTTAAAGTCTTAATGAATTTTTAAATATTAAGAAATTTGGATACAAGAAATTTTTGTAACATCAGTGGCCCATTAGCTCAGTTGATTAGAGCGTCGTGCTAATAACGCGAAGGTCGCGAGTTCGATCCTCCCATGGGCCAATGAATATTTTTTTAACTTTTTAAAAGTTTAATCAATTTATAAATATTAAGAAATTTGGATACAATAAATTTTTGTAAGATCAGTGGCCCATTAGCTCAGTTGGTTAGAGCGTCGTGCTAATAACGCGAAGGTCGTGAGTTCGATCCTCCCATGGGCCATTAAATTTATTTTATACATTAAAAGTGAGAAGTATCTATTGTTAAACATATATTGTATGCTAGGTGTTATTCGCGACGTAGTCCGCGTGGAATTTAAAACAGGAAAATTTTGAATTCGTTGTACGATTTCACTGTGAAGGCGCGCAGAATTGTTTATTATTATTAAATTTACTCATGTACAGGGTAGGGTCTAGTAACATTTCTGATAATTTAATTTTACCCCTAAATTCAACATCATTCAATATTTACACATAAATATTTCCGAGATAAAAAGTAGGCTTGGTCACAATCAGTAGCGGATTTAGGCTTAGGCCCGGGCTTAGGGCGGCAAATTTTGGGGGGCGCCAAAATTTTTAATACGACTAAAATTAAAAATCGATTTGGTTTTCTGTAAACTGTAAGACCAAATTTTTAAGTTTATTTTATTGCGCTCTTACAAGGTACCATTTTGAGGGTAGAATTTCTGAAATAATTAATCAGGCAAGTACTAAAATCTGAAATATCTAACAAAAAGATTTAAAAAAAACTTTTTTTTAATGCTAGCATATTATTTATTTACGAAATTCGATTTTTTTTCGTATTTTTCATTCAAAATTTAATAGGGAATATGCATGAAAATTGTTTTTCACATTTATTTTCAGAATATGAAAATACTGTTAATACTGTAATAATATTTAAAAACGAAATTAAAATCCGACAAATATCAAGGAAGCTATAAGTTTTTAAAGATTATTATCTGTCTCTTTCTTACAAAAATACTAAAAACGGAGTTTTACGTGTATTTTAAATGGTGAAAGTGTAATATGACGTCACATAACATATCAAGAGGGCTATCACGCTCTTTGTCTAATCGGGAATTTCAATCATTCATATCTCGCTTATTTTTAACCCGACTTCAAAAAAGGAGGATGGTTCTCAATTCGTCTGTATTTTTTTTTTTTTTTTTATTATGTGTGTTACCTCAGAACTCCGACATTTATGAACCGATTTTGAATTTTTTTTTTTGTTTTAAAGGGTTTGGTTTCCCATTGGTCCCATTGTCACCAAATCCCATTCTAATGAGGGGATCCCCGGAAAATCGAGGAAAATCCTCATTTTATATGTGATAACCGATTTCTGCGAAATTTTTTTTTTTTTTTTTGAGAGGGTATACTCATTCATAATGGGAAAATAAGAAAATTTTTTAAAAAACCGACTTAAGTCGGGTTTCCATTTTGTCAAAATATGGTTTATTAAAGTTATTTAAAAAGTGATTTTACCTTGATACTTGTCAACTAAACATGCTTCAATTCAAGTGAAAAGAAATTTCATGCATATTCCCTATTGTAACATTTGTTTGCTCTTTATTATAAAACAAAACATTAATTCACCATGATAAAAATTATACAAGTGTCAGTTGACTCATACAATAAATTTTTTATTTTTCGCTTCGATTCTTCTAAACAGAGCCTATACTGTTACGAAAGAAAAAGGGTGCCATATCGTCTCGGGCCTAGGGCGCCCTCAAACCTAAATCCGCTACTGGTCAAAATCAGTTTGGATTTTGTTAATTTGCAGACAACCGTATGGGCTATAGAAGAGGCAGTTATTTTGAAATCAGACTCAATTTTATTTATTTGTATAGATTAATTTATATATCATACTGGGAAGTTGGACGTGTAGATTTAATGCACTAAGTAATGTGACACCCAGCCTACGGCTTTTAATATTATTTTATGTTACTATGTAGAGATGAGCTATTCAGGTTTTATATTACTAAATGCAGGGCGTCTCCTTCCTCATTTTAAATAAATTTGAGAAAAACTGATTAGTTTTGAAAAAAAAAGACTACAATAATAGAGAAATGGGGAAAGCTCGATCCGATATTTCCCATTTGCGACCTTGACCTCACTTTTTAGCTCTAGACCGAATATACCCTGATATATATTATATGTACCCCGTGTAAAAAAATATAAGATTTAGATCTAGAACTCTGTCAGAAAGCCCAGTTCGATTGTAACGCAGTCGGGAAACGTCAGGAAGCTACGCTGTTTTGTGGTCATGAACACATACTTCGAATTAATTGTTTCTTGAACCTGGATCGGTCTGATGTTTTTAATTAGGAGTATTATGTCCCTGTGGCGCAGAGGATAGTGCGTTGGACTTCTAATCCAAAGGTCGTCGGTTCGATCCCCGCCAGGGATGGTTAATTGTACCTATATGGTTAATTGTAACACGGTACAATTTTTTTTTCTTTAATTGAGTGAAGTTCCACCACGACAATTAGAATTAAAACATAGTTCTGATTTAAAATCGAGTTTAAAAAATAAGTTAAAATAACAATTAACTAAATTAATTGCTTCAATACCTGGTATATACTGAGTGATATTATGAAAAAAAATGTGGATAATTATTCATAGGACCATTTTCTGTCTGTAAACGTTTGATCAATCTCTTACGGTTTTAAAGATGGATATTTTCCTTACTGATGAACGGTCCGATTTTGCGTATTCACGACTTGAAGTTACTTTTTAGCCCGAGAACGCATACACAAAATTCTTGCTAGTTATCTCCTTTTATTTTTTTGAATTTTCGTTTTAACAGATAGGCGGATAAATATACGGAAATGGGCTGGTTAGGTCATTTTATAAACACCTATATAAAAAATTTTCTTCTACGATCAATATTTACAACCGTTACAAATTTGGGACTAAATTTAACATACCTTGGTATATATTATACCTGTATATCGGGTGTGAAAATATAAAAATGATAATGTATCCACTAGGACTCGATCCATATCCCATGGTATATCCGGTACGGTGTGCTAACCAATATACCATGGGGCCATCCATAAATTACGTAACGCTATTTTCTATAATTCTTAAAACTCCCTCCCCCCACTTCCCCGCCAATATGTCACACTATATAACAAAAGGGAATATGCATGAAAATTTTTTTTCATTTGAATTGAAGCATGTTTACTTGACAAATATCAAGGTAAAATTACTTTTTAAATAACTTTAAAAATAAGCGAGATATGAATGATTGAAATTCCCGATTAGACAAAGAGGGTGATAGCCCTCTTGATATGTGACGTCATATTACACTTTCACCATTTAAAATACACGTAAAACTCCGTTTTTAGTATTTTTGTAAGAAAGAGACAGATAATAATCTTTAAAAGCTTATAGCTTCCTTGATATTTGTCGGATTTTAATTTCGTTTTTAAATATTATTACAGTATTAACAGTATTTTCATATTCTGAAAATAAATGTGAAAAACAATTTTCATGCAAAAAAATGAGCATCTGGATAACTTGGACGATTTTGACAATGAGAACGGATGTAAATAAAACTTGAGTATACTCAAGGAATAATAGTGCCCTAGTAATAAAAGTGCCATACGTACTTTACACAGGTCGCGCGAAATTTGAACTTGAAGAAAAAAGAAATTTTCTACATCAAGTTAAAATTTATTTGTGTCACGTGATATTTTTTCGACCAGTACCCTCCCTCCAGTAACGAATCGTAACAAATAACTCTACGCACCTCCCCTAGTGACCGTTACGTAATTTATGGACCGCCCACATAATTCGTATTATTCTGAACTGTTTTTTTTAGAGAAGAAATAATGCATTGTTTGAAAATGAGCGCACCTCCCTGTATGATGAGAGGGGTCATGCGAGTAAATTCACATCAAATTTTTCTCTCAAATTTTTTTGTTTTTGTATTTATCACAAAGTATCAAATTAAACTTTGAACTATCAATATTTTTATATTTTGCACTGATATTTATAAAAAAAATTTGTTTCCAATCATTAAAAAAAAAAAAAAAAACACTGCCTATAGCTGGAAAAAATAAAAACTATTCTGATTGAAATGAAATATTTATGGAATACAGAGAATTTGTTAACCAAATAGATAGAATAGAAAAAATAAAAAAATAAAATATATCTCTGATTCATTAAAAAATATATCTTTAGAGATGATGATGATGATGTCCATTATACTATACTCTACTCTCTGCTGACTGATACGTATTAATGATGCAGGTGGTCTCTGTTTTTTTCCTTCTAAATATCATATTATATGTGTGTATATACATATAGACATCATACCCAGAGTGAATGCAGTTGTATTAATTAAAATTTTTCTGATCTTTGATACCTCTCTCTACCTATGTCTATTATGGCGTATGTATTTATCGGACGTATGTGAAAATAATTAATAAGGATTGATTTTTATTCCTTTTTATATTTAAACAAGATGTTGAAACCTGTTGAAACACTGTTGTACGTTAGTCATATTATGTAAAAGGTGTCTAGTGCAGTGCATAAGGATGCGCTGCACTATCACTTGGACAAATTTTAACGGTTTTTTTAAAGTCGTATTCAGGAGATTGTTCTGATTATAAATCTGTTTGGTATTCGTTGTTATCATTCCTCACTACTTTTGACGTTCATGCGCTACGCTAGAGTCAAATGAGTACTATCTTTAAAAAGAAATTTATTTAGGATTTAAAAAAATTCGTTACGCAGGAGCTGCTTCAACTTAACGAATTTCCTTAGAATACATAAATCACTCTCTAGTGGTCACAATTTTAGTCTGATCAAAATGAAATGTCATATATGATTTTAGCATTTGCAAGTCCAATTTTATTACTAAATGACATACGTCGAGGGGAATGGGGGGAGGTATAAAAAAAGAAGAAAACACAAAATATAAAATATCTCTCGTAATATTATAACAATCGAAAAATGCGTAAGGAATAAAGTTGTATAAAATCAAATTTGCTACAATTCATCATCTTATCATTTTTGCGCAAACTCAAATGTGTACAGAGATATTAAGGAATTTAATTTTCAATCTTAAACCGTCAATATTTATGTAAATATTAGTGTAACAGAAAAAATGATAAGAAACAAAATAGTAAAACTTAGTACCTACAACTTTACTTCTTGTAAATTTTTTGATTTTTCAAATATTAAGGGAGATATGTCAAATTTTGTGTTTCCCCCTCCCTCTAAACCCCCCTTTCCTCTTGCACAATTTTACCCATTAACGAACTTGACCTTTTGAATACCGAAAGCGCCTCAAATACCAAATTTCATTCCAATCAGATTAAAATTGTGACCGCTAGAGCGATTACAGACACACACACATATATATATATATATATATATATATATATATATATATATACATATATATATATCCATAGATATATATATGTATAAATTTTACAGATGGTGTTTTTCGACATCTACTAGGTAGGATCGATGGACATTAGAAGAAATTTTTGCAAAATTTTGAAGTCGGTACGAGACCAATAGCTCTATTTCCTTTCAGGAAATTCGCTAAAAAGTGGTAAAGTATATCCATAATCTTACAACGATTTATAACATTTTTTTATTTGTCCTAAATATTTTGGTTCATTACAAGTAGTTATTGTAAAATTTCAGTAAATGTACATTAGAAATGGATTTGACTGATCTGACAATAAACATTGTTTTGTTTTATGATGTTCACGTGTACATGTGAATATTTACTGTGCGCTGTTGCCAGTTTCAAAAATATGGTGTCAAAAACCAACCTAACAAAACAGTTTTAATTTTATTAAATAATTAATTCAAGCGTTCGTCAACACCATTTTTTAATGCAATTATATAAACTGCATATTTCAATGAATATTATTTATAATGGTCAAACATTATTTATTATGGTTTCTACAGTGAAAAATTTATAAGCTCTGATTAAAATGTGTCTAGAATAAATTCTTTTATATAAATTGTTGTAAATTTTGTACATGTTTAATTATTTTCACTTATTTTAAATTTTACTTAACGAATGGCTTTGTAATCATCAACCTTCGATAGCTCAGTTGGTAGAGCGGTGGACTGTAGAGGTTTTAAACAAATAGTAATCCATAGGTCGCTGGTTCAAATCCGGCTCGAAGGAGTTCTTTAACATTTTTTTTCTTTTAGTTTTGGTAAATTATTAATTACTTTCACTTTTTTGAAGTTTATTTATGTCAATAAACTTTATAATCAACAACCTTCGATAGCTCAGTTGGTAGAGCGGTGGACTGTAGAGGTTTTAAACAAATAGTAATCCATAGGTCGCTGGTTCAAATCCGGCTCGAAGGAGTTCTTTAACATTTTTTTTCTTTTAGTTTTGGTAAATTATTAATTACTTTCACTTTTTTGAAGTTTATTTATGTCAATAAACTTTATAATCAACAACCTTCGATAGCTCAGTTGGTAGAGCGGTGGACTGTAGAGGTTTTAAACAAATAGTAATCCATAGGTCGCTGGTTCAAATCCGGCTCGAAGGAGTTCTTTAACATTTTTTTTCTTTTAGTTTTGGTAAATTATTAATTACTTTCACTTTTTTGAAGTTTATTTATGTCAATAAACTTTATAATCAACAACCTTCGATAGCTCAGTTGGTAGAGCGGTGGACTGTAGAGGTTTTAAAGAAATAGTAATCCATAGGTCGCTGGTTCAAATCCGGCTCGAAGGAGTTCTTTAACATTTTTAGATCTTATACTCTTTGGTTGGTACATAGAGATGGGCAGTACGTAATGTAACCTAATGGAATAAACATGGATAATTTAACCTATTTTTAGTAGTATCATTTACACCTAAATAATCTTAAAACATAGTCCGAAAAAATCGCGGGTTTTTGGCCCCCTCGTAAAGAGCACAGGGTCCTTGTGTTCGAAAACTCAGCAAACACACCCTCTACCATCCCCAAACAATCCCTCAAATTTTCGATAACTTTGGAATTGAGTCCAGGTAGAATGTACATGGCTACTGGACTATACCTAGTAGATTGTATATATATATATATACAATCTAATATATATATATATATATATATATATATATATATCTGTAATCGCTCTAGCGGTCAGTTTTATTCCGATTAGGTCAAATTCGTAAATGGGTAAAATCGGGCATGGTGAAAGGGGGGTTTAGAGGGAGGGGGAAACACAAAATATTTGAAAAATAGAAAAATGTATGAGGAGTAAAGTTGTAGGTACCTAGTTTTACTGTAATTTTGTTTCTTATCATTTTTTCTGTTACAGTAATATTTACAATTTAAGATTGAAAGTTAAAATTCTAAATATCTCTGTTCACATTAGAGTTTGGAAAAAATGATTAGGTAATGAATTGTAGCAAACTTGATTTTCTACAACTGCACTTCTTACATTTTTCGATTGTTCTAATATTAAGAGAGATATTTTATATTTTGTGTTTTCTTCTTTCTCTATGCACCCTTTCTACTTGACCAATACCTTTTAGTAATAAAATGATACGAGTACCTATTGATCATGGTAAGAATAACACAAAATATTTGAAGTGTGTACTGTGTAGTATTGTATAGAACAGGGGTGTCAAAACAGGGGTACTGAATTATTATAACATTTTATTTACTTAATTATATAGTATATAATATACGGTTGTTAAAAATCATATCAAAGTTATAAAAGAGGGTAATTATTTTGAACTCGAAGATCCAGATACCTGACTTCTCTTGTTTTTGACAAGATCATTGATGTCAGGTATCATATTCGTTGTAATTATTTTAAGAATTGATTGGAGATGTTCATTCGTAAGTCTTGTGCGATGTTTGTTCTTATTTATTTTCATGACGGAAAACATCTGCTCACATAAATAGGTGCTACCAAACATGCACAGAATGCGTGCTGCATGCTTTTTTAATTGCGGGTAGTTATCCAAACTCTTGAAATATTGTGTATAAAATGTAAGAGCGTTAACCTCTTTAAATTTTTCTTTCAAAATACTGTCTGATTGAAAATCTATCAACTCCATTTGCAAATGAATTGGTGCCTGTGAAGCTTCAAAATTGAATGGATTGTTGAAAATGGGGAATTCCATTTCATTCATTTTGTGGAAGTCTTCAAAACGATTGTTGAATTCCGTCATCAGATTTTGCAGAAGTTGAGAATATTGATCCAGTTTATTTTGGTTCACCGTGCCAAATGATTTTAAATGATAGATCGTGCCGACGCACTCCTTTTATATCAATAAGGAAGGTTCTAGTCTAGACTCGAAGCGCGTGGAAGATTCTAGCCTTCGTGGTATTTCCGCTTGTTGCTAAGAGATGGCGTTACTGTCTACCTCTCTCGCTTGTCTAGGCACGCGCTGCCCTTGAAATTACTTATAAATTTTGTAGTGTGCGCATTTTAAAACTTCCGTAGAGGAATCGAGTGAAGTCATGATTCTTCTGTCTGTCACACATTGCGATTATCTTTGACATCCCTGGTATAGAAGCTTTTATGTCAGAAAAATTTATAGTAGAGTTGGATTTGAATTAACCCAACTATAAAGCTGTGACCCTACTTAAATTGCTGGCGTTCATCACGGACTTGGCCGAACGTGTCGAAAAAATTTTTAGCTAGCGATTTTTAAGAAAAACTAGCGTCCGATTAAAAATGATTAAATAATGTTTAGCTTTTTTAATTTGGACGCTGCGATTTCGTTTCTACATTTTTTCGACAAGTTCAGTCAAGTCCGTGATGGACGCCAGCAATTTAAATAGGGTCACAGCTTTATAGTTGGGTTAATTCAAATCCAACTCTACTATAAATTTTTCTGACATAAAAGCTTCTATATAATACTACACAGTGCACACTTAAAATATTTTGTGTTATTCTTACCATGATCAATAGGTACTCGTATCATTTTTGGCGGAGCAAATTTTATATAAGGATTCATAAATTATAACCTTCATAAAATTTCAAATTCGCCCCCTTTACCTAGATCAGTTTTTTGTATTATAAATACGTATTTCGACTACAATGTAGTCATCATCAGTATAAATTAGCTAGCCGTACTTTACTCTTTGACAATTAGAAATAGATAGAAAGTCGAGATCAATAGACAAAAATAAAAATTCGTTACGCAGGAGCTGCTTCAACTTAGCGAATTTCCTTAAAATACATAAATCACTTTCTAGCGGTCACAATTTTAGTCTGATCAAAATGAAATGTCGAATATGATTTTAGTATTTGCAAAGCCAATTTTATTAATAAATAAATGACATACGTCAAGGGGAAATGGGGGCATAAAGAAAGAAGAAAACACAAAATATCTCTCTTAATATTAGAACAATCAAAAAATGCGTCAGGAATAAAGTTGGAGAAAATCAAGTTTGCTACAATTCATCACCTTATCATTTTTGCTCAAACTCTAATGTGTACAGAGATAGTGAGGAATTTCATTTTCAATCTTAAACCGTCAATATTTCTGTAAATATTAGGGTAACAGAAAAAATGATAAGATATAAAATTACAGTAAAACTTAGTACCTACAACTTTACTTCTTATAAATTTTTCGATTTTTCGAATATTAAGGGAGATATGTCAAATTTTGTGTTTCCTCCTCCCTCTAAACCCCCCCTTTCCCCTTGTTAGATTTTACCCATTAACGAACTTGACCTTTTGAATACCAAAAGCGCCTCAAATACCAAATTTCATTCCGATAAAATGAAAACTGTGACCGCTAGAGTGATTACAGTCATATATATATATATATATATATATATATATATATATATATATATATATATATATATATATATATATATATATATATATATATATATATGTCCATAGATATATATATATATATAAATTTTACAGATGATGATTTTTGACATCTCTTTGGTAGGATCGATGGACATTTGAAGAAATTTTTCCGAAATTTTGACTTCGGTACGGGACCAATAGCTCTATTTCCTTTCAGGAAATTTGCTAAAAATGAATAGAAAATTAACTAAATTAAAATATACTAGATTTAAAATATAATAAATTTTAAAATATGTTGAAATTACTCTTGTTAAAATTTGAAAGCGTGAAATGGTCACCAAATTAACAACAAGTAGTATATCCTGAGACAATATAAGAGTAATTTTAATAATAGTAAAGTTAACAGGAATAAATGTGAAGAAAAACTTTTAACAAGAGTAATTTCAACATATTTTAAAATTTATTATATTTTAAATCTAGTATATTTTAATTTAGTTAATTTTCTATTCATTTTTATTTTTGTCTATTGATCTCGACTTTCTATCTATTTCTAATTGTCAAAGAGTAAATTACGACTAGCTAATTTATACTGATGATGACTACATTGTAGTCGAAATACATATTTTTAATACAAAAAACTGATCTAGGTAAAGGGGGCGAATTTGAAATTTTATTTCAAAAACCTAGAGTTCTCACTCATTATCATTCGATAATATAATGTTTAACTTTCTTTATGAAAAGTTTATTTAAAAATAAAAAATAGATATAATTTTCTTACAATAATAATAAATTGCATAAATTGCATAAATAATATTGTAATAATAATAAATTCTATACAAAAAAAACATTTGAAAAAAATTTTTGTTTTGTACTATGAGCCACAAAAGATAAAAGTAGTGCTTATTTTTCCAAATTTTTTAGTTGATTTGTGCCTTATTCATTAGATTTTTGGGAAAATGTTTCGAATAAACGTTGTGACTATATTTATAATGAACAACTTTTAGCCGAAGCATTTTTCGAATAACGAATGAATAAGGCATAAATCAATTATAAAATTATGAAAAAGTGGTCATGTGTACTAATCAATTGTTTTTTTCATTTAAATATAAGAAATACATCGATAAAATCAAAAAAATTTAGTTTATTTAAATCACATTAATTAATTAATATATAACTTTTAAGATGCATGATACTTTTTTTATCATTTATACATGGTAAGTACCCTTTATACAATCATAATTATCTCCGAAATAGAAATTTTATTTGGTTTACTTTTTTACGTTTAATAATTCTCTCATTTATTTTATCACTTCATTTGATTTCGCAAATCAGCGGTAGGACGGAAACCGCATTAAATAAAAAACTGAATTTTTATAGATTTTTAACCCGACTTCAAAAAGGAGGATGGATCTCAATTCGGCTGTATTTTTTTTTTTTTTTTTGAAAATCGGCTTATATTTATATTCTTGTTTTTGGTTTGAAAAATATACCTCATATCACTACTTAAAATACGAAATTCCACTTAATTAAAATATAATATTATTGTGAAGTAATATCAATAATTTTGATGTTTAAAACAGCATCACTGAAGTCGCTTAGGAAATTGAATTTCATTTAGTGGAGTCAAATCATTAAATTTTAGATCAATGAGAAAAAGAAAATTAAGCAAATTTTTTTAATTTATAAAGCGGATAATCCCGCAATTTAATCGCTCCGCGAAACTAATTTTTGAATAATTTTACGAAGGAGCAATTAGAATTAAAGTCGGAATCAAGCTCTCGCGAATGATTCTCGAGCAGTCGATTTGTATTTTGTGTTTTTGAATTGGCGCCTTATTCTGGTGGTTCTGCTTCGCGTCGTCCGCCAGCAATGTCTCTTCCGCCGAATCAGAAAAGTGAGGTTATGTTCTGTACAAAATTCATTTTAATTAGCGAATAACTTCGCAATTACGGCGGAGCAATTAAAAATAAGAATGGAGCAAATTGAAGAGACAAAAGAACAATCGTTTCCGCCCTTATTTTATCCAATTCATTCCCATATATCCAGAATATCTATTCCCCACTTAGTTCAAAGTTGTTCGAGCTGTACATTCAGATAGCTCATTCAACTGGCGATAAATAATTAATTACTCGGTAATTATGAGGGAGCAAATAAAAAACAAGCTTCCACTAATGATTCCTGAGTAATTATGAGGACGCCATCAGTTCCAAGTCAAAATAAGCTCTTGAGAATGATATTCCAAAGTAATTCTTTTCGTATGTGTTTGAATTACGCGCTCAGAATTCCACTTGAATGCTCCAGCATCCGGTTAGGTCTTGATGTGAACAGATTTTCTATCATTAGTTTGGACCCAATTGAGGAGCAATTAATGAGTTTTGCGGAGCAATTAAGAGCAATTCAGGAGAAATTGATCGGTTCAATTCTTTTTAAGTTTCATTTATTATATTCATTCAAATTCGGGTTGTGAAGTTGGCCTACCCCCCACCACTTCCATAGCCACTTCATGTTTTTCGATTATTTCTCATATAACGAATGTGAATTTGTTATATCTAATAGTGGAGCAATTAAGAGTAAACAGGGAGCAATTGTCTGGTTCATAAAAAACTCTTTAAAGCGTCTTGGTTCAACTGAACATCGGTTTTTCAAAATGTCCCTAGGATCTAGTTTTTTTTTACATTTACTTTTTTGAGTTTTTCTCAAAATCTATGAAGGAGCAAATAATAAAAACTGCGGAGCAATTATTTGGTCTATTATTTATTGGGAAATTCCAAAGTTTCGAGCCAACTTCCAGGGGGTAAAATATCTTTATTAAAAATAGTTTTGGGTTTTGAAATATGCTCTAGATCCGCGGAACGGAAATCAAGTACTATTCCACTATTTCACACGCGCATTTCTTTTAATAATTGATTTTCCAAAACTCTCAACTCTGTCGTCAACTTTAGCGTATTGGTTGATTTTGTGTGTTGAACGATCCATATATCGATTATATATATTAATGAAAATTATATATATTTCATTGGTATTGGGATCTTAAAACATCACAATATTACACACACTTAAATAAACACCATACTACGATCACAATTCTCAAAACAAGCATCAGTTTTATTCTTTGATTTAAAAGTTCAATTGGTTTTTCGATAGGTATGAAATTTATTTCTTAAGTATATTTTACTTTTTGCTTATGCTAATTTTTTTCCATGTTCGTTTTAGGTTAAATTTATTCTTTCAATCGAAATCATGGTTATCTAATAGTTGTAAGTCTTATGTGTACTTTTAAATAAGTTTTCGAATATACATTTTTGTTTCGAGTATTATTTAAGTTTTTTGAATAAATAAACTCGAAGTCATCAAAAATTAGTTTTATTTTGAAAAACTGTGTTTGTAACCAACGCCTCACATCGCGTTTAGAGTGTTCGACACGCAAATAATTAAATTTTTGCAATTATTTTATACTATAAATGTAAGGCATTATATATAAGAGAAGGTGGAAAATTTTTTTCACTGCAGATAAACTTTTGGAGAATGTAATTATTTGTGGTTACTGACAAATCAAATTTTTCCCTATGTTCAATGCCAAGTGCAGTTGGATTACAGAGTGATGCATACTACGTATGATACGTACAACTTGTTCAATCTTCATTTTTTTATTATGTTAAGTTCATGCTTCACTTGTGTTTGTAACAATTAAACTGTGGCATAAAGATCATTGATGAGTCCGATAAGTGGGTCTTATTTTGTCATGTAAATGGCATCTGTCCCTCTGAGAACTTTGAACCATTGTACTAACAGAGAGTTTATTGTGTACAAAACTTAAAATCGATCGGGAGTAGAGCGTTTGTGCTCCGAAAACAGCTCAGCGTTAAATACTTCAAAACTATTCATTTTAAAATTTTGAGACCACTGAGAATTTTGATCAGGATCAAGAGGTTCAATAATCTCTTTTCAAAATAACATTTCGAAATTTTCCTAGTTTTTCAGGTTTTCCTGATCAATATGAGCTTCTCTAATATTCAAGAAAGTGGACACCTTATAAAATTATTAACAGGCCAAAACACAATGCTGTCTAATCACATTTAGACAAAAAATTGAGGGTAAAATTAAAAAAATTTAAGAGAATCGATCATAATAACGGAAATGGCGGACCCATATAAACTATTAAACGCTTTCCTGTTTCCAACGGGCCCCTATAAACTATTAATGTTGAAAAGTGAGGTCTTTGGATTTACATATAAAATACCATACCACAACGTCAGCCTAATCTAAAACATATCATCGTATGTATTTTTACTTGTACTAACAATATATTTCATATACAATCTTTATTTTAACTTTTATAAAATTTATTTAAAACTTAATTGTATCCTTTTAAAATTTGTTTTCACTAAATAATTCATCAACACCGTTATCGAAAAGCTTTCATACTTTAATTACAAATTGTTTTTAAATAGGGAATATGCATGAACATTTTTTTTCAGAATATAAAAATACTGTTAATACTGTAATAATATTTAAAAACGAAATTAAAATCCGACAAATATCAAGGAAGCTATAAGCTTTTAAAGATTATTATCTGTCTCTTTCTTGCAAAAATACTAAAAACGGAGTTTTACGTGTACTTTAAATGGCGAAAGTGTAATATGACGTCACATAACATATCAAGAGGGCTATCACTCTCTTTGTCTAATCGGGAATTTCAATCATTCATATCTCGCTTATTTTTAAAGTTATTTAAAAAGTAATTTTACCTTGATATTTGTCAAGTAAACATGCTTCAATTCAAGTGAAAAAAAATTTTCATGCATATTCCCTATTGTCGAAAGAAGTCATTTCAGTTTGATTTATTAGAACAATAACAGTTTATAAATAACATGATTTACAATTCTTTATATATTTTACAAAATATTTTTGCGTCCAATGATTTTTAACAATTTTAACTAGTAACTCATTTGATTTGCATGGTTTTGTTGTTGTTGTTGAGTTTCTTATATCACATACTAACTCCGCCATATATCACTGAATGCACAGCCCAAGGGATGCTACTCTTTGTGATTAATATACAGCACTCAATACACAAATGTTTTTCGATTTTTCGAAATTCATATCGGATTGAAATGAAAACGTTTGAATTTTACGAAATCTAACCTCTGAAGTTACTAAAATTTATGGCAAGGACATAGGCCACTTGAACATAAAACTCAGAAAAAATTGAGAAGATAAAAATATACTAATTTATTTGCCAATGACCTTTTGACAAAATATACTTTTGCACATTATTTGCAATTATCCATTCATTTGTTGTATTTTATAAATACCTTACTAAATATTGTATCATACCAAAAATGCATAGTGTTACGAAAACAGTGAGCTTCATCCAAATTTTATTATTTATAATAATTTGCTAAAGATCATTTCAACTTATTCAGTCATTTTCAAAACAATAGTTTTATGTTTCAAATACGGCGGTATATATGCTAAAAATAAATTTCATATTTGTCAAGAAATATAGTGAATATTAAAGACAATATGTCTAAACATATTAAAGTATACATTATACTTTAAACATTTAAAATATAAATAAATAGGTTTAAAAAAATAGAGAAAAATACAGAAAATATGCCAATGTAATGAATTGTAGTAAAATTTATTTACTACAACTTTACTTATTATAAATTTTTCCATTTTACTAAGGAAATTCAAGATTTGAGGTATTGTATTTAAATTCCAAATATTTCTTTAAATATTAGAGCGAAGGCAAAAAACCCCTTAACCTCGGCCTGTCGTACTACCGTGCTCTAGATAATTACAGAAAATATGGTCAGGTAATGAATTGTAGTCAAATTGATTTACTACAATAAATTTTTTCACTTAGGTAATATTAAGAGAGAAATTCAAGATTTCATGTTTCCCCCTCCCCTCTTTCATCATTGACAAACTTGACCTTCAAAATAGCTGCCTCCATCACGAACTTGACCTTACAACACAAAATTTCAGCTCGTTATCATTTTTCGTGTATACGAGCAGGCAGACAGATGGACATACGGAAATGAACTAATTAGGTTACTTAATGAACACCTATACCCAATTTTTTTTTCTGTGACCAATATTTCAAACTTATAATACCAGGTATAAAAATGGCTACCTTAGCAAACCAACTAACAGAACATACTTCAAAAAACCAAATTGAAATTCTGCATATAACAGAAGAGGGATTAAAAATGAATATTATAATTTATAAACGGTTCAAGAACAGGGAAAAATTATTCAATGATCACCTGGAGCACTAAGATCATATAGTTTATCATTGGCCGTGGTCGGCCGAACTAAGTCCTTAGTAAACTAAGTTAGTCAGAATACTGAGCTAAGTTGTTGGCCGGGACACTTTATAGATACTAAGAAACTTTTCTTACGCCATTTTACATTTTTAGTATGTCACAGGCAGTGTTGCCAGATCTCCCGTTTAATGGTAGATCTACCGTTTTTTTTTCTTAAATATCTATTTTTTTGAGTAAATAAAAAAATTTTTGAATTTGTGTCATTTTTTTCAATTTTTTATAATAATTATTAATTTAAAACTCCCAGTCGTACAAATACAAAATCAGTCATTACAGACCATATTCCATTATTTGAAATAATGGAATATGGTTCTGTAATTACTTTAAGGTATTATTTTACAATGGGATTTTAAACAATAAGTAATGAATCAATATATGATAAATACAAAGAATTAATATTATTTAATATTTGAAGAAAAAAAATTCTATAATATATTAAATACTAACGTAATATAATTTTAATTATTCTGAATAAAAGTATTTATTTCAAACTATTTAAATTGGAATTTTCACTTTTTGAATCTACCGCTTTATTTTGATGGGTCTGGCAACAGTAGTTATAATACTATTAAGTAGCAAAAGATAGTGCGTCCAGGCCGAAACTCGCTGCGCTCAGATGCTCAGAACAAAATTTTATTTACTCTGACTAACTTACTTAGTTTACTAAGGACTTAGTTCGGCCGAACACAGCCATTATGTATTCAAGTTTGATATTTTAAATCTATTTATTTTAATTTTAAATTTTTTTCCCAATGTTTTTTATAATCTGTTTAGACCACTGACCTCTATACATATGGACTGCGGTTCCTTCTGTAAAATAAGATATAAAAAAAACTTTTTGAAAAATCAAGATATTTTTATGTTTAATTCTAGCACGGCTTTTTATGTTTAGTCATAAACTCTACTAAACTCGTTAGTATAGATAACATTTCTAAACTATAGGTTAGGATAGTTGCTCAGTGAGTGGTTTAAATATATTGTTTCTAATATTAACTATATCATTTGATAAATATACAATTTTTGTAAAAATAGGACCTGACAATTATGAAATTTATTTTTAGTATAAATGCCGTTGTATTTAAAATATAAAATTATTGTTTTGAAAATTACTGAATAAATGGAAACAATCGTTTCTAATTGTTATAAATAATAAAAGTGGATGTATCTATTTAGTTTTTTATTATTTATTTCATTATAGAGTTCCGCAAATTTAACCCCACTACAATTAATATAGATAAACAATTAAACAATAGGGAATATGCATGAAAATTTTTTTTTACATTTATTTTCAGAATATGAAAATACTGTTAATACTGTAATAATATTTAAAAACGAAATTAAAATCTGACAAATATCAAGGAAGCTATAAGCTTTTAAAGATTATTATCTGTCTCTTTCTTGCAAAAATACTAAAAACGGAGTTTTACGTGTATTTTAAATGGTGAAAGTGTAATATGACGTCACATAACATATCAAGAGGTATATCACCCTCTTTGTCTAATCGGGAATTTCAATCATTCATATCTCGCTTATTTTTAAAGTTATTTAAAAAGTAATTTTACCTTGATATTTATCAAGTAAACATGCTTCAATTCAAGTGAAAAAATTTTTCATGCATATTCCCTATTATTTGACGTCTGAAGTAATAACAATGTTAATGTATTTTTGTATTTATTTTTAACTCTCAATTCTATCTAAAACGTTCTTCAATATTTATTTAAAAACTACCAGAATATGAATAGTTCTTGTTAAGAAATATCCCTTCATGTTGTAAATTGTAAAAACACTGACTGTTTAACTATGGAATCAAAGTTAGCTAAACATTTACTGTGGCACCTACATACATTCTGATTAATAAGGTTAATACCATAATAATATGAAATCAAGTTTTAATGGATGGGAGCATGAAGAATAGATAAATAGGAGATTGAACGACATAGGCAATTCGTCTGTTTTTTCGTCCTCAAAAACGTGTAGAGATCATAGTTATTATTTTTGCCACTAGCGGCAGTGCGAATCTACCCGTACGGAATTATTATTATTATTACATATTAAAATCAACGGTTATCGCATCTTACAAATAAAAATTGTAAGTACAAAAATTGTTTAATTTTATAAATGTGAAAAAATGGGACGAAGTTATACAGGGAAAGCATAGATATACTGTTATATATCTATGAGTGGAAGGTTGTTTAAGGTTAGGAATACGTGTCTGCATTTACGAAAGGAATATGGTCTGTAATTACCGGTTTTGTCATCTTCTTTCTTTATCTAATATATGTTAGTATTGTAAACATATATTTGTATATTATTATTAATTGCAATTATCACTATGATTCTTCATCTTTTAATTTATTGCAGATTATTAAGAATTATCTATTATTAATATTTATTTAATTATTACTTGATAATCGAAAACAATTTTTTATTATCTATAAAACTAAGACTTCTTATTAACTGAATGAAAGTGATTTCTTGGCGCCTACATTTAAATTCCGTACGGCACTGAGACCAGTGACCCCTACTGATAAAAGATAGTTACACCAATTCTTGACCGTTTTTTTAACATTACGTTCGCTCTCCTAATATATCTATTCTTCATGGATGGGAGTTTGCTACCAAAGAGTTTTCTAACTTATTTTATTCTTTTTTCGTTAATTTCAATGCCACATTCGCCTGAAGTTAGCCTCATTTGGCTCTTACTTAGCCATCATTAATATAATTTTTTTACAAATTTAAGTACTATGGGCAACAAAAGTAGTGCTCAAAAATGTTTTAGTTGATTTATAACTATTTGGTTTTTTGGAAAATATTTCGAATAAAAGTTGTTAGTATATTTAAAATGAAAACATTTTATCCGAAACAGTTTTTCGAAAACCAAAGAAAATAACGCACAAATCAATTATAAAAGTTAAAAAACAATGAACGCTACTTTTGTGGCCATGAATACAATAGGCGTTAAAAGTTGATGTTAGATTTTAAAATTGTATAGTTGATTTGTGACTTATTTTGATTCGGTATTCGAAAAAATGCTTCGGATAAAAGTTGTTCATTATAAATATAGTAACAAATTTTTTTTTCGAAAACCGAAAGAATAGGGCACAATGAATTAAAAAATTTTTAAACCTGACATCAACTTTTGACACTTTGATACTTTAAGCATTAACAACACGTACATGATGATATTTAGCATTAACACCACACAATAAATGTGTAATGGCATATTATGTGCAAAACTATATTAAATTTTCTAATATAAGATTTTTTGAACATTGTTATTTGTATTTAATTGGGATATATAATATTTTCAATAATACCAAATTCATCTTTTCATTCAGAAGTTACCTGCAAAGTTTAGCAGAAATTATTAAAGTTGATTATTCTATACATTTTGAGGTGATATTTTTGTTGAATTTTTAATTTGCATTTTCTATGCCCACATGAGATGATAAATGGTATTATTTTGGGATCGATTGATTTTTCGACACAACGTGTTGTGTACAAAACTAAATGAACTTTTAAATAAAAAATAGTAACTTACATTTTTTTGCTCAGTGGTTGTGGAGAGAGTGTAAACATTTGGTATACTATACCGAAATTGATATTTTTCACATCATGTTGGATATTTGCAACAATTTATTTTCGAAAAAATGTTTTAAACGAAAGTTATTGGTATTTTTTATAAAAAATACTCTTGTGTACTAGTTTTTTTTTTTAATGTTTGTTACCTCAGAACTCCGTCATTTATGAACCGATTTTGAATTTTTTTTTTTGTTTTAAAGGGTTTGATTCCCGATTGGTCCCATTGTCACCAAATCGCATTCTGATGAGGGGATTTCCGGGAAATTGAGGAAAATCCTCATTTTATATGTGATAACCGATTTCTGCGAAATTTTTTTGAAAAGGTATTCTCATTCATAATAGGAAAATAAAAAATTTTTTTTAGAAACCGACTTCAAAAAAATTTTTTACAAAAAAAAAAACCTACCCCAAAAAAAAAATTTTTACAAAAAAAAAACAAAATGCTTGTAAAAAAAACTGAAAATCTGTTATAAAAAAATGCACTAAAAATTATATAAAAAAAAAAAGGGTAAATAAAAGTGTTATAAAAAAATTCACTAAAAATTAGTTGGTCGTTTAGTAGGTCTACCCATATTTAGACAAATAAAATCAGTTATAGAACTTCCAAGTCACTAAAAAGCGAAAAATAAAACCTATTTTGACAAAATGGAAACCCGACTTCTAAAATCAAATATTCTATAACAAAAGATGCACTAAAAAGTAAAAAAATAATTGCATATTCTTGTGCCAATTTTAGTTCACCAAAGCAAAAATTTTTAAATATATATGTACAATTATTGTTATTTTTGGAGGCGGTGTCCAAAAGTTATGTGAATTTCTCTATGTTGACACCACCTCGAAAAATAACAATAATTGTACATATATATTAAAAAAATTTTTGCTTTGGTGAACTAAAATTGGCACAAAAATATTCAATTATTTTTTTACTTTTTAGTTCATCTTTTGTTATAGAATATTTGATTTTAGAAGTCGGGTTTCCATTTTGTCAAATTAGGTTTTATGTACATATCTTTTTTGTTGAAAAATCAAGCGGTTATAGGACATATTTTTTAAACATTGATTTTTAGTATCATTTTCCCCAAATTAGCGGCATTTCATATCACCTCCGCAAGAGATGTAAAAATGAATATTAAGAAAGAGCACCTCAAAATCTATAGAAAGAACAATGATAAATCATTAAAACTTTCGTTAAACTTTCCACGTAAAACTATCAGATTATTGAACTATTATTAAAATATGGCATTAACCGTTAATTTATGTTAACAATTTATCATACAAATGAAGTAATAAGTAAGATTGTTACAATAATATGTGCTAACAATTCTTGTTTTGGTGTTATAAATAATATTAAAATATATACTTATATTATTTACAGCGTAATTGCATATATACAGCAGAAATTTACAATTTTAAAATAATTTTAATTTTTATAATCACACAATATGGAACGAATAATATTTATTTGGATTTTTACGCAAAATAAATACTTATTAGTATTTTTTTTTAATTATTAACAAGTAGTACAGTGTTCAAGATGGCAAAAATTTATCTGTTTATTAAAATTTGTATAATCCGTTAATGGATTTAAAACTCTCGCTCACGATCTATATAACTTTCCTCTCAACATTTTATTCAGTTTCCTATGGATCATCTTAATAAAATATATAATAATTATGAAAAGAGAAAATTTGAGTAAAAATGTAAAAATCTCCAATATATGTTGTTCATAATTGTCACAATTCTTTTATCATTTCCAAATCCATTATTTACTACGATGCATCTTTTTAAATTTTATTATTTTTGACATCGTATTTTAAAAATTATCAATACCTCTTCTTTTTCGATACTATTTAAAAATATAATAATTTCAACAGTTCCAACTATTAAAAGAACAACTTTTGAACACAAAATTGGGGAATATATTTAAAAATATCTATGACCCAGAATTTAAAAATTAACTTTATCCATATAAAATTTGTTGAGAAAATATTGTTTTTGAAAAACATTTAAACAATAGGGAATATGCATGGAAATTTTTTTTTCATATTTATTTTCAGAATATGAAAATACTGTTAATACTGTAATAATATTTAAAAACGAAATTAAAATCCGACAAATATCAAGGAAGCTATAAGCTTTTAAAGATTATTATCTGTCTTTTTCTTGCAAAAATACTAAAAACGGAGTTTTACGTGTATTTTAAATGGTGAAAGTGTAATATGACGTCACATAACATATCAAGAGGGCTATCACCCTCTTTGTCTAATCGGGAATTTCAATCATTCATATCTCGCTTATTTATAAAGTTATTTAAAAAGTAATTTTACCTTGATATTTGTCAAGTAAACATGCTTCAATTCAAGTGAAAAAAAATTTGTATGCATATTCCCTATTATTCTTATTCTACTAGATAACTATTTGGGATTTAATCACGTTACAATCCGTAGTTTGTGTTCGTTTTTCAAAATAACTGCCGTGATATCAATGAACTGCAATCGCCTATAGTAGTTTTAAAATTATTATAAGTTACTCAATCCTAGATGTTCGAAATATTTTTTTGAGCTCTCTCATTGGCACATTCAAGAGACCTGGAGTGTTCCTAACAATTTGAAAATTTATTGAATACGTTCTCGTATTCAATAATTCCGTAATTGATTTACTTAATATTATATTTAAGAATGAGAGCACTCTTTTTGAATAGCTACAAAAATTTTTTGAAAGTTTAACAGTCTGTTCTATCGTCTATGGAAATATTTTGTTTAATGATAATTTAACTGTATTAAATAAATATGATTTGATTTGGATAACGCTATAATACTAACTACTTCCAGAAATTAGGCGCAACACATTTTGGTACAAAATTTAGAAAATATATTCATTATTAATACGTATTTTCATTGGTATTTTTTAAAATAAAAAATAATAACATAAACATTTTTGTCACGTAATTTTTTATCCTAAAGAAATTTTTTTGAAAATAATTTTGTCATTTAAAAAAATATGTTGAAAAATAGTCAACACAGTTTTTTTATTATTATTGAAAACACAAATTTTAAACTACATATTTGAACAAATTGTAACATATCGCGTTCTTAAATGATAATTGTATACATATTTTATAGAGGATGTTTCATTTAAGTTGCTACCACTTATACAGGTTATTTTAAGATAATTTAAATGCCAACTTTTGTTTTCTAAATAGAAACCTTTTATCTGAAATTTTTTTAGATATTCAACAAAATAAAAAGTCAGAAATCTTTCAAAATAATTTAAGTCGATCAATTATTTTCGTAATAAAAAATATTTATTTCAGATATTAAGCCCATTACACAATGAAAAAAATAAGGAATAAAATATAAGATATATGAATAAGATATAAGATATAGCACAGCGACCAAAACACAATAGGCGATAAGATATAACATTCAACCAATCACAGCGGTTGAATGCCAGCTGCTGGTGTGTGCACAAATGTCAAAAACATAAGTAGGAGAGTCGACTGCGCATAGCATCTTGCGCATAACATAGTTGTGATTGGCTGGGAATAAGAAATAAGGAATAGATATCCAACGCGACGGAAATTCTTATTGCTATATCTTATTTCTTATTCCTTATTTATGAATTGTGAATTGATCAACGGTTCTGCCATCTGCTGGATTCCACTATTCCTTATATCTTATATTTTATTTCTTATATCTTATTCTTATATCTTATTTTTTTCATTGTATAATGGGCTTTAGTTGTGCCAACTTAAAGAAACACCCGTTATAGTAAGTAGTAGCGACAAATAAAAAAAAAAATAAATTTAATAAATATTAAAAATCAATTTGTTGACACCTTCACCTTTCAGTGCTAATAAAAAATCATAAATTATAATATCATAGGCATCTGAAAATAAAATCGCAATGCTACAATAAATCTTAATTTAACGCGTTGAGCTCAAACTGTTTATGAGGTGTATTTACTGAATATTTACAAGTAGTAAATCAAAGTTTTTTAAATAAGATAGGTACGTTTTTGTCTAATAAGTTTTGAATAATTATTTAAAAGGAAAAGCATCATTCAGATAAAATATTTGATCCAGTACATGTAAATCTAGAGCACGGAAGTGCGTAAGACCGAGTTTAAGGGGTTTTTGGCCTTAGTACTATATAAAAATAAATTTTATATATACATTTCAGTCAAAAGTATATTATTTTTGAGGCAACATACTATGAGTAGAGTATCGTTTATTTTCAGATACCCATACAAAAAGCAAAAAACAAAGTGTAATAATTATATTTAAAATATTTCTAATATAGTATATAAAAATAATTAGTAGATTTATACTCAATACTTCCATGTTATGAATAATACAGGACTTATTTCAACTAAGTGAGTTATAGCACCTACAGCTATTCGCAAAAACAATCCCACTGTGATTGTTTATAAATCAAGCCGATACATGATCTGCTGTTATTAGATATATTATTTCGGATTTTTTTTTGCTTCTTTCTAACGAAAATAAAGCAATGATAAAAGAAGTTATGCTCATGGTTGTTGGATTTATTTATTTTGTACGTGTGTACGCAACTCCCAACACTAGTTCGAATAAACAGACGTGTGTTTTGAAACGAGCGGGTTAATTTCATTAATTTATTTATCCGACCAAAAACATAAATGTAAGAAAGGGCCGAGTTTTCGGGAAAATCCTAAATGTAATAGTTCCTTCTTAAAAAGTGATGATATGAGAGTAAGGACCGAGCTATTAACAAAGTAAATAGCTCTAGACTTCATATAATAGTTGCTCTTTAAAAAGTGATGATATCCCATTAAAGAGCCGAGCTATTTACAAAGTAAATAGCTCGGTAAACTATTAACTAAAAAAATTAATGAGGGGTAAATTGATAAAATGTAAGAAAAAATTTGGTTGAAATTTATTTCGTAAGTTTTCCCTTAGTATGTTTTTAAAATTTTATAACGCGGCAAGTTATTTTTTCTGATGATTTCAAATATTTTAAAACTTGCCGCGTTATAAAATTTTAAAAACACTTTTTTACTTTGTAAATAGCTCGGTCCTTTCTTCCATATCATCACTTTTTAAAAAGCAACTATTATATGAAGTCTAGAGCTATTTACTTTGTAAATAGCTCGGTCCTTACTCTCATATCATCACTTTTTAAGAAGGAACTATTACATTAAGGATTTTCCCGAAAACTTTGCGTTTCTTTACGCTTCGCGATACTTTACTCTTTTTAAATGCACATATACAAAGGAGACCGCTTCGCGTTATATAATGTCAACTGGCTCTGCTCGCTTTCTGAAAGGCTAAAACATCAATATAGTATGGTTGTTATATAAATGACGGAGTTCTGAGGTAAAACACATTAAATATTGTCCTGCAATTTTTGTTTTTTATTAATAAGACAATTAAATGTGTAACACTTGTATGTTTATTGTACAGAATCTCATATATGTTAGGTGTTGACCAATAGTATAATAGAAATGTCATAGACCAATGAGCGGGCAGCGTTCATATATAATGTAAAATCGATTTTAATATATGTATGTCATAACACTTAATAAATATACGAACACAAAATATAAAATATCTCTCTTAATATTAGAACAATCGAAAAATACGTAAGGTATAAATTTGTAGGAAATCAAATTTGCTACAATTCATCACCTTATCATTTTTGCTCAAACTCTAATGTGTACAGAGATATTAAGGAATTTAATTTTCAATCTTAAACTGTCAATATTTCTGTAAATATTAGTGTAGCAGAAAAAATGATGAGAAACAAAATTATAGTGAGACTTAGTATCTACAACATTTATTCTAATAAATTTTTCGAATATTAAGGGAGATAGGTCAAATTTTGTGTTTACCCCTTCCTATAAACCCACCTTTCTCCTTGTCCGATTTTACCCATTAACGAATTTGACATTTCAAATACCAAAAGAACCCAAATACCAAATTTAGTTCCGATGAAATGAAATCTGTGACCACTATTCTATTATTTAATAATAACTATTTATGTTTTCTACATGGTAGTTTACTGATTATATAGTCTTAAATATTTTATCCAGTCAGAAAGCAGTCACACAAATATCAACGAATTAAAAGCGTATATGGTGTATAATGTAAATTTAATCAAAATGAAAATTGTAAACGTTTCCCTTTTTCCGATACAAATTTCCAGTTTAGATCTACCTATATGCCAAATATCAACTTTACAGGATATCTGGAAGTAGCGTAGAATTATGATGATTTAGTCGCCAAGAATTACTTAACTTTTTGTAGGCGTTTCCGCGAATTTTGCGTTTTTGAAGTGAAATAACTTTTTAACGGTTAATTCGTTAACGATGATTGAAAAAACTGTTTCTTATAATTCCGTAAAGTATCGATATTCGAAATATCAACACTGTAGCTCTTTTCGTTCAAAAGATACAGCACCTAAAAAATGAGCCTAAATTAAGGTGTAGTAATAGCACTGTAGTTAGAAGTCCAAATGTGTCCCTTAAACTCGGCCTTGCGCACTACCGTGCTCTAGATTAAAAAAAATGTCAGGTAAAACTTATTTTCAAAACATAGAACCTAATTTTAAGGAACAGTGAAGATTGTATACAATCATACTAATTACAAATAACATTTTGACTTTTTTGAAATATTAATCACGAAAATGTTCTAAAATGATATGAGTTAAAAACATAGCCATGACGATACCTTTTTGTGAAGAAATAAAACTAAGTATCGTACACAACGATAATTTGGGAAAACAGGAATTTCGGAAATAGTTAATCGTTCTCTAACCACTGTAAGTAACGTTAGACATTTAGATTATCGAAGATGAATTAAAGATACTTTTATACCTTTACGATAATAAAAATTCCAAAGAAATGTAAAATTTAAAGTGTTGAGGATCGTGGAAATAAATTCATTAATCAATCTGCCTTTTGCCCAACAATGGCCGAGTTCGGCCGAACTAAGTCCTTAGTAAACTAAGTAAGTTAGTCAGACTACTGAGCTAAGTTGTTGGCCGGGACACTTTATAGATACTAAGAAACTTTTCTTATTCCGCCATTTTACTTAGGGTGCATTTGTCTTGGACGCTCACACGCTTTGAGCGCTTACGCTTATAAGCACAAATTATTGGTGTTCATGTTGGCCTACGAACGTTTAGAATTGATCAGAAAATATAGTTCGTTTTGGACGTTGTGAGCGTTAGTTTGTATCAACATGGCGACGCTTTATTTCTTCGGAAGTAACAGAAATAGGATACGTTTTACCAGATTCTGAATCATTTAAATCGATCGAAAATAATCTGGGTAAATAGTTTTACAACAAACAATACAAACAATTTTAATTTTAAGTACTTTAATAAATATGACAAAAGTTTGGTTAGCTTACGCTCACGTAGCATTAGTTTTGATAAATAGTAAGATTTGGCGCTCACGCTTTTGCTGCCCTACCTCTGTAGAGTAAGCGTTTGTGAGCGCGAAATCTACCCCATGAACTCAGCCGCAAGAGTGATTTTTTGACACTCACAGCGCCAAGCCGAACGCTGAAAACGACGATTGAGCGCGCTTAAAGCGTGTGAGCGTCCAAGAGGAATGCACCCTTAGTATATCACGGGCAGTGTTACCAGATCTCCCGTTTAATGGTAGATATACCGCTTTTTTAGTATTTCTAGCGTTTTTTTTTCTTAATCTATTTTTTTGAGTAAATAAAAAAATTTTTGAATTTGTGTCATTTTTTAGAATTTTTTATAATAATTATTACAGTCCATATTCCATTATTTGAAATAATGGAATATAGCTCTGTAATTACTTTAAGGTATTATTTTATAATAGGATTTTAAACAATAAGTAATGCAATATATGACAAATACAAAGAATTAATATTATTTAATATTTGAAGAAAAAAATTTCTATAATATATTAAATACTAATGTAATATAATTTTAATTATTCTGAATAAAAGTATTTATTTCAAACTAATTAAATTGGAATTTTTACTTTTTGAATCTACCGCTTTATTTTGGTGGATATACCGCTTTTTAAGAAATCGGGTCTGGCAACACTGGTTATGATACTATTAAGGGTGCATTCGTCTTGGACGCTCACACGCTTTGAGCGCTCACGCTTATAAGCACAAATTATTGGTGTTCATGTTGGCTTACGAACGCTTAGAATCGATCAGAAAATATCGATCGTTTTGGACGTTGTGAGCGTTAGTTTTTTATCAACATGGCGACGTTTTATTTTGTCGAAAGTAACAGAAATAGTATACGTTTTAGCAGATTCTGAATCATTTAAATCGATCGAAAATAATCTGGGTAAATAGTTAGCCAATTTTACTGATTTGTAAACAATTTTAATTTTAAGTAATTTAATAAATATGACAAAAGTTTGGTTAGCTTACGCTTACATAGCATTCGTTTTGATAAATAGTAAGATTTGGCGCTCACGCTTTTGCTGCCCTACCTCTGTGGAGTAAGCGTTTGTGAGCGCGAGATCTACCTCATGAATTTAGCCGCAAATCGACGATTGAGCGCGCTGAAAGCGTGTGAGCGTCCAAGACGAATGCACCCTAAGTAGCAAAAGATAGTGTGTCCAGGCCGAAACTCGCTGCGCTCAGACGCTTAGAACAAAATTTTATTTACTCTGACTAACTTACATAGTTTACTAAGGACTTAGTTCGACCGACCACGGCCATTATATCAAATAACCATCCTACCCCTCCTTTTTAAGTGATGCCAACTTACAATTTATTGATGTTACCATTACGGAATAAGCCCTAAATCTGTTTCTTGAAATGAAAGATTATAATGAAGTCATAATAAAAGATGGAAGACCAGAAGATATAGGAGAAGATGTGTGGCAAAAGAAAGAAATAAGAGCCAAGAACTACATTGTAAACAGCATCACAAACACGCAACTTGAGCTAATTATTTCACAAGATACAGCCAAGAAAATGATTAATAAACTTGATGAAATTTATTTAACAAAGAGCAGTGCAGTTAAACTATTGTGCAAGAGAAGATTACTTGAACTAAAAATGAAAGAAAATGAAGATCCTACTGAATTTTTTAACGAATTTGAAAAACAAGTAAATAAACTTAAAAATGCTGGAGAAAATGTGTGTAATGAAGATAAATTGAATTACTTGTTGTTGGCATTGCCTGAAAATATGTCACATATAGTTGATGTTGTGTAAAAGTAAAATGATGATTGAATTCCAAAAACGACAAGGTTCTAATGAAAATACTAAGGGTAATTTTTAGGCATTCAATTCTCAGATGCGAAGAAACGGAAAGAGTTCATATCAGCAAAACAATCCACAGTCTTTAAGCAGTAATTACAATTCTAAAAATAATCATAATAATCAATCAGGAAGATCACGGAATTATCAAAACTTAGGAGGTGCAAGATATTCAAACAAATCAAATAGTCAACAGAAGCAGTGTTACAGATGTGGTTCATTTGGTCACATAGCACGTTTTTGTAACACTAATATAAGTCATTGTGATACATCAAGACAATTCAGGAGGAGCAATTTAACGAGAACAGCTGGAAATTCTACAATTGAAGATGGAATTAATAAAAATGCATTTGGAGTAGAGGTTATGTCATCACAACTTGTGCAAAATAATAAAAATAAACAATTAATAGTAGAAAACAATGGAAAAATTAAATGGCTATTGGATAGTGGATGCTCGGATCATATTGTGAATACAGACAAGTATTTTTCAGAATGCATACATTTAGAAAATCCTGTTGAAGTCAAAGTAGGAGATGGTTATTCACTACCATCTGAATTGAAAGGAACAGCATCCGACTGGCCATATAGTCGAGGTGGCGTTTGCCAGCCGGACCCTAGCGTGCGCGGGCCCCCCACTGGCCTGGCTTGCGGGGTTTGCTACAAGCCAAGCGGTAGGTACAGTAGGGGACCGCTCAGCCTAGGGACCGGCTCTTGCAACCTACATGTAAAGTAGATAGTTAAAACTTGAAAAATAAAAACTTGTTTTGGAAATTTTTGAACGGCGATAACTTTTGAATGAATCAACCGATTTTGACGTGTATCATAATACACGACATTTGACATTGTTTAAGAGATGCATTATATCGTAATCGAATTTAATATAATATGTATCTAATCTATTCATAAAATTATTTATCTTTTGAACTGTTCCACCTAAGCAGCAAGACATGAATGACATGAATGATTCTCAGAGTGAGGTAAAAGACGACGAAGATGTTTTAGACCAAACTGCAAAGGACACGACGTTTGGACGTCTCCAAAGTTGCATACTAGGTGTATGTAAACTTTTATCACCATATATCATGTACATCAGCATGTACACCACCTTATATGTTGCATATTGTGTAATTCTCACAATTTCGTTCACGCAAGGGACTTGTGAGAGACGATTTTCAGCGCTGAAGCGCATTAAAACGAGACTTCACTCTCTATTGGGGCAAGAACTGTTGGATTCGTTGATTATATTAAACACAAAATCGGATCTTATCAAGGATGGCGAGAATAGCAGCTTTTATGATCGAGTTATTGACAGCTTAGCTGAAACTTCTCCTCTTTTAAAAAAAATGTTGATTGGCTAGCTTCCGATTTGTTTCATTTTAAGTAATTGGAACTATATTTACCTAATAATATATATAGTTGATAATTAATAATTTGTATATTTCATATTTTCTGATAGTATCTACCATAATCCCGTTCCGGGCCCCGGGCTTGTGGGGAGCCACCCGGACCCTTTAGGCCCAGTCCGACCCTGGAAAGGAACTATTATCAATTATTTTAATGTTTCAAATAATCTAATTAAAACTGAAATTAAAAACGTCTATTATGTACCGCAAATGAAACAAAACTTGTTGAGCGTTGCAAGTATCGTGAATCAAAAAAATCGTATTCCTTTTGAAGATAATACTGCAAATATATATAACAGAAATCGTGAATTAATTGCAATTGGGATACAAAATAAGAAACTATTTGAATTAGATGGAATTACTTCAAATAATGAAAATATTAAAACAAATTCGTATAATTGTAATATGGAGATGTCAAATAAAGAAAAATGGCATAGAATTCTAGGACATGTAAATTTCAAAGTCCTGAAACAGTTAAGCGATTGTCAACTACTCGATGGGATGCCCAAAAAGATTGAAGACGATTTTTTGAAATGTGAAATATGTTTGGAAAATAAAATGACAAACTTGAAATTTAAGAATAATAGAAGCAGAGCCAATGATTTCCTTGAAATAATTCATACAGATGTAAATGGACCAATTAAACAAACAGCTCATGGTGGTGAAAAATTCTTTGTATCATTCATTGATGATTACAGTAAAATTGCAGTAGTATATTGTATCAAACAAAAAAGTGAAGTGTATGACCGATTTGTTGAGTATATTAAATTGATGCAAACTCAAACTGGAAAAAGGATTAAAGAAATTCGTTGTGATAATGGAAGAGAGTATATCAACAAACAGTTTTATGATTTAGCTAGAAGTGAAGGATTTTATTTAAAACCTGGACCACCCTACACACATGAACTAAACGGAGTAGCAGAAAGATATAATAGAACAATAATGAGTAGAGCTCGATGTCTACTTTCAGAGGCTAAATTGGATAAGAAATATTGGCCTGAATGTATTTATACAGCTGCTTATATTGGAAATAGACTATTAAGGACGTTCATTTGCTACGCTGAAGTCAAATGAGTACTATCTTTAATAAAATTTATTTAGGATTTTAAAAAAGGTGTAAAGTATGTCAATAATCTTACAACGATTTATAACCTTTTTTATTTGTCCTAAATATTTTAAAAGTATTTATTGGAAAATACCAGGAAATTGTAAATTAGAAATTAATTTGACTTAATGTGACAGATATGACAGTAAACTATGTTTTATATTTGTGTGTATGTGTTTATTATTTTCGTGTGTGTGGTCGCCAGTTTTCAAAATATGGTGGCAAAAACAAACCTAACAAAAAAGTTTTAATTTTATTAAATAATTAATTCAAATGTTCGGCAACACCACTTTTTAATGCAATTATATAAACTGCATATTTTAAAGAATATTTATAAACATTATTTATTATCCTGTCTACTTTAATAATATAGTTATTATAATTTTAAGTTCAAAAAAATTCTGTTCTCCATAAGCTGTGTTAAAATTTTGATTTTTAATCGATAAATACTCTTTGAAATGATCGACAACAGGAGTTAAATTTTTAAGGGAGGATAACTACTGAATTGAGCTATTCAATTCACTAAAAAAAAAAGTTTTTATCTACTATCAAGCTTCATGGATGAACGTCCTTAACAAATACAAAAATTAAGAAAACTCCATATGAAATATTTTTTAACAAAAAGCCTAATGTATCAAATCTACGTTTATTTGGATGCATAGCTTATGTGAGAGTTCCAGAAGAAATGAGGTCTTCGAAATTGCAAGCCAAGGCATATTGATCGGATATACAGATACAAAATACTAGTAGATAATAAAACAATTACTAGTCGAAATGTACAATTCATCGAAGAAAATACTAAATATATTCGATTTAGAGATGACAGTAATACCGATGAAGATCCTCAATTTGAAATAGATACAAAATCACAAATGGACAGTATTGATAATCCTGAAGATAATGATAGTATTGATAATGAAGTTGAAGAAGTGAGAAGGTTTGAACGTCCAAGGAGAGAAGTAAAATTGCCAAAAAAATATGAAGATCATGTAATTTATATAAATTTTGTTGATGCGACAATATTTGAGGTTTACGAAGAAGCTATTAATTGCTCAGAGTCAAAAAAATAGAGAAAAGCAATGGAAGAAGAAATTCATTGTTTAGAAAGCAATGGTACCTGGTCATTAATTAATATGCCAACTGATAAACGAATTATTGATGTCAAATGGATATATAGAATTAAATCTGATAGTAAATATAAAGCTAGAGTTGTCGCCGCCAAAGGTTTTCAACAAATATATCAAGAAAATGAAGAAATATATGCACCGGTTGCAAGAATGAACACACTAAAAGTATTGTTGTCAGTTGCTTGCATAAATAGTTGGGAAATTGAACAAATAGATGTTCAAACAGCTTTCTTAAACGGCGATATCAAATCAGAAGTATACATTTATCCTCCCGATGGATACAAAGAAAACCAAACGAAGTTTGCTTGTTGAAGAAATCTTTATATGGTTTAAGAGAAAGTCCAAGAGATTGGTACGAATGTTTTCATAATTTTATGATGGGTGTTTTCTTCAAATGATCCAATTATGATTGTTTATATACAGGAAAAATGAATAGCAAACAACTATATATAATTCTATACGTTGATGATTTGTTGATTTGTGGACCCGATAAGAAAACTATTGATACGATGAAATCAGTGTTAAGTCAAAAATTTTGTATGAAAGATTTGGGTTAAATTAAAAATTATTTAGGAATCGAAATGGAGTACTATCCTTGTGAAAAGAAACTCTTGTTAAATCAACAAAAGTATATAGAAAGTTTGGCGGAAAAATATCAAATTATAGATGCAAAAGCTTTTAATACACCAATGGAAATCAACTTAAAATTGGAACCTGCAGAAATTGTTGAGAAGAGATTAAAATATCGTAACTTAATTGGAGCATTATTATATATATATCAAGCGGAACTAGACCAGATGTATCTTTTTCAGTAAATTATTTGAGTCGTTATCAAAATAGCTACAATAGTACTCACTACAAATATGCTTTACGTGTTTTGAAATATTTACATTCAACTTGTTTTATAAAACTGATTTTTAATTCTCATTGTGCCGAAGAAATTGATGCTTACGTTGAAGCTGACTGGGCAGCAGACATAATTGATAGAAAATCGACTACTGGAATATTAATAAGAGTTTTTGGTAATCCGGTTTTATGGAAAACTTAAAAACAGAAAATAGTATCAAGAGCTTCTACTCATACTGAATATTATGCACTGGCAGATTGTGTAGAAGAAATTTTACCAATTAAAGGGATTTTAAAGGATCTAGGACTAACAAGTAATTCTCCAGTGACAATTTATGAAGATAATACAGGAGCTATCGCACTTGCTGAAAATGGAAAATTTTCAAAGAATTCAAAACATATTGATGTTAGTTATCAGTTTGTGTATGATTACAATAAGAAGAATGTTATAAGTGTCAAAAAGATTTCTACTGATAATCAGAGATTGCCGATATTCTCACGAAATCTTTAGGCAGATCTAAGTTTCAAAAATTCAGAGAATTATTAAATTTAAACTATGTGCAATAAGTTTTTTGTAAATGCATAATCAAGGAGGTGCGATGAGTTAGTGATTGTGTATTTAAAACTCCCTCTCATTTTTATATGGTTGGTAACTAACTTCATGTTGTTGGTAGTAGTAAAAATAAAGGGTGTATTCGTCTTGGACGCTCACACGCTTTCAGCGCGCTCAATCGTCGATTTTATCGTTCGACTTGGCGCTGTGAGTGTCAAAAAATCACACTTGTGGCTGAGTTCATGAGGTACATCTCGCGCTCACAGACGCTTACTCCACAGAGGTAGGGCAGCAAAAGAGTGAGCGCCAAATCTTACTATTTATCAAAACGAATGCTATGTAAGCGTAAGCTAACCAAACTTTTGTCATATTTATTAAATTACTTAAAATTAAAATCGTTAACAAATCAGTATAAATGGCTAACTATTACCCAGATTATTTTCGATCGATTTAAATGATTCAGAATCTGGTAAAACGTATACTATTTCTGTTACTTTCGACAAAATAAAACGTCGCCATGTTGATAAAAAACTAACGCTCACAACGTCCAAAACGAACGATATTTTCTGATCGATTCTAAGCGTTCGTAAGCCAACATGAACACTAATAATTTGTGCTTATAAGCGTGAGCGTTCAAAGCGTGTGAGCGTCCAAGACGGATGCACCCAAAGTAACGTTAAACGGAAATAAAGAAATAATTTTTAGTTGTGTTCAGTAGTTTTACTGTAACACTAAGAAAATATAATTTAATTTAAATAAACCTTTTTCTAACAAAAAAAAAATATTCTTTAATTTTATTTATGGCAAATTTCAAAGTTTTCAAAATAGTTTTTCCACCTTTTGCCCTCACCCTCAAAGCATGAACCATTTTTTAAGGACTTATTGGCTTCATTTCTAGTGGCAAAACTGTGAATGTCATAGCCAAACCCTATTTCACCTGTACTAACATGAAGTATAACGATGCTGTGGATTTTGATATGAATGGTTAGAATATTTAGAGGTTTGTCCTTACTTGGCATCTATCGAAAATTTATTCATTCATTTATATTCATATATATTCATTTTAATTAATAGGGAATATGCATGAAAATTTTTTTTCACATTTATTTTTAGAATATGAAAATACTGTTAATACTGTAATATTTAAAAACGAAATTAAAATCCGACAAATATCAAGGAAGCTATAAGCTTTTAAAGATTATTATCTGTCTCTTTCTTGCAAAAATACTAAAAACGGAGTTTTACGTGTATTTTAAATGGTGAAAGTGTAATATGACGTCACATGACATATCAAGAGGGCTATCACCCTCTTTGTCTAATCGGGAATTTCAATCATTCATATCTCGCTTATTTTTAAAGTTATTTAAAAAGTAATTTTACCTTGATATTTAACAAGTAAACATGCTTCAATAAAAGTGAAAAAAAATTTTCATGCATATTCCCTATTATTTGACGTCTGAAGTAATAACAATGTTAATGTATTTTTGTATTTATTTTTAACTCTCAATTCTATCTAAAACGTTCTTCAATATTTATTTAAAAACTACCAGGATATGAATAGTTCTTGTTAAGAAATATCCCTTCATGTTGTAAATTGTAAAAACACTGACTGTTTAACTATGGAATCAACGCTTATTTTTAAAGTTATTTAAAAAGTAATTTTACCTTGATATATGCCAAGTAAACATGCTTCAATTCAAGTGAAAAAAAATTTTCATGCATATTCCCTATTATACGAGAATAATATAATCGCATTGAATTTCAATGCTGTGGTAAATGCTTATGTAACTTTTGAAATAATAATTTCCAAAACCTACCGATATATGGTTTTGGTTACCCAACAAACTATATCAGTGGAAATTTGAGTTGAAGCTGCCAATCAAAACTACTTTCAACGTTAACACGTTAGCTATACATATTTTCATTGACTTTACCACAAAGGTATAAATAATTGACTAATGCCAATTCATTTACCAGTCTAAGTAGCCGAGCGGTCTAAGGCGTTATGTCTGTGCAGTATGCAGTACTTGGAAACTGGGAGGTTATTGGTTCGAATCCCGACATCGGCAGTTTGTCAATTATAAAAAAAAAGGGGCGGTTAATTGACTAAACTGTCGGCGTATGGACAAGAACGAAGTAACTGGCTATGCTTGAGAAGGTTTTCTGCAGTTTCCTTCACGAACTCCAGATGAATATCGGCATAGTTCCTATCATAGTCGGTTGCAGCCGCATATCCTACCAATTCCTAGTCTACTCACAAATTCCTTTCACTTCGGTCGAAGTGACTCACCTTATGGTCGAAGTGTAGCCCGTCCAGGGCAGCCTTTACAATCTACCTCTAATGCCAATTCATGTAATCAATTCGTTTTAAATAGTGCTTTGTAAAAGACAGTGACATAATTATACATAATTACCACCACATATTTGGAAATTTCAAGAAATAATTCTTTCGGGTCGCGTTACAATTTGATCAAAGTTATATAATCTGATTTTAAATATAAAAGAATATTAAATTTCATATTTTTAGTTTTATACATGTTCATAATTCATACAAAATATGAACACTATAATATTTTGCTACAAAAACTGCTTGGCATCAATACCCAAAATGAAAATAATCATAATTACAATAACTTCAACAAAACAAATAAACACTTGTTCATAAGTTTAGTTCTTTAGGTAAGGCTAATTACGCAAAAGGTGACTAAACTAACACATAAAATATTAAATTAAGATTACACAGCAGCAGTAAAGTATTGCCCTGTTAATCATAGTTTAATATTTTTGAACAGTGGTTATTTATAACCCTCTGAATGAACCCACAAGACGTCTGTCTAATCAGGAATTAGAAACTTTAACTCTCACTATAGTAATTCGAATTTTATTTATTACTCATGATATTGTGATATGATTCAGATAGACTAAATTTATATAATTTCAGTTTGCTATCATATGCTTGTTATACCAAAGAATACAATATACATAGAAGCTCATAAGTACGTACAATTTTTGTGTCACTAGAAATTGTGAATTGTGAGCGTGACCGCTAGATGACAATAGCTGTTCGATTTCGGTATTTAGTGCCATTAGCAGCACAACCAATTGTATTCTTTGTGTATATTGTATCCGACCAAAAACATAAATGTAAGAAAGAACCGAGTTTTCGGGAAAATTTAAAATTTTATATAACGCGGCAAGTTATTTTTTCTGATGAGTTCAAATATTCTAAAACTTGCCGCGTTATATAAAATTTTAAAAACATACTAAGGGAAAACTTACGAAATAAATTTCAACCAAATTTTTTCTTACATTTAATCAATTTACCCCTCATTAATTTTTTTTAGTTAATTATTTACTTTGTAAATAGCTCGGCTCTTTAATGGGATATCATCACTTTTTAAAGAGCAACTATTATATGAAGTCTAGAGCTATTTATTTTGTAAATAGCTCGGTCCTTACTCTCATATCATCACTTTTTAAGAAGGAACTATTACATTAAAGATTTTCCCGAATACTTAGCCCTTTCTTACATTTATGTTTTTGGTCGGATACAATATACACAAAGAATATAGTTGGTTGTGCTGCTAATGGCACTAAATACCGAAATCGAACAGCTATTGTCATCTAGCGGTCACGCTCACAATTCACAATTTCTAGTGATACAAAAATCGTACTTATGAGCTTCTATGTATATTGTATTCTTTGGTTATACACAAAGTCACTGTTTCCTAAGTAGCTTTGCTTTGCGAAATTTAAAGAGAAATGGAATGATAAAAGCAAATTATTAGATTCACATTAGTGTTATAATAACGTTGACGTAACTTATAATTACTTAAAAAATAACGTTATGAATCAAGATATCGAAATGGCTATTACGTAATAGTTTACAAATGACAAAAATAACAGTTTATTACTCACAAACACGGCATGATAATCTAATAAAAATTATACATTATATCATTACCTTACACATATATAATGCGTAATTTTCTTTCTTAAAACAAATAAAATATCACTGTTACTAACAAATAAAAATGCAATAATTTGCAATATATAAATAATTAAACAATAAAAATAAAACTTAAAAACTTACTACAAAAACTGAAACAAAATTCACGTTTTATCGTCTAGTTTCACCAATTAATAGATTATTGGATGAAGATGTTGTCATTGATGGTGTAGTCGCATCTTTAATTACCTCATTTGAATAACGTATATTTGAATATTCTCTACCCAATTTCATTGATTTATGATCAGCATGTATTCGTTGTGATACAGTTTCAATATAATGTTGTACAGCTAAATATACAAATTTATATTGTGCTTCAGTTTGAACCATTCCTGATCGTTGTGATCGTACCATTTGTATCGTACGTTGTATATCAATTTCACAATTTAAGCCTTGTTTCTTAATTTGATCCAGTATCATGTCTATTACAATAAACGTACCAGTGCGTCCAATACCAGCTGAACAATGGACTAATATCGGTGATGTTGGTATGCCTAATTGTTCTTGTCGTACGTTTACATCATGCAAAAAGTTTAATACACAACCAGGATCTGCTGGAACACCATGATCTGGCCATGCCTGAAATTAAATTATATGCATTTTCATTTCTTTATATTATTACGGGTAAAATTTTTTGTAATACACTACGTTTATAAGAGAAAATATAATTTAAAAAAAATTCGTTACGCAGGAGCTGCTTCAACTTAGCGAATTTCCTTAAAAAACATAAATCACTTTCTAGCGGTCACAATTTTAGTCTGATCAAAATGAAATGTCGTTTATGACTTTAGTATTTGCATGGCCAATTTTATTAATAAATGATATACGTCAAGGGGAAATGGGGGCATAAGGAAAGAAGAAAACACAGAATATAAAATATCTCTCTTAATATTAGAACAATCGAAAAATGCGTAAGAAATAAAGTTGTAGAAAATCAAATTTGCTACAATTTATCACCTTATCATTTTTGCTCAAACTCTAATGTGTACAGAGATATTAAGGAATTTAATTTTCAATCTTAAACCGTGAATATTTCTGTAAACATTAGTGTAACAGAAAAAATGATACAAAACAAAATTACAGTAAAACTTAATACCTACAACTTTACTTCTTATAAATTTTTCGATTTTTCAAATATTAAGGGAGATATGTCAAATTTTGTGTTTCCCCCTCCCTCTAAACCCCCCTTTCCCCTTGTCCGATTTTACCCATTAACGAACTTGACCTTTTGAATACCAAAAGCGCCTCAAATACCAAATTTAATTCCAATAAAATGAAAACTGTGACCGCTAGAGTGATTACAGACATATATATATATATATATATATATATATATATATATATATATATATATATATATATATATATGTATATATATATATATGTCCATAGATATATATATATAAATTTTACAGATGGTGTTTTTCGACATCTACTAGGCAGGATCGATGGACATTTGAAGAAATTTTTGCAAAATTTTGAAGTCGGTACGAGACCAATAGCTCTATTTCCTTTCAGGAAATTCGCTAAAACTGATCTAGGTATTGGGGCGAATTTGAAATTTTATTTCAAAAACCTCATTAATTATCATTTGACAATCGAATACAAACATTAAACTAAGTATTGTTTGATTTTTGTTCATCGTATTCATCTTGGGTTATTTTTCAGTACTACTATAAATAACTATGAAACAATAGAAAATTGAATTAGAACATTAATTCTACGTTGACTATCTTCTGGTTTTAAATGGTACACTAAATGAACATTATAAGGATGGATAGAAGTTGTTACTTTTTAAAATTTTTTCACTAAAGTTTTGGGATCTGTTCGAATTGTTTTTTTTTCTATCTCTCTTGAGCTTTAGAAAAATGTTACAAATGTTTTGTCATTCAAATAAGCCTATCTGAAAACCACATTCCATATACACGCACAGCATCCGGAGCATTTTTAGTTCACTGATTAATTTTCAAACAATATTAAAAGTTAGTACTACGGAAATAATTTTCAACATTTGTTTAGTTTTATTTTTAACAAGACTTCAAAAAGGAGGATGGTTCTCAATTCGGCTGTATTTTTTACATTTAATAAAAAAATGTTTGCTACAATTTATTTACATCCATATATAGAAATTAAAATGTGTTTAAATAAGATAACCTCCAAAACGATTAGGATTATAAAATTATTCCATATTCGCTAGGTGCACAGTTGTCGCTACAAGCGACAAAAATACGTAATATTCAGGGATAAAATTATATATCAGACGAAAAGATTCTTTCGCCTGACATAATAATTCTGTCTCTAAATAGTGCATATTTTTGCGATAATCGCGACAAACTACTATCCCAAAAATTTGCTACAAATTTAGCGTTTTGTTAATTGCGTTTCGTTGGAAAGTTCCTGCGATCAAAACAAGTTATTTGATAAACTCGTGGTCTGTCTATCAAAACGGTAGCTATAAAACAAAAAGAGGTGAAGAGCTGAAATTTCTTAAGCGTGTGCATCCCCCACAAAATCCTAAAAAATAATCTATCATTTGAACTGAAAGTTATAGAAGAAACGTTTAAATCAGGGCTGTAAAAGATACGGCCCGCGATCGCAATGTGTGACAGACAGAAGAATCATGACTTCACTCGATTCCTCTACGGAAGTTTTAAAATGCGCACACTACAACATTTATAAGTAATTTCAAGGGCAGCGCGTGCCTAGATAAGCGAGTGAGGTAGACAGTAACGTCATCTCTTAGCAACAAGCGGAAATACCACGAAGGCTAGAATCTTCCACGCGCTTCGAGTCTAGACTAGAACCTCCCTCACTGATATAAAAGGAGTGCGTCGGCACGACGTTAGTCAGTTGAGTCGAGTAATCGAAGCGATACGGTCGGAGAAAGATTTTAGTTAATTTAGTTGTACTGCGACATAGTGATTGTGAAGTCCAGTGATTGTGAAGGTATTGTGCATTTGTTTGTATCGTGCGCATGCGATATCCATAATTGTTGTGTCGAGTTCAGTACTCGTTGTGTCGAGTTCAGTTCAGTATAATTCAGAACTTTTTTTTTAAATTTGAATCTGGCCCGCCTACACATTCTAAATTTAATATATGGCCCTCTGCAAAATTGAGTTTGACACCCCTGGTTTAAATGCTACTTTTTTAAGAATAAACAACTTCTGTTTAAATTTCTTTTCATAAACTTGAAACATAATTGTAATACTGTAATACTTGTAAAAACAAAAGCATGTTTCTGTAATATACAGCAATTACAGATATATGTCCTGAAATTATGGCAACATTATTCAGTTTATGAAACAAAGTTTCCAAAAGAAGATGTATGTTTTGAAGAAAGAGTCATTTTTATTCAACCTTTCTACTATCTCTTACGGTTTTAAAGAAATATACCAACCCTCCACCACAGGGAAGAAGTATTGAAGTCACTTATAACTCATTATCTTTACATTTTTTAGTGATCGTGTTGACGGAGTAAAACAGATGAACATTTGCGGAAATGAAATAATAATAATATTTTTTAAACATCTACGGAAAAATTTTCTACGATCCATATTTCTAGCCGAACAAACATATATATTTAAAATGAAGTTAGTTCGTTGTTATAACCTGATATATATATAACAAGTTTGTTCGGCTAGAAATATGGATCGTAGAAAATTTTTCCGTAGATGTTTAAAAAATATTATTATTATTTCTCATCCGCAAATGTTCGTCTGTTTTACTCCGCCAACACGATCACTAAAAAATGTAGAGATAATGAGTTATAAGTGACTTCAATACTTCTTCTCTGTGGTGGAGGGTTGGTATATTTCTTTAAAACCGCAAGAGATAGTAGAAAGGTTGAATAAAAATGACTCTTTCTTCAAAACATACATCTTCTTTTGGAAACTTTGTTTCAAAAACGGAATAATGTTGCCATAATTTCAGGAAATATATCTGTAATTACTGTATATTACAGAAACATGTGCCTAGTGCACATATTGTAGACCTAGGTATACGCAACACAGTTCATAATTGTATACATCTGTGCATGCGTAGGTGTACAGTTGACATACTGACAGTGAACTCAGTATATACAGGGCATTTAAACTATTAACTCAGTATTTAAATTTTCACTTTTAATTTTTTATATTAACTCGTCTCCCCCTGTCTATAAATTAGTTCTACAAGATTTAGGCTTTCAAAATCCAGAAGGACGTTCATCCATGAAGCTTGATAGTAGATAAAAATTTTTTTTTTAGTGAATTGAGTAGCTCAATTCAGTAGTTATCCTCCCTCAAAAATTTAACACCTGTTGACGATCATTTCAAAGAGTAATTATCGATTAAAAATCATACTTTTAACACAGCGTCTTATGGAGAACAGAATTTTTTTTGTACTTAAAATTAGAATAACTATATTATTAAAGTAGACACCATCATGAATAATGTTTATAAATATTCTTGGATGTATGCAGTTTATATAATTGCATTGAAAAAATGGTGTTGACGAACATTTGAATTAATTATTTAATAAAATTAAAACTTTTTTGTTAGATTTGTTTTTGCCACCATATTTTGAAAACTGGCGACCACACACACTAAAATAATATACACATACACACAAATATAAAACATAGTTTACTGTCAGATCTGTCGCATTAAGTCAAATTAATTTCTAATTTTCAATTTCATGGTATTTTCCAATAAATACTTTTAAAATATTTAGGACAAATAAAAAAAGGTTATAAATCGTTGTAAGATTATTGACATACTTTACAACTTTTTTAAAATCCTAAATAAATTTTATTAAAGATAGTACTCATTTGACTTCAGCGTAGCAAATGAACGTCCTTAACTTATAGAATATTAAATTTCTTTTTAGATGTATCAAATATTAACTCGTCTCCCCCTGTCTATAAATTAGTTCTACAAGATTTAGGCTTTCAAAATCCAGAAGATATACAAAATTAAAAATTATGAATAATTTTAATACATTAAACTAATTAAAATATTGTAATTCTTAAACGATGAAGACTAATAATTGAATTTATACTTTCAGATAAGCATAACATTAAATTCGTATGTATTGCATTATTATTATTATATTATGTAAATGATATCGCCAAATATTTTCTACCAGTTGTATAATTTGAGCATGCATATGTCGAATTGAGTTTATAATCAAAATAGAGAAGTATTTACTATGTGCGTGAGTTAATACAAAGAAGTTTTTCTCACGTAAAATTCTGCGTATACTGAAAGTAAAAACTCATGCTCGAAGTATATGCACATGAATTTAAACAGTTCACTTCACTGCAATAGTTGGATTTATTTATTAGCGGATCACGCTATAAAATGGACAAAATTAACCAGAAGAATTACCTGAAAATGATAATGATATATATGCCGATCATTTAATTTTTCTGCGCAATTTTGTTTAGTAACAATAAATTCTCTTAATGTATAATCAGCTGTTGAACTTTCACTTATACTTTGAACTGTAATTTTACCATATTCTTTACTTTGATTCTCTTCGGGCCAATATCTCGCACATTTATTTTTACCACGTTCAATTTCTTTAGTTGTCATTACGATAACACGACAATTTTCTTGCCAAACCATGAACCAAAAATCATTTATCGTTGATGGCACACAACCTTGTGTTGCAATGTAAACTTTATATGATGAATCACGATCTTCCGAATTTTGTATATAATTCGCATTGATATACTCGAAACCTTCATCTTGGCCTCGTAATTTGACGCGTGTGTGATCAAATGGAAGAATATTTTTATATCTATTTTTGTTACGATTTTCGGGTTTGGAACCTTCACTTCTTGAAAACAATTGTTTACATTCTTGTTGTTGTAATGATTCAAATTCTTCCCAAAATCCTGCTTTACCTGCCGCACATTGACCGTTTTCTTTTTGTAGTTGTTTGACACGACTATGTATCCCGGATACGTTAATTCTTGTAGCATTGAATGGTTGTTTCAAATGAACAACCGTACCAGATGTTTCGACCATTGGATTTGATTTATAATGTTCAATTAATTCGGATAAACTATCAAACTCCTCACCACCTCCAATATCGTAACGATTATCGTTTCGGCAACGAATAATGACTTGTAGAACTCGATCGTCGTTACGTACACACAATACAAAATCGCCAATTTTTGATTGCGATTCGCGTACAAGAAAACTACCGTTTTTACTACGTTCTAATAAAGTTCGTTCCGCTTCTTTTCCAGTTAAATGCCCATGAAACCAACGTTCAGTTGTTGGATCAGCACAATTTAATGGGAATAATAATTCTATAGTTTGCCCGTTTCTTTCACGTAGTTGTCCATGATTTTCCATATAATGTTGGACTAATTCTGATAATGTTGCAAATTTTTCACCGCCATATAAATCATAAAAATCTCCAGTGTTTTGTATTTTAATATGCGTAACTTCACCTTTACGACGAACTGATAACGTAAAATCTCCTGGACTACTTGTACTTGGTCGAGCTACAAAAGTTAGTAGTTTAAAATTCCTATATTACATTTTAATATTTACTTTTTGACGTACCTAAAAAACTACCATCAACACCACGTTTCATTAAAAGATCTTCAGCTTCAATGCCAGTAATATTTGGATGAAACCAACGCCTTGAAGCCATTGCAACTTAAAATTAAGTAAAAAAAAATTTAGCTGCCTTTATCATAACAACTTAATTTTGCAGTTATATAATAAAAATAAGAAATAATTGGTAAATACTGTTTAGTTTTTAATTTTCTTATTCTGTACACAAAAAGAGTACGTTTATTTATCAAAATTCATACCCTAAATACTATCATAAAATGAAGATACACTTGATTATTTTAAATATAAGTTGAGTTTTATTAAGAAATATATAAATAATTTGTTAATGTATCCATTTAAATGTTTTGTTTTATAATATTTTCAAAAATAATCACTAAAATATAAACAATTTAAATGTCAGTTGTTAAAAAAGTATTTTATAAAGTATTTAGTTCTATCTCACTTTTGATTTGCACTCTTTTTTTAGGCTTTTAATATACAAACTTGGAAATTTAAAACTGTTTGTGACCTGAATTTCTTGTTAATTTTTTCTCACAATTTTTTTCTTTTGTAGGTATCCTTGAAATGTTTTTGAAAAAAATCATATTAAGAGAACATCTTCAAATTCTGTACAACATCGAAGACAACCTCATGAAAATAGCCTCAACATATATTTTTAATTGAACGATTACCATTGCTGTATTTTCATTTTAAGGAATAACATCGATCATTATGATATTAAAATGTTCTCTATTCATATATATGTCTCTATTCTATCAAAGAATACAGGTAGTTTTCCAACTAAAGAGCATAATGCGACTCAGTGGCGCACAATGCCGAAGTGAAGTATGCTAATGCTTAATTGGAACGTGGAACGTTGGAAAAAAAACATTCATGGACTTAACCTCATTAATGTATAAATAAAGTAGTATACAATAATAAAATAAAGCGGAAGATTAAGAAAAAAAGCGGTAGATTCAAAAAATGAAAATTCCAATTTAAATAGTTTGAAATAAATACTTTTATTCAGAATAATTAAAATTATATTACATTAGTATTTAATATATTATAGCATTTTTTTTCTTCAAATATTAAATAATATTAATTCTTTTTATTTGTCATATATTGCATTACTTATTGTTTAAAATCCCATTATAAAATAATACCTTAAAGTAATTACAGAACCATATTCTATTATTTCAAATAATGGAATATGGTCTGTAATGACTGATTTTGTTGGGGAGTTATAAATTTATTATTATAAAAAATTGAAAAAAATGACACAAATTCAAAAATTTTTTTATTTATTCAAAAAAAAAGGTAGATATACTAACAAAGCAGTAGATCTACTGTTAAACGAGATATCTGGCAACACTGATTAAGAAGCAAAAGAAAGTGTGTCCAGGCCGAAACTCGATGACTCAGATGCTCAGAACAAAATTATATTTATTCTAAGATTTCTTAATTCGGCCGAACACACACATAGTGTATACAATTCTACTAACGTAGTGTCAAAGAATACATAAATACATAGAACCTCATAAGTCGATTTTTTCCATCCTCAAACTTTGGTAGTTAGTACCCTGAAAACCAAGGGGCAACAGTAGGCACTTAATCGGGTAGCACCAGAATTCCGTCGCAGCCGCTGGCAAGTTGTCGGCTGAATCATATCGAAGTGGGGATGCACCTAATTATTTTCTTTTTTTAGATAGATAGGTATATTGTAGAGGCTGCCCTGGAATGGCACACTTCGACAATAAGGTTCATTGTGATGCCTAAGGATGTGAGTGGAGTGGAAGAAATTGTGAGTAGACTAGGAATTGTTAGTGGTAGTGCTTGTGGCAATAAGCACTACCACTTTGGATCAATTGGGTTTAAAGTATTTGGGTTTAAAGTACCAAAAGTGAGTATAAATATTCCAAAATTAATTAAATTGTATGACATTATATTAAATAAATATTAATTTTCTGCATTATTATTAATAAATAAAAGTTTAATTTAATATCTGATTCAATAATTTATTTTCATTTTTACAATTCCAACATTACAGGTTACTATTATTTAATTATTTGATGTTTTTTTTTTATTTTTATGTAATGATTTTGCGAATTTTAACCATCACTTCAACTTCAAATAATTCCTTATTGAAAAATTGAAATTACTTTTTAAATAAATTATCATTTATTTAAAAAAATATTTTATTGGAAAAATACTTTGGCGGGAAATAATTTTTATACTACTATAAATGCGTAATGTTTTTCAATTAAAACTCGCGCCTAATACTCTCTGTTCTGTTTCCGGTGCCGAAGGAACACTACTGACATCTGATTTTTGCCAATTATTTGTTTACATGGAGTTATGTATCCTTGTTTAGTGTCTATGATTAAAATATTCCAAGTCATAAGTAATATAAAAGGAGCACTTATGCTCTATGTTCAGACTTAAAGTTTAGTCGACTTATTATACGTTCTTTTACAGCAAGTTAATCGTTACGATAAATAATAAAAATATTGTTTGATTACAGTTCTAATAAATATGTTACGATATTAATATATAACAACCAGCCCACTCCCGTGGGTCCACCTTGTCGTGGTGGGAGGGCCTAGTACCTAGCCTGCAAGCCAGCAGGAGGTGAAACTAACGGTCCAAAACCTCTCACCGTTGGGATCAGTGTGCGGATGTCGCGCGCTGTCATCATCGACATCGTTGGTTTCGGTGTGCGGTGTTCGTGCACTGTCACAACATCACTTGTCGGCCACGTCATCTGGCCGACATTGTCTTCGTTGAAGACTCTTAACTGGCGGTCTCGTGCATCCCTGCTGGGAGCGGTCAAGGGGAGCTGAGGGTGGGGCCTCGGTTTCTCCGAGATCTGATGTGAGCTTGCTCTGCCGAGGCAGGGTGTGCGAGGCTTAGCCACCAGCCACGTCGGTCCTTGGTAGGATAGTGTGCAATGGATGCAGAGATCGGAATCTGCATTGCTTCGGGCGAGTTCCAGTCCGTCCGCGTATTCCGGGACTGGTAAAGTGGAGGCCGGGCCCCAGAGTACTGGGGTAGGACTATTAAAGTCCGAGGGTAAACCCGTTCCCGGTTATTCCAGCCCGCCCCTTTCCACACGATGGCTGGTATGTTTATAATTTTATGGAAAATAACAGTACCCAAAAACCAACAGAAATGCCACCTTCTGTAAAAGGAGGCCCGGGCGGCGTCCCGGTTATAACCGAAACGTCGGGGGGACCAAACCCCCCTAAAGATAAAAGGAAATTCCGCGGGAACTTGGCATTGATTCCAGGTTCCCAAAGGCAAAGTATTGTCAGGTATTTTTTGATAAAGAGGAATGGTGACTCAAGCGACTTTAAGTCAGTGAGCCCCTTTTTAATAGCGAGAAAATTGTACGAGGCTGTTGGACGTCTTAAAGACGTTAAAAAAGTAAACAACGGGTTGTTGGTCGAGACTTTCGGCGACAAATCCACAAATGAAAAGCTTCTATGTCTGAAGATGTTAGGTGATCATGAGGTGGAAGTATCGCCCCATGGAACTTTAAATAGTTCCCACGGGGTGATCTTTTGCAGAGACCTCATGATTTGCTCCATCGAAGACATAGTCGAGAATTTGTCCGACCAGGGAGTGATTGAGGCCCGAAGGATTAAGTGGAGGCAGGATGGTGAGTTGAAAGACTCACCTCTTCTCCAACTTACCTTCAGTAAAATTGATTTGCCAGCAACCATCGATGCTGGCATTCATAAGAAAATCCACGTGCGTCCTTACATTCCGCCACCGATGCGATGCTATCGATGTCAGAGATACAGGCACACGGCAGGTAGATGTGAAAGGCCTCAAATTTGTGTATGCGGGGAGCCATTGCACGAAGGAAGACCGTGCAACGAGCCAATTATATGTGTTAATTGTGGGGGTAGTCACTCGGCAAAGTCGAGGAACTGCCCCAAATACAAAGAGGAAATGGCTATCCAGAAAGTGAGAGTTCTGGATAAGCTCACTTATCCTGAGGCGCGCAGGAGGGTGATGGGCTCCGGCCCTCGCAATCAGCCTGCCGTCTCCTATGCCCGCGTCACAGGTACTCTTACCACTTCAGCTGACGCTTCAGCTCTGGCTAAAGAGCTTGCTCCGCTGATGATGAAAATCATCAGCGAGTTTTTAAATAAAAAAAGTGAAGGCCAAGCGTCAGCAAGGCCAGTAAAAGTTATAAAAACTTCTCCGGAGGGGCCTATTCCAGTTCCTCCCAAAACTACAACCAAGCGTAAGAGAGAGACCCTGAAGACGGACGTGAGAGTTTTGGAGGTGGCAACCAATAAGACCACCTCCGAAGAGAAAAGGATGGAGGTGGATCGTGAAAAGACTCCACCTCCATCTTCATCACGGGGTGAGCCGGCTCTGCAGGCGGAGCTGAGCTCACCGAAGTCGGAGACGTCCAACCCATCCTAGCCAATAGAAATGGTTAATATATTACAGTGGAATTGCAATGGTATTAAACAACGCTACTGTGAGCTAAACATGCTTCTGGCAGAGCATACACCTTTGTGTGTATGTATACAAGAAACACATCTTAGACCGGCGGAGACATATACCCTGAAGGGTTATACCATCCGCCGGCTAGATGTTCTGCCAGATGTTCGAGCAAGGGGAGGTGTCGCAATATTAATAAGGCGGGGCCTATATTACCAGGCTCTTCACCTTGACACGCCCCTACAAGCTATAGCTGTAAGAATATACGGAACGCTCGAACTCACAGTATGCACAATTTATCTGCCGGACTTCGATTGGAGTATCGAAGATCTGGCCCGTTTAACCTTGCAACTTCCACAACCATTTCTGATGCTAGGTGATTTTAACGCTCACAGTCAATTGTGGGGCTGTGAGCATAGAGACGCACGTGGGAGACTCATCGAAAATTTTTTGGATGAGTCAAACACGTTTCTTTTAAATACCGGTGAGAAAACACGATTGAACGCCAGAACTGGTGAGATGTCAGCAATTGATCTGTCACTATGCTCACTGGCTCTGGCTCATCGACTGGAACGGATGGTACTCCCTGATCCTTGTGGGAGTGACCATTTACCCATCAAAATTTCTCATAACTCACCGATGTGTCCACATCCTATTTCGCCGAGATGGCGTCTTCGTCGAGCCAACTGGGACACTTACATGGAAAGTTTTCAAGTTCCCACGTTGGGGGGAGACGTAGAAGAAGATGTGTGCAAAATAACCTCCAAAGTCATTGAAGCAGCTACACACGCTATAAGTAAGTCTTCCAGCATTCCACCTAAGAGAAAAGTTCCCTGGTGGAATGATGTCGTGAGAGTAGCAGAGAAAAAGAGGGCGTTTAACAAATTGAAAAGACGCCCCACGCAGGAAAATTTGATAGCCTTTAAAAGAAAAAGATCTATAGCAACAAGAACTATTCGAGATCAGAAAAGGCTATCTTGGGAGCAATATGTTTCGGCTATCAATACCTCCACACCATCTTCGGAGGTATGGAGGAGGGTAAAGGCAATTTCGGGGAAATTTTCCTCATCACCGACGCCTGCCCTCCTCAATTTGGATGGCCGAGTCATATCGCAGCGTGCCGAAATCGCTGAGTGTTTAGCGGAGAATTTCGAGCGGAGAATTTCGAATTCTGCAGAAAGTGTTGGTTTTCGTTTTTCCACAATTAAAACTAAAGTGGTCCATTTCTGTAGAAAACGCAAGGCACATCCTGATCCGATCCTTTACTTAAACGGTACCCGCCTTGGATGTGCCGACTCTATTAGGTTTCTGGGACTTGTCTTTGACAAGAAATTAACGTGGTGTCCACACCTCCAATCTCTGGCAGCGAGTTGTCGCAAGGCAATGAATGTGTAGTATTCTCCTCCGCCCGGACGTCATCGCTCAAAATCCTAGATCCTATTCACCACGCAGGCATTAGACTTGCTACAGGTGCCTTTCGAACGAGTCCCTCTATGAGTCTATGTGTAGAGTCGGGATTGCCCCCATTGAGGTTGAGGCGTGAGCGCTTGCTCCTCAATTATGCCGCGGGAGTATGGGCTAAACTCAATCATGTCAACTTCCCGGCTCTCTTCAGAAAATCCAGATTTCTGAGGAGACTCTATGAGAGACGTGCCACGGTCACCAGACCTCTGGCCGTTCGAACGCAGGAGCTTTTAGAGAGACTTAATCGAGAATTCGCTCAGGTACTTCCCTATAGTTTTCATGCTCAAGTACCTCCTTGGCTGATCCCAAAGGTAAGGTGCCGCTTTGACCTGGCTGGTCTCCGTAAAGATGAGACCAGTTCCCAGTACTATCGGACCTGCTTTCATCAAATTATTAGCGAATATAATGACTCTCTGTGCGTGTATACGGATGGATCTAAAACCATTTCTGGTGTGGGGAGTGCTATTGCCATTGGCGATAGCACTCATAGTGTGCATACGTTTCAAAATTCATGAAAAATGGCAGCGTGAGTGGAACAACCTCACGGAAAAGCTCAAACAGGTCAAGCCAAGCATCAATAAGATGCCGGCACCTGTAAATCTGAGCCGTAGAGAGAGTGTGGCCCTTCCGCGTTTGCGAATAGGCCACACTCAAATCTCGCATGCATATCTTCTCTGCGGTGAGGATCAGCCAAGGTGCACTGTTTGCAGGACAATGCAAACCGCGAGGCATATTGTTGAGGAATGTGTAGTCTTTGAACCTTTACGGCAAATACTATGGCTTCGAAAAAATGTAGCACGTGCATTATCATATAATACGAGCTCCGTGAAGAGGATGATTACATTTTTAAATGAATCTCACATTCTACGGAGACTCTAGGGGAAACATCTCTTGTTTTTAAAAAGTCGCCTCTTTTATGTGTTTTTATTTACAGCCTCGTACAGTTTTATCTTCTTTTTAAATGTTTTGTGATTTTAAACTATTTATTGATTTTATCTGTGATATTGTGGGCCCTTTACACCCACAATATCACATTTTATTACACTTAGTTTTTAAGTTTTATTGTTTTTACTGTAATAGTGTGAGCTCTTTACACCCACACTATTACACGTTGTTATATTTTTTTAGTTTTTTAAAACGTTTTATTGTTATTTAGTTTTTAAGTTTTAAATTTTTTATATTGTTATCTAGTTTTTGAAGTATTTTTATTTGTTGCAGTGAAGGCCTTTTACACCTTCACTGCAACGTTGTTATTTGTTATTTGTTGTTTTTGTTCTTTATATTTGGTTGTTATTTTTTTATATATTTTATTTTTTGTTATTTGTTTCCTATCTAGTCAATTAATTTGACTAGGTAGTGTTGTGATATTTTGTTATTTGTTAAGTTTTGGCTTTGTTATTTTTTAACCAAAAGGAGGGTGGGTTTTAATGGGTAGTCTGGCTGGCCAGGAGTCCCACAGTGCGTCAATGCATTTCCCACCTCCCTGCCACAAAAAAAAAAACAACTAGCCTAATTATAAGAGATAATTATATATATATATATATATATATATATATATATATATATATTTATATTAATATAAATATATGTATATATAAAATACGTATATATATATATACATATTATATATATATACATATATATATATATATATATATATATATATATATATATATATATATATATATATATATGTCGGAATTGCATAATTGGGAGCATGGTCGTTTGAACCAGTATATATGTTGTCAGGCATTGTTGTTTTTATAAAATACAAACACTTACCAATTTCCAATAGCACACTGAAAACTGCATTTTCACAAACACGCACTAGTCTACAATAATACCCGGTGTCCCGCACTTTCACAATCAGTAATTACAAATAGTTGGTTCAACCTACGACACAGTAAGTTGGCTCCAGTTAACAATACAGATACAACACGAATAATACTAACAAATGCCACACCACGGTTATCTCATCAATAAACATAATTAATTATACTAGTCCAAAAGGGCTACCAAAAATCCAAACGCTATTTCCATGTGACCTTTCAGCAGAGTTCAGTTGACACTAATACGCAACTGCACGATACGGTCTGTACTCGGATGCTGTCCTCTCAGAACTGACCATCCTGCTTCCTTTTTGAAACTCACCCCCCTTCCTTGATGTTTGTAAAAATATTGGAAAGGGGTCATTCTATTACTACATTATATTTATGTACCATCTCTGGTATATCACAAAAATAGGTTTATTAACATCCGTACCGTACAATTTGCATCTAAGTAGAGAGCCACACGTGCCCCTTCGACCGAACCCTTACTTACTGTGTTAATTGATAATCTTAAAGCAATTATTCTTTATTGCACTTTTAGACAATTTATTTTATTCTAAGAATATATAAGTATCGATAATATCTAATTTCCGGACCTCTATGTCTGGAGGATCCTTTATGTCGGACATACTGTAATAAAATAAACCTTTTCTTAAAAAAATAGTTTCTTTGTACTTATGTAAGTGTTTAAAATCTCCAAATGTGAATTTGTCCTTTGCACAAATTCAACATCCGACATATATATATATATATATATATATATATATATATATATATATATATATATATATATATATATATATAATATATTTATATAAATAGATTATATAAATATATATAATATATTTATTTTATATATTTATATATAATATATTTATATAATATATATATATATAAATATATATATATATATATTTTTTAGAGGAGGGGAAAATCTTCGAAAGACTTCCGGCCAATAGCTATTGACACGGAGAGTGTCGGATTCTTACCGACTAAAAACCCCCCCTTTCTCATTCTTCGTGTGGTAATAGGGCCTTCAGGAGCCACGTTAGCATTACTTCTGAGGGACCCTTCACAGTGCCTGATTATTCAGGCTATTCTTAAAAATCTTGCCTACTGTGCATTTCTAGGGCGTCCTGCTTGGACCGCCTGCCGGAAACAGGATGAACGCTTGCCACTCCTCTTCACCCTTTAAAATCGTACAGATTAGAACCCTTAAGTCCAGGTGATTGGTATCAAGGGCCCCGTATAGCACGTTCCGCTGCTCGTTCCAAGCGTCACAAACTGCGAGAGTGTGCTGGGCCGTGTCACTGAGATCTTCACAATAAAAACATCGTGAGGACGGGAGCTTGCCGATCCTATGCAGGTATTCACTGAAACAACCATGTCCGGTGAGCACCTGCGTCGCTCTGTAAGTGAGCGACCCATGTGACCGGTTAAGCCACTAGGAAAAGATAGGCAGAATCGCCTCTTGTACTCGTGTCCCCACGAGCAATGGGTTTTGGAGTCTTCCAGACCATGAGGACTCCAGTTCCTCCATGATATTTGTTCGAAGCGCTCTTATTGCACCTGGTTCCACGCCCAGCCCTTCTCGACGAAGGTTTCGGACCTCCCCCCAGAAAAGTTGGCTCTGCTTGGTTGCAAGAAGATCAAGCGGCGGGATGCCCGCGAGGATCCGCACAGCATCGTGAGATACAATGCGGTTGCCCCGAACCACCCGCAGAGCAACCAACCGCTGTATCCGCTCCATCGGAGCACGCAGTCTGGCGTTGCTAGAAATTCGCTCGGACCATACCGGCGCTCCGGATAGCATGACTGAGTGAATAACACCGCTATACAGGCATCTTTTCTGCTCGGTAGGTCCCTTGAGATTAAGCATCAAGCGACCTAATGATGAAGCCATCGTGGAAGCCTTCTTGGCCACATTCCGGAAATGATCCCTGTATGACCAGGTGCCATCCAGTAGAAGACCGAGGTATCTCATATTGTTTTGAGAGGCAACGCGAGTGCCGGAGTTCCTCAACGCCTGACTGAGTTCTTCCTCTGTGACGGCCAGATCCTCGGACCAGTGATCTGGAGGACCTAGCCTCCACTCAGTTGTGGGTTTGCTAGGAAACCAAGCTAGTACAGTCCGCTCTAGGGTTTCCAGGGTCATCTGCTCGGTGATTGGGGGCCCTGGAGTTCTCAGTTTGTCCAAAACAATCTTGTAAGGTCGCCCCAGGGTTCCGCCTCGCTTGTTTCAAATAGCTCGTTCCATGCTGCAGTTTTCGCTCGCCGTATCTCGATCTTAAGCTCTTGTCTTGCTGCTCGCCAGGAGTCATAGAGCTCCGCTATTTGAGTTGGCCCCCCTCGACGTGTTCGTAGCCTGGAGTATTTTCTCCTCTCCTGAGTGCACTATTTTTGAAGGGCAGCAATATTAGAGTTCCACCAATAAACTGTTCTCCTATTACCTCCCCCTTTTATCCTGGGCATGGCTACATCGCATGCCTGCCTCACAGGCGAATCTAGTCTTTTAGCTTTCTCGTCCGGGGTGAGAGCGAGAGTGGCATCGTCATCCAGCCAGGACCGTATCTTGGCCGCTGCTACCAATAAATCTCTGTTCATTTTGGATACGTTCCATCTCACTAGTCCGCGTCTCTCAGTGTTGATGGTGGTGTGAGGGACTCTGTGGTCCGACAATGATGGTTGAATATAGCGGTGATCAGAGAGGGACTCAATTTCCTCTACGACTCTCCATTGGGTCACCCTGACAGCGGCCTGTGGAGTAGCCCATGACAGGTCCACTATGGATTCGCCCTGCCATCTCACGCAGGTGGGAACATTGCCTCGGTTAAGTAGGGAAAGTCACAGGCTAGAGGTCCAGTCCTCCAGACGTCTGCCTCGACTGTCTATTGCAGAGGAGCCCCATGCCGGGGACATTAAGTTAAAGTCTCCTAATAGAAGTAGCGTTGTCCCAAATGAGCATGTGCCCACGAGCTAAGCTCGTCCAAATTCCGCTCAAATTCCTGCAGATTTTGATTTGGGGAGAAATAACAACTTGCTATTGCCATTCCTCCCTATTCGATGGCAAGGTATCCGTGACCTCTTCCCAGCAAAGAACCTCCGCCAGTTCCTTTTTGCGGTCGCCATGTGATGGCGGCTCTACCGTCCAAGTCTCCAAACCAATCTGCACGGTCAGGAATTGAGTACGGTTCTGAAATGGCCACAAGATCTATGTGTAGCTCGTCCTGTGTTTGGAGAAACAGATCCTGTGCCTGTCTAGCATGGTTTAGGTTGATCTGCAGAATATTAACCATTGCTTGTTCCTGCAGGTACACCTACACCAGTATTGGTGCTTACAGCTTCTTTCCCTTTCGGGGACTTAGATTTGCCAGCCTGGCATTTAACTCCTCCCATATTATGGTCGGAACTCATTCCTTTTAAGGCACAGGTAGTGCATTTAGGAGAGGCATTGCAGTCTTTTGCCACATGTCCCTCTTCACAACACTTATAGCATAGGTTGCTACGGTCTACCGTGCTCTAATATATATATATATATATATATATATATTAGATATATATGTATATATGTATATATATATATATATATATATATATATATATATATATATATATGTATTATATATATTATATATATATGTATATATTATTATATATATATATATATATATATATATATATATATATATATATATATATATATATATATATATATATATATAAAGTAATATAAAAACTGAGATTATTTATTTACTTTTGATTGAATGATTGATTAATATCGGGGTAAAACTATTGCACTTCGACTTTATGGTCCAATGTGCTCCCCCTTCTACCTAAATCTGACGAGAATCGATTCTCCCATATGTTGGCAATAGCCTGGAGCTTGCTTATCAGGTCCTCCCGAAGGTTCATATATTCGGGGTGAGATGCACCGAATATCCTGAATCTGCTGTCAAAGAGCACAGAGGTTCGCTGTCAAAGATTATGTGGCTGGATGTTTCTTCCTCCTCGCCACACAATCTGCCCATAATGGACCCGTTATAGAGTGCCATTGTGTGCAGATGCTTCCACATGGGATAATGCCCGGTAATAAACTTGGTAACCCTCCGCAGTTGCATCCTGTTCAGCTTCAGTGCATCGAGAGATAACCTCTTTGTTACACTCCGAAGCAGTACCTTTCCGAGCTCATGCCGCGGTACTTTTTTCCAATGATCACGGTGTTTAGCATTTGAGCACTCGTTGATCACCTGTTTACATGCAGTCCTTGGAATTCCTAAAATAGGCTCTGGGCTTATGAAGGGCATTCCGACTCCCTTCTTTGCTAAGGTATCTGCTTTTTCGATTCCTTCGAAACTACTGTGACCCGGCACCCAGATCAATTTAACATTAATCCGTTTTTAGCGAATTTCCTCCAAAGGAAATGCAGCTATTGTTTCTGCACCAATGTTGGAATTTATTAAAAATTTCTTCAAATGTCCATCGATCCTACCATTAGATGTTAAAAATCACTATCGCTAATCACTGTGGACTCTCTAGCGGTCACAGTTTTATTCTCATAGGAATGAAATATGATATTTGAGTCGCTTTTGGTATTTTAAAGGTCAAGTTCGTTAATGGGTAAAATCGCGCGAGGGGAAAGGGGGTTTAGAGGGAGGGGAAAACACAAAATTTGACTATCTCCCTTAATATATTTTATTGTAAAAATATTTAATTGTCATTTCCATAGTAACTATAAACTAAAATCATTATTTTGGCTATTAATAAATTTAATGTTTGCCAAAACTAAAGTCATATCAGATATTATATTTCGTTTTGATCACACTAAAATTATGAACGCTAGAGAGTGATTTATGTATTCTAAGGAAATTCGCTAAGTTGACGCAGCTCCTGCGGAACGAATTTTTTTCCAGTTTCAGGAGTTTCTCCAGACAATTCTTGACTACCCTCGAGGTGTCTTCAGTTCCAGACAAGGCTTTTAAAGCAGTTTGACTGCTTTATTCTTTCGGCATAGTCCGAAAAAATACATACGTTCTGGTTTATGTAGCCTCTACGTAGGTTCTCACGGACGCAAGCCAGTATGGCGTAAACTTCTGCTTGGAAGACCGTGGCATATTTTCCCAAGTTGAGGCTTATGTTTGCATTTGGTCTCTCACCGTGGATTCCCGGCCCGGTCCCTTCTTCAGTTATGGATCCGTCTGTATACCAGACACATACTACAGTGAAAGGTATTGAGAAGGAGTATATCTTGGGAAGAATATATTTGCCCATTTCAAAGACGGGGTCTGAGATAATTGATGTTCCCACGATACTTGCATGTCCAACCTGATTTTTATTAATCCAGTTATTATTGCAAGATATTCTATAGGCGCTGGATCTCGCTTTAGTTATTATTACAATGCTTAGCGGAGGCAGCCTTAGTATGACTTCCATGGCAGCTGTAGGTGTACTGCTCAAGGATCCAGTGATGCACAAGCAGGCCAGTCTCTGGATCCTGGCCAGCTTTTTGCACGCAGTAATCTGCTTAACTTTTGGCCACCACACTAGAGCAGCATAGGTTATAATGGGCCTGACTACTGTTGTGTAAAGTCAGTGGATCATTTTGGGTTCTAGACCCCAGACTTCTCCACATGCTCTCTTGCAAAGCATGAGAGAAGATTTGCTCTTATTTGTTATTAAAGATTATTAAAATAATAGAAAATTAAGAGAACTCTAGGTTTTTTCAAATTACATTTCAAATTTTTTTGCCCCTATTCCAAGAACATTTGTTTGTAGTCATCATCAGTATGAATTAGCTAATCGTAACTATCTCTGGGATATGGATTCAGAGATATGTTGCTTGTTGCTAATTTGGTGCGTGTCTTACTATTTGTTATACATTCCAGATGAGGGTTCCATGTTATTTTAGAGTCCAACATTACTCCTAAGAACTTGGCTTCCCTTGTGATCTGTAGTCTTTCACCGAAGAGGATGGCTGGTTTTACGTTATCCACCTTCCTTTTCCGCGTGAGTGGAATTAGTGCGATCTTACCAGGGTTTATTTTCAATTTCTGATTGATACAACGTTTTGCATAAGCTCCGAGATTGTGCCTTCACAGGGTCCCTGGATTGCAATTACAATGCCGTCCGCGTAACCCTGTGTGTAGTATCCATTTTGGTTAATGTTCGTCAGTAAGCTGTTCAATGTTAGGCCCCACAGGAGTGGGGATAAGACACCACCCGGCAGACATCCCTTTGTGGCTCACACAGTAACAGACTCTCCAAGAAGGGAAGTTTGTATTCTTCTTACTATCAGCATAGATTTTATCCACCTGCAAAAGGTGTCTTCTACTCCGTGCCGACCTGCAGAATCCACCATGGAATTATAAGAGGCATTGTCAAGTGCCCCTTCTATGTCAAGAAAAACGCACAAGGTGGTTTGTTTCCTTGAAAATCCCTCCTCAATCCTGTATATTAGGTTGTGGAGGGCTGATTCGCAGGATTTTCCCACCTGATACGCGTGCTGGTTGGCATGATGCAGATTTCTCGACAATGAAGCCAAATTAAATCCTATAAGTCTTTCCATTATTGTCAGTAGAAACGATCACAGACTAATTGGTCTAAAGTCCTTTCTCAAGTCAAATGAAATTCTATTAGAGTTGAAAGATGCTCTGCTCCTTTTTGTAAAAGCACTGTCTATATCCCATCTGGTCTCGGTGCTTTGTAGGGGTCACATGAGTTTATTGCCCATTCGATCTTTGAGCGGTTAATAGGAATCACCGCTCTTCTCCAGTCCTCGCCAGTCGGTGGGAGACCCTGATTAAGCTGCTCTTGAGAAGGGTTTTCACCGTCCACTGCCACCGAATCCGGGAAATGAATTCGGATCAGTGTCTCGAGTGTATCCTTCTTGGATTGTTCTTCTCAGATCCCGATAGTGTATATTACATTGGTCCGTTCTCACTTCCACATTGTAATAGATTTGTTTGTGTTCCAATGCAGATGGTTCATCGGATACTAGCCATTTCTAGATTTTTCCACTGATTTCATAAGTGCTCAGTGTTACTTCAATGACTTCCTCCCGAACTTTGTTAATAAAAGTCGGCTTGTTGCCTTGATTAACTATATCTAAGTTTTTAGCTATAATATAATCGAAGAGGTACTCATCACACTGATGATCGTTTGCATCACATCCCAAGATCAGTTGGCGGTTTTTCTGCCTCCCCATGTTGTATTTTACTTTTACCACTGTAAGATCTCTCTGACAAAACTCTAACAGCGGCAAGATATTGATGTCCTTTCTTGTATAAAGAAAGGACAAGAATCTTATGGTTCACAGCCCAAGGTTCCTGGATCAGAGCTATGGAGATTCTCCTTTTCAGCACATTTTGACAGAAGACAGCAGAGGCCGCCTTACTGTGCTGGAGGTTTATCTGAAGCATCCGAAGATCAGACTTTCTTTTTTCCCTTTGATGTTTTCAGTGGTCTAAGGTTGACTTAATCAAACCCGAGGTATAATTTAAACCCTCGGTCCTGATAATTAAAATAATCAAATTATTAAAATAATCAAAGAGAACAGGTTTTTTGAAATTATATTTCAAATTTTGCCCCTATTCTTAGAACCTAATTTGGTGAGACACGCACCAAATTAGCAACAAGCAATATATCTCTGAATCCATATCCCAGAGATAGTTACGACTGGCTAATTCATACTGATGATGACTACATTGCAGTCGAAATACGTATTTATAAAATACAAACAAATGTTCTTGGAATAGGGGCAAAATGTGAAATATAACCTCAGTCCTGAATCAACCCCAGATCCGCTGTACTCACTTCCAGACCTAGTGACAGCTCTGCCTCAAAAAATATCTGTTTGGAAACCAACTCCGGGAATCGAACATAAATTGGTGAACAGCGGTGGGATACATCACATTGAATTAAGAAAAATTTCAACGTTCAATGGTTCACGGAAGTGATTTGGTTGTATTCTAAAGAATCAAATTCTTGTAACCAGCCTCTCCACTCAACACGTTGCGCGCATACATAAGTAGCCCATTCACGCTCAACAAAAACTGTAAGTTTTTATAACATATTTGTGTTCAATCCTTTTTCAAATCCTAAAATTTAAAATATTCCCTTTCAATAATATTTTAAATCATATCTTTTATAATTCAAAAATGTCACGTTCATCTTCTCTAGACGGAAATATTCCAAACAGAAATATTCCTCAAGATGAAATCGATGATCTCGGTGATGAAGATAATCATTTGACAACAATGTCACTTACATTCTTATGCAAGTTAATCACCCCATTCAATGGTGATCGCGAAGAAGTAGAAAATTTTCTACTTAACGCAAAACATACACATTAATTCGCACAACAGAATCCAATCGTGCCATTATTCGCGTATACTCTCGCGAAAATTTCTAGCTCAGTAAAGAACAAATTAAATCTATCCGAAATTACAACTTTTGAAGCTTTAAAAGTAGCGTTAAGGAGATTATACGTTAATCAAACTCACTATACTCAATTAATGGAAGATTTAGACACTGTAAGACAAAAATCGAGCGAAACCATTACATAATATTATACACGTGTCGACAAATTAACTTGTAGGTGTATATCTGCATTAAAAACAAAAGGTGATAATCCAAATTTATTAAGCGGTAAATTAGCATTTATTAAAGACACAGCTTATAGTTTTGCGATCTCAGAAAAAAAGCTCTTCAAATGTATAAGAAAACATTTAATAATTCTTCTGAATCAAAGCATTACAAAAATTACAAATTAAAAACACATAATACTAAAGATTGTCGTTCTAAAAATCGTTCGAATAACCACGACAATCATTCAAATTCAGACAAATTCTGTCGATATTCTAAACATAAAGGGCATGAAATATCAGAATGCATAAAAAAAGAAACAAAGTGACGAAAGACGAAATGCCTCAAATTCATTAAATCCTAAAGTTAGCCATTTAAACTCCTAAATGTCCGACCTGAGTGTCGTAGAATCGGACAACTTTATCAAATCGATACAAATGTCCCTCCAAATGCTAGATTAAAAAAAATTAAAATTCCACTCAGAAAACGCGAAAAATAAGGAATTTATCCTGCTTATCGATACATGCGCTACAGTCTCGTTAGTAAAACACTCTAACGTTACGAACATAACTCCATTTGATCCCAGGCACGAAATTACACTAAAGGGTATAGGATCATCATATAACTCTGTAAACACTCTAGACAAAGTTCAATTAACTCTAATTGCAAATAAAACTTTTGAATGCAAACATAATTTTTATTTTGTTAATGCAGGAAAAATATTATAAATATAGATTATTCAACTAACATTTTGACGTTATCTCATACTCCAGAGGAAATAATTAACCAACCTCGCGCTAACCAAAATATACCAATTAATGTAATTGACAATTTCATTGGTGAATCGGATAATAATTTCAGATAATTTTTTTATCGACCAAAATACAAAATTATATCCCATAATCAATATGTCTGAAAACGAAATCAAAATTCCTATCCCACAAATATATTTAATTGAACTGGAAATTGTTCCACAAGAACAAATCCTTTCATTGCCTAAAGAAAGTAATGGGATACTTGTAAAATTGATCGTATCGCACTTTTAAACGAAAATGTTCGTAAAGATCATTTAAATAGTTAAGAAAAATAATTTTTAAATTTTCAAATTTGTAAAAATTATCAATATTAATATTAATATTAATTATTATTATTATTAAGATCTTTTCAATCTACCTAGTGATTAAGTCAATTAACTCACACAAAAACTTTACAACACGAAATAATCACCACAGATCCAACCCCTATTTTCACTAAGTCATACAGATATCAAAAAGTACACACTGAACAGGAAGTCAATCAACAAATAGAAAAAATGCTAGATCAAGGCATCATGAAACCATCGACCTCATCTTACTCTTCGCCTGTCTGAATTGTTCCAAAACGTCTAGATTCGAGTAATCTAAAGAAGTGGAGAATCGTGATAGACTATCGGAAGTTGAATGACGTCACTATTAATGATCCATACCCTATCCCTAACATCGGAGAGATACTCGATCAATTAGGTCAATCGGTATGTTTCTCGACTTTGGACCTCTTTCAAGGCTTTCATCAAATCGAAAATGCCAAAAAAGACAAAGACAAGACCGGATTCACTACTCCATCGGGAAAATCTGCTGGGCATTATGTCTTCAACCGCATGCCCTTTGGTTTGAAGAATGATCCCGGAACCTTTCAAAGGTTACTGAAAACGGTTCTCAGTGGCCTCACAGGCATCAAATGCTTTGTATATCTAGATGAAATTGAAATATATGTTTCATCCTTAGAGGATCACAACCAAAAATTGTGTTTAGTGTCCGATAAACTACGCCAACACAATCTAAAATTACAACCTGATAAGTGGGACTTTCTCCGAAAGAAGTCTCTAGTCTGGGGCAAATTATAACAAATAATAGTGTCTGTCTTAATAATATCAAAATTGACGCAATCACAAAAATAAAACAACCAAAAAATCTAAAGGACATAAAATCCTATCTCGGGTTAGTCGGGTACTCATTTCATTTGGTCCGACAAATGTCAATTAGCCTTCGAAAAACTAAAACAATCCTAACTACAGAACCCATCTTACAATATCCTGATTTTAATAAACCCTTCATACTAACAACCGATTGTTCAAATGAAGCTTTAGGCAGTGTATTATCTCAAGGAGAAATTGGTAAAGATTTACCCATTGCATATCATTCCCGAACTTTAAACGCAGTCGAACGTAATTATTCAATCACAGAAAAAGAGTTACTCGTGATCGTAGACTCGGTTAAGAATTTTAGGCCCTATATCTTCGGGAAGGACTTTACAATCGTTACTGATCATCGTCCATTAACGTACCTCTTTTCTTCTAAGGATCCTTTTTTACGTCTCGTTCGGTGGATATTTAAATTAATGGAATATAATTACAAAATCATTTACAAGCCGGGAAAAGTCAATTCTAACCAATATGCACTCAGCCGACCTATACTTCGCGTAACCGAAAACAATCCTAAAATAGTCTAAGAGACAAAAATTTTAAAAATTTTAAACGATTTAATCAAGAAAATCTCGACATCAAAACTCCTACTAGACAAATTTCAACACTTGAAAAAATCCGAAATTTAGTAATACCTTACTCTTGTGATCTATCAGAAAATAATGATTATTCTTATTATCTGGAGAAAAAATTGCCAACTCTTCATAGAAACTTCACTAACCATAGACTTGGAGAAGTAGCTATCGTAAATTCAAATCAAGAAAAACAAAAAATAATACGTTTATTCGTAAATAAACAATTTTACGATGATACTATCGATTACAAAACTCTATTCAATTGTATGATAAATCTTAGATGCATTATGCATCTTCAAACATAGATAATGTAACTCTATATTTCTTTTAATAATCCAATAATAAAACTCGAAACCTTTTACTCTATGATTCAATACTTATTCGAAGACAAAACTATTAGAATCATTCAACATGTAAGAATCGAAGTCGTAAAAGAAATCGTAGAAACGGTATGAAAAGAATATCATGATCACCCATTAGCAGGTCACCCAGGCTTTAACAGGATGTACGACGCGATACGCGAAAATTATTCATGGGACACTATCAAAGAGGATATTCAAAACTATATCAAAATGTGTAAAGTTTGTTAAACTACGAAACCAAACAAGTCTCCTATGATCATCACTAGTACAGCCAGCTAATTTAATGAATAAATCGCCCTTGACATCATGGGACTTTATCCAGAAACTCCCAATGGAAATCATTTCGTACTCACTATACAACACGACGTAATAAAATTTATCCAGGCATATCCTCTATCCAGTCACAATGCAGAAATGGTAGGCGTAGCGAATGGTAGCGAATGGTAACAGAATTCATATCAAAACTATTTAAAGAAGTTTCGAAGCTCCTCGAAATAAAACATAAGCTTACGACACCCTATCACCCTCAATCGAACGGAAATTTAGAACGCACACATCTTACGCTACGCGATTACATACGTTGTTACGTAGACAAAAGTAAAGACAATTGGGACGAATTGCTAACTTAGCAACACATTCTTACAATACCCACAAACAGAAATGTACTCATGAGATCCCATATACTCTTGTCTTTGGTGAAAAACCAAAAATACCCTCGCAAATTGAAAAACCAATTGGCAAACCTACATACTCAAACTTAGTACAAGACGTAACCAACAAACTCATAGTAATACGCGGCACCGCTAAGGAACAATTATTAAACACTAAGCGAGTGACGAAACAATACTACGACAAAACCCACAATAGACCTTTACCATTCGTAGAAAACCAAATGGTCCTAATTAAAGATAATTTAGCTAAGGCACGAAATCAGAAACTAAACCCTGAATATCGTGGACCTTACAAAATGAAAGAAAAAGATAACAACCATACGGCAACAATAGAGTTATCAAAAGGAAACATCGTCGTTACCATTTTAATCAACTAAAACCCTTTGTTTCAGATTCAGATACCGATTCCAACATAACAAACGAAAATGAAAACGACATCCACAATGCTTCTACTGATAATCCTATCGATTCAGGTCCTAGTAATAGTCAATCGTAAAATAATCTATAAACTCGTCAGCTGGATTATTTTATAAAAACCTAGGACGCGTTAAAATTAGTAATCAGAAATTCTCTCTAATCTTATTTTATAATTTAACCCTATTAGATAACCAATTAGAATTAGTAAACTTTCATTACACTAAAGCACTCTCACTTTGTCATATAATGGATGAAGAAAGCTACAGTGTCTTTTATTGTACAAATCAAATAAAACTCCTTCATACCACACTCATCAACATCCAAAATAATCTAAATATCCTTGAAAAACATACAAGACCAAAACGCGGACTTATTAACGGTATATTCTACGGACTTAAATATTTATTCGGAACACCTAGTGCAGACGACGCAATGTTCTATTCTGATTCAATCAATTCATTAATTGGCGATCAAAAGCAAACACACACATTAATGCAACAACAGATCAGAATAATCTCCTCAACAATACAAAATTTCAACAATACTTTAACAAACCTAAAAAATAACGAATTTATTTTAAACTCAAACTTAGAACAATTCAAAAACTTTTCCAAAACCACAACTAACTTGATTAATAAAGAAAAACACGAAATCCATATTGCCGAACACATAACAGCACTTACAAATATCGCTAACGAATTACTCCTCCAAATTGAAAAGTATCTTCTAGATATTGCTTTAATTAGACATGGAATAATCGACTACAATACAGTCAATCCCAATATTATATGACGATTTAAATACTGATATGAAAAAATTAACTCGTCAACCAGGAATCGAACCTCGGGCCTCTGGATATCTAGTCCAGTATGTTTCTGCTACACCAAAGACGACTGTGACGTAATAGCCAACTTTTTCATATCATTCGTGCCCAAGATACAATTCTTAGAAAATAGGCCATTTTTTCCAAAAAGTGAAATTTTTTCGAAATGGTCACTTATTTCGTAAAATATCTTCTAAAATACGCATCCCACGTCAAATATTTTACATAATACAAAATAAAATAATATTATAAAAGATTAAACAGATTATTAGAGAAGAGGGTGTGTGTTAGAAACTAAATCGACGAAGCCCGTTTTTGCCTGGTCCTGATTGGCGTAGGTTCTATCTGTTAGAAAGTTATTGGAGTGTTTGAAAAAGATGGTAGTCGGTTGGCGAGAGGTCTGGGGAGTATGGTGGGTGTGGCAGAAGTTCGACGCTCAATTCGTTTAAATTTCGGACGGTGATTTGTGAATCGTGACTATTTCAGTCGATCATTCAAATCGTGGGGCACCCACTTTTCGAGCTTTTTGACCTTTCCAATACGTTTTAAACCATCAAAAACCGCGTTGTGTGTACGATTATCTATTGGAAAACAGTGATGAATGCCAGTTTTCTTTATCACACCTTCTGCAGAAAATTAAGGGTGATTGTATACCTGCTGTCAGAACAGCGAAAACTCACCTCCAAAAACGTTTTGTCGATGACATAGTCATAGTGGAGATGGGCTCCAATAAAGAGACACTCAGTACAGCTATTTTTTGAGACTGTTGTTCTCAAAAACAAGCGCGGCCCCTTGAAGCATGGAAGAAGAAGTGTGTATCATTTTCGCATGTTCTGATAACTGCTGTACGACCTCGATCTTTTGATTTTTTCCTTCTGATTGGAATTGGTACCTACTTTTACCGAAAATACGGATCCAAACATCTAGTAAATGTGTGCACTGCGATGGTTATCTGCGCTGGTTAACTTATGATTATTTTTAGATATCTGCCGTTTTTGAGAGAACCGCTGGGCATACAGGTACCAGTCTCAAATGAAAGCTAATTAAATTTACTACAAGTTTATTACATATAATATTTGACGTGGGATGCGTATTTTAGATGATATTTTACGAAATAAGTGACCATTTCGAAAAAATTTCACTTTTTGGAAAAAATGGCCTATTTTCTAAGAACTGTATCTTGGGCACCAATAGCTGTATATAGCTTGTTCTGATCTCAAATTGTTGAAAATTTAGTCTACTTTAAAAGTGTATAGAATGATTATACCGGTCAGACCCTTCCTTCACTGAGATATTGAGCAATAACTGAAAAAAGTTAGAAAATTTCATGGTTTTTTGGGTACACCGCCGCTCGCACAGCACTTTGGAAATTGCAAATCTGGTTTTTTAATATTGGTTTAGGTCCTAACAACATATAAAAAATTCAGAACGACCGGACCTTTTGCAAGCACGACCGCCTTTTCATGTTTTACTTTACTGAACTAATTACAAAATTATAGAAATTAAAGTGTTTGTTCAAGACAAAAATTTAATTATAAAATTAAACATTCCCATTAGCTCGATGCACGTTTACGATATATTCCTAAAGAAAAAAAATTAAAATTAAAAAAATTCCAACAAGTATACCCTTTACCAACCCCACATTCAAACAATTCTTACATATTCTCATACATCCAACCTGAAAATCCATACATATTATTATCCAAACCTAGAATACAATATGCTATGATAAAAACAAAGATAAATGCGGAGAAATCTACATCAGTATTCCATAAGAATATGATCAACACAACTGCGAAATCCAACTGTTCTCTAAAGTTACGAAGAACATCCCATCGTTATGTCAAGTAAAAACTATGCATGCGCATATTGAAATTTGACAAAACATAAATCCATAAGTTTGAACTTTACTGTTGAATTATATTCGTCCCAATTTGTTCTCTTCGGATCCGGACAGTGTATATTACATTGGTCCGTTTTTACCTCCAAATGGTAATAGATTTGTCTGTGATTCGATGCAGATGGTTCATCGATACTAGCCATTTCTTGGTTTTTCCACTGATTTCATACATACTCAGTGTTACATCTATCGACTTCTTGCTGAATTCTGTTAATAAAAGTTGGCTTGTTGCCTTGATTAACTATATTCAAGTTATTAGCTAAAATATAATCAAAGAGGTACTCACCTCTTGCATTTGTGTTAATAATTCCTCTTGCAGTGCGATGAGCGTTTGCATCGCATCCCACGATCAGTTGGTGGTTTTTTGCCTCGCAATACTGGATCAGGTCTTTCATCTCTGTAGTTGGTGGTGGAGTAGATACATCATAGGAAAGGTAGACCGAAGCGATGATTACCGCTCCGGTTTCGTTCGCCATGTTGTATGTTAGTTTTACCACTGTAAGGTCTCTCTAACAAAACTCAGTGGCAAGACATTGCTTATTCTGGGTTTCTATGGAGTTTTATTGTAAATAATTTGTCCTCCAGCATTTCCTAGTACAATAATTTTATGGTTTACAGTCCAAGGTTCCTGGGCTAGGGCTATAGAAATTCCCCCTGCCAGCACATTCTGACAGAAGACAGCGGAAGCTGCCTTACTGTGCTGGAATGGTCTAAGGTTGACTAGGCCAAACCCGAGGTATAATTTAAACCCTCGGTCTTGAATCATCCTTAAATCCGCTTTATTTACTTCCAGGACGATGATGTGTCCCGTATCGCGCACTCTTCAGTGAGTAGGTTTGTATTCTGCGCTCCTAGAGTTTTGATTACTTTGTCCGGTTCAACGGAGTTGTAGATATGTCCATCAGTGTTTTTGCATCCCCGACGATAAGTTCCGCTCCTTCCCATGGTTGGATGTTCGAAACCTTTCTCCATAAGCCAGTTTATGGCTGTTGAGCCTATGCACTGCGCAACGAGGGGGTCACTCTGTCCAGGTAACAACCCCGATACCGTGTGCCCTCAACGAGCTCTGGGCTAGTGAGGGTTAGCAGCATCGAGAGTTGCACCTTTTCAGATTGTTCCTGAATCATATTGTCCTCAGGATCAAAGGTTTTTATAGCTCTTGCCTGTTCCCCGCCTCTTCGAGATCATTTCCGGTCATGGAGTGCCATCTTCAGATTTCAAACTTTTTTCCTGTGGGTTTTTCAGGCGTTAATTCCCTGAGTTGGCCACCAAAGGTGTCAGTTTTTAGAAACCAGGGCTGTAGGGTTTTTGTCCGGTTTCTCATCCTCGGAGAAGTTGGTTTCCCTTCAGCCCTGACTTTCTCTACTGCTGCTCTTCTCCGGGCTGCACCCGAGAGATTTTTTTCTTCCACTTTCAAGAAAAGATTCTGGAATTTATTGTCCAGATTTTCTGCTGGGCTGGGTGAATCTGCAGTTCTTTGTGCCACGGCGAGGTTAGATTGCGCAGCCTCGCCTCATTAACTTTTTGAGGGAATTTGAGCCCCAGGTTTATATTTTTACATTTGGTTTCCATTTTGGTCCTACGAGTAAATCGGGCCCATCGGTCCCATGATGGAGAGGGTATTTATACAGTGGAGTTCGCCAGTTGCTTTAAGGGGATTGTTTATGACAGTATTTAACCCTGCTGCCCTGGCCTTCGGCTAGTTCTCTAGGCACAATGCCCCGTACCGTATTCCTGCCAGTAACAGAGTTACCGCCGGCATAGCATAGCCCTTCATCGATGCACTTAACCCTCTCCACCAACGACAAAGTTCTACGATGTCTAGGAGAGGAAATAGTGGTAAATGTATTTACCATTTCCGCATTACCACTCGCATGTTATACAAATTCAGTCAGTATTCCTTTTATACCTAATTATCGTTCCTACTTCCTCTTCTGTTATTCTTTGACTTAAGATGGGATCGTAGAATAGTGATGATTATCTTATGATCAGTTAGTCAGATCCCAATTTATCATTACAGAAATAGTCTTTAGATTGTATTTAAATGAAACTACCATGTAGAAAACATATTCCGTAAGATTAACATTGTAATTTATATTGTTAAAATTATCATTTTCCACCTAAAAATATTCGATTATCAGAGAATAACTACGATTAGTTAATGCATACTGTTAATGTCTAATTTGTAGTCGAAATACGTATTTATAAGAAAATAATAATTTATCTAGGAATTGGGGTAAATTTTGCAAAATAATTTCAAAAAACCTAGAATTCTCTCTGGGTTATATTTGATAATCTTTATATCTTCAATTTCAGTATGAAAAGAAGATTTTGATGCGCTAATTATTACCCTAAATTTAGGTAATACAATTTTGTATTTTTAATAGGAACCGAATATAGTAAACTCAACATGCACAGGAACCATCAAAAAACAAATCTATGCAGTAAACGCCTGAATCGAAAGACAAAACAGGGTAGTTTAGTTTTCGCTTTAAAAACTAACCAAAAATAAAAATGTAAATAAGGGTTCGAAATGAGAGATAAAAAAATGTTCGTATAATTCGCAGCTTTGTGGCTTGAGTTTAATTTAGATTGCAATCAATTTCGAGTTCGTTAACATAATACGTAAATATTATTGTATTATTTTAGCTAGATGAACATATTCCAAAATTTTCAGCTTTTAGCGAATTTCCTCCAAAGAAAATGCAGCTATTGTTTTTGCACAAAAAAGACTGAAAGATAAAATTCTAAATATCTCTGTTCACATAAGACTTTGAGAAAAATGATCAAGTAATGAATTGTAGCAAACTTGATTTTTTACAACTTTGCCAACGGAACATATGGAAAATCATAAAATATATTTATGTGTTTAAGATTGAAAAATAAATTACTTAATATCTCTGTACACATTAGAGCTTGAGCAAAAATGATAAGGTGATGATTTGTAGCAAACTTGATTTTCTGAAACTTTACTCCTTATACATTTTTCGATTATTCTAATAGTTAGAGAGATATTTAATATTTTGTGTTTGTTTGACACGAATAGTCACTATATTAAAAAGCTAAAAATAACAATTTACAGATTTAATCCAAAAGACAATTTTTGCCCAAACCTATTACGTATAATTTAGTATATGTAAATATACAAAGTATATTAAGTTTGATCACGACTGTAACTCTTGAAAATATTGATCGTAGGCATGCTTGGTATGCTTGGTATGTGTTCATAAAATTTGGCCATTTCCGCATGTTTGTCTGCCTGTCTGTGGACACAATAACTCAAGAACGAAAAGAGATAACGAGCTGAAATGTGTTCTAGAGCAAAAAAGTAAGGTCAAGTTCATTAATGGGCAAAATCGGACTATATTTGGGCAAAACTGCTTATCTTTGAAACCATTAGAACGTGTTTTCCTTCGCTCGGGGGCGGGGGTGGGGGGGGGGTTATATATATACATCTTTGAAACCGTAAGAGATAGAAAAAAAATTTGTTAACAAAAAATCTTCTTTTTAAAATAAACAAGTTTTGTTTGAAAAAAATTTTCATAAACTCAATAGTTTTCTCATAATTTGTGATTATATGATCCTCGGAAAAAAATTTTAACATTTCGAACACGCAGAATTGTTAACAATTTAATCATTGATATACAACTCAGTATATACTGGGTATTCAAACATTTAAGTGAGTTAGTTGTTACATTACTTAACAGTCGAACATAGAATCTCCTCCTTCTTTTTTTGGAGTTGGTTAAAATTTGTGTTGATTTTGTCATCTCCACAGAAACTCTAATTCTATAAGATAACTATAAAATTATTTTATTAAAATTTTCTTTTAACTTTAAAATGTCAATTTTGATTGCCGTTTCCATAGTAACTATAAACTATAATCGTTATATATCGTCCTATTTTGGTTATTATAAATTTAATTTTTGCAAATACTAAAGTCATATCAGATTTTATATTTCATTTTGATCACACTAAAATTATGACCGCTAGAGAGTGCTTTATGTATTCTAAGGAAATTCGCTAAGTTGATGCAGCTCCTGCGTAACGAATTTTTTTGTAGGTTTTTTGAGTTTTCAAGAAAAAATTTTTCTAGTAACTACAATAAAGTTGTATAGTTTTAAATAATTGATGTTTCATTAATTTTTCAAGAATTTAATTGAATAAAATATATTACATAATTTTTGATTTATAAAGTCCTTTTAATAATTTTTAAATAACAAATTTAATCATAGACAAGACGTATAATTTAAAAAAAATGAAAACAAACAACATAAATATTTATATGAATATTTATAAATATATTTTATGTGTTTAAATAGTTATATGAAAATATGAAAAATATAAAAATTATTATTTTAATTTTTGGAATTTCTTAATAATTTTCTTTAACTCATTTACCAAAAATTTTGAATTACTGTTTTACGCGACGATCATGCGGCTTTTATATTGTATTCATGTAGTAAGTAGGTATATACTTTTCAATCATATATACAACCTAAAAATTTATCACCTTTTATGGTCTTCTTTGTATATAATGGTACTTGTATTTCTCGAATTTTACGTTCATGTATGATTGAAGTCTTGTTGTGCTAAAAAAAAAAATAATTATTCAGAACAGAGATCAATGCAAAATATAATAAAAAAGTTAAAATGAGAGTATAAATTAATGTTTAGAAAATTACAAAAAAAAAACAACTGCAACAATGTCCACCCATTCAAGTACTGATTTTAACCAATGTTGCTTAACTTTAAACACTAGACGACAACTGCTGTATTCAACAAGCCATTGCCATTGCCATCTGTTAAAGAAATATTTAGGAATCATATAGTTCATTGTGTTTTCTACATGGTTCTTTACGATGATATGGTCTAATACAATCAATATTTAAATACCTAAGTGTCATCCAATCAGATAGGACTCTATAAAAATATCAACGAATAAGATAAATATATGCGTTCTAATGCTAATTTGATTAAAACGAAAATTGTAAAAATGTTCTTTTTTCCGATACAAATTTCTAGTTTTCGCAATTTTTCCGTCGGTTTGGGTACTAGATCTACCCGTATGCCAAATATCAACTTTACAGGATATCGGAGGATAGAATTACAGGATAGAATTTTGCGTATTTGAAGTGAAATAACTTTTTAACGGTTAATTCATTAACGATCATTGAAAAAACCGGTTTCTTATAATTACGTAAAGTATCGATAATTCGAAATTTCAACACTGTAGCTCTTTTCGTTCAGAAGATATTTCGCGGTCAAACAGTGTTCTAATATTTCCTGTAGTAATAGCACTGTAGTGAAAAGTCCGAATGTGTCCCTTAAGATAGTTACCTAAGTCAATCCGGTGTTTAAAAAAGGTAAACTGTGCATTTTGAGTAAGTTGCGATTTTTTTGAGTAAGTTGTCGATGGCTTTCCAACACAAACTTAAATTTTAGTTTTCGGGATCAAGTATACCCGGTTTATATAATATATGCTAGGGTATATTAAGATAAGTCCTGACTATGTAACGGTTCAAACTATTGACAGCAGAAAAACAAAATTGGCATATGTGTTCATAATATGATCTAATTAGTCTATTTCCGCGTATCTGTCCGTCAACATGATAACCCAAAAACGAAAAAAAATAACAAGCTGATTTTTTATGTTTGTGTTCTAAAGCTAATTTGAACAGTTGAATGCATCGTTACGCCAACTTTGCTCAGCCGTATACCTCGAGAGATGTTGGTCCTACGTAAATTTTGTAAACGACCTTTTTTGTGTAAAATTTGCTAAGAAATAAATAATAAGAACCTCTCTACGTAAAGCCAATAGTTTACGAGATACTTAAGAAAAAATGATTTTCACGACATTTGACCTCCAATAACTTTCTTTGCAAGCGCAATTTCATTATGGACTTTTTGCTATCTTTTCATAGTGCCAAAGCGAAAAGAATTTCGTTAGAAAATTTCCACTTGTATTTTTTAAGAGGTAAATAAAGTACTATTTGACTGGATTAAAATTTATTATTCAGAATTGGCTCTTTATGGTTTTTTCTTTTATGTACTTGGTAAGCTGTACTTGCTTGTTCTTATAAGCTTGTGATTATATATTTATCTATATAATCACAAAAATCTTTTTTTATTTTAAATACTGATATGAAAAAATTAACTCGTCAATCAGGAATCGAACCTCGGGCCTCTAGATATCTAGTCCAGTATGCTTCCGCTACACCAAAGACGACTGTGACGTAACAGCCAACCTTTTCATATCATTCTTATTTTTTATTTAGACAGTATTACTTCTGTCGAAGTTATTATTTTATATATATTTATTTGTGTATACTTAAGCGTCAACAATACGATGTTTGTCCAAATTCCTTTCGGTTACGTAAGACAAACTGTAGAAGACTGGCGTATACTTATAGACAAATATCATTGTCATTGAAATTTAATTTAAATACTGATATGAAAAAATTAACTCGTCAACCAGGAATCGAACCTCGGGCCTCTGGATATCTAGTCCAGTATGCTTCCGTTACACCATAGACTTCGACAGAAGTAATACTGTCTAAATAAAAAATAAGAATGATATGAAAAGGTTGGCTGTTACGTCACAGTCGTCTTTGGTGTAGCGGAAGTATACTGGACTAGATATCTAGAGGCCCGAGGTTCGATTCCTGGTTGACGAGTTAATTTTTTCATATCAGTATTTAAATTAAATTTCAATGACAATGATATTTGTCTGTAAGTATACGCCAGTCTACTACAGTTTGTCTTACGTAACCGAAAGGAATTTGGACAAACATCGTATTGTTGACGCTTAAGTATACACAAATAAATATATATAAAACAAATATCTTTCTTCATGCTGGACCAGAAAACATAATCTTTAGCACGTTGAATACTTTTTTCATAGCTAAAGTTACCAGCATGTATACATTTTAGTACTCTTGGTTGCATTTTTTCTGATATAAGTGCTTAATCTGATTTGAATATTATATCACCATACCTGGATAACTCATCTCTAAAATTCCAGAATCTTTATGCTTTTAAGCTTACTGATTTGGGTGTGCTGGGCCAGCTCCTTTCAGGAGAAACTTTTTCAGTTCTTGACATGTTTGGTCCTGTTCAGTTAGATGTATTAAATTTTTCTTTTGTGTATTAGTGATCGATAAAATTATTTGCACCTCTAATTCTTCATCGGTTGTTTTATCCGTGACATCAATTTGTGAATTTTCATTTTGACTCCTTTTTTGTAAATAATTTGAGGATGGTACGTTTTAAGTGTAAGTCTGATTCTTTGTAATTTGGCTGCAGCTGAATGGATGGGTTTTTTGAAAATACTTTCCAGAGGTTTATGATGTGTTTCTACGATTAAGTTTTTCCCCCATACACATATTCATGGAATTTCTTACATCCGAATTGGATTGCCAACGCTTCTTTTTCTATTTATGGGTATATTTTTTGACACTCTGTCAATGATTTTGATGCGTATGTTATTGGTTGATTTTCTTGGAGAAGCACTGCTCAAATGCTGTTGAACTCGCATCTACTTCTAGCGAAACAGTCTTATTAACATACATTTTTAAAACTGGTGGGTTTGATATCACTTTTTTAAGGTGCTGGTACGCCACTTCTTGTTCCGATTCCCACTGCTAGACTGTATTTTTTTCTAACAAACTTCGTAATGACTGGTTAATTTAGAAAAAATTTTTGGAGCTCCTTTTTACTTGTTGGTGATTTTAAACGATGTAGCTTCAGTTTTTTCTGGATCTGCTTTAATACTGTTATGACTAATAAAATGGCCTAGGAATTTAATTTCTTTTTTACCATAAACACATTTCTGTTAATTCAGTTTTAATCCATATTTTTTTACTGCATTTATAACAATCTTTGTTGTTTCGTTGAAATCATTTATACTTTTCCCATGAATCATTATATCATCCATTGATACTTCAACGTTTCGGAAGATATTCCAAAAAGCATTCGCTTGCATAAGGCTAAAATTTTTTGGGCTCTTTCCGACAATTGTATTTGCCAAAAACCATATTTACAATCAAGTAGTGTAAAATATTGAGAGGCAGCAAATTTATCTGCAATTTCGTCTACCGTTCTAAGTGGATGATGTCTTCTTAAAATATTTCTGTTGACTGTAGTTGGGTCGAGACACAATCGGATTTTTTTTTCTCACAACAACTAATGGCGATACTGATGGAGTTGCTTCCTTAGTTGGTTCAATGACGTACATTTCCACCATATGTTGTAATTCTTTTTTAACTTGATCCCGTATATAAGCCTCTATAAGTTTCGTCACCAACTTGACGTGTATTTACTCTTTGTACCAATTTCAGTTCCTCGCATGCCTTGCCTCCGAGAATTGATTTAACATTTTCGGCTACAACTTCATAAACTACATTATACTTGCGATTTACAATCTCGCAGGTTAGAGCGATTTTACTTAGCACGTTCATTCTTTTACTGAATGTAACTAGTCGTTTGGGTTTTGAATGACTAAGCTTACCTTTAGTTGCTGTCAATAAACTTTTGGACACTACGTTGCATTCAGCACCGGTGTCTAGTTTGACTTCATTTTCTTTACTTTTATGTAAAGTTATATTATTAACTACAAATGTTTCTTCAATATCTGTGTCTGTATCAGTACTCAAGTTTAGTTTTTTCAAATTTTTTTTGGACAAATGTTTTCGGCCTGCCGCTTTAAAGTTACATATGGTTTTATCACCATCATTAACAGCTTGTTTTTGAGCTAGTTCTGACGCTTTACAGAATTGAATTGCTTTCAACAATGCTGTCTTCTGACAATAACTTTTTACGTATTCTATCACTTTGAATACCTATGATGAGCTGATCTCTCATCAACTCATCCAGTAACTGTTGAAATGAACATTTTTGGGTTTGCAACCTCAACTTACCTAACAATTCATCGATTGATTCTCCTTCTTTTTGCATTATTTTGTGAAATTTAAACCTTTCAAAGGTTACGTAGATTTTTGGCACGAAATAATCGTCGAATTTCTTTTTTACCATATCAAACCATATCAATTGTAATTTCACTTTCTGAGCCTGGGAAACTTTCTGGCAACGTATTAAACACTTGAATTCCGTTAAGCCCAATTGCGGACATGAAAGTAGCAATTTGGATTTTATTAGATTTTTGATCTATTTGCTATGCAATTTCATAATAATCGTACTGCTTATTCCCTTGCCATGTCATTCTCATGGTCAATAATTAATTATTTTGGTGGGCGTAGCGAACTACTGAGATTCTTGGCATCTCGATTTTAATTAATGAAAAATGTTTGTTTTTCACTAGGATACAACTTAATTTAAGCTTCTGACACCATATACATAAACAATGATTCATATATTAATAGTTTATTTATTAAGTTAAAACACACTTTTTACAGAGGTGACATTTAACATGAGAATGAGAATAATAATGATGTATGCACACTGACTGCAACGTATGCGGTTATGTAGCAGGGTAGTGATTCTGTAACTGAAACCTGGTGAAAATACTAAATGTGAGCACTTATCTCGATTCCGTAACTTTCACCATAGTGAAAATGTGAGCCATCTCACGTGAGTTTGTTCGACAAGGAATTTCATAACGTATAAGTGAATCCAAGAGAGAAAGGAAAGAAGTAGAGAGAGATAGAAATAATCGATGGCTTAAAACAACGAATGGTAATGTCCAAGAAGAATAGATAAATATTCTTCATGGTAATGTCAAAGACTGTATATATGTATTCTTTGCTTATCTATCTACCTCGTTCAAAGTCGGGGTCGGCGCGCATGAAATTTAAAATTATTTGCTTTTGTTTATCAGTCACAATCATGTTGAAAAATTGAAAAATTAAACAATCAAAGCAAAGCTGTTTATTTTTACACGGATGCCAATGTTAAACACTACTATATTCATAGAGATAACTACTATATATTATCTATGATCCAAATCATCTCACGCAATAATTTCGTATTTTCACTACAACCTTACAGAATCAGGCGAGTAAACTCACGTGAGATGAAAATTCGAGAAGTGAGCAATCTCACTTAAAATACAGAATCGGGTACCAGAAGCATACATTCCAGTGGGTTGCTGGTAAAGTATGACATCTGGACATCCGTAATATTATATGTTCACGTATGACAGTTTTTAAAGTATATTTTATTTAATGTCAGGAATTAAAGATGAAGTGTGATATTTGTCCAATGACGGACATTATGTGCGAGCTGTGAAGTCTTCCAACGAAATATTTCTGAACCTTTCCGCATAATTCAGTCTATTTCAGTAATAAATCTTCGAATTGTTTTTCTTCAGTTCAAGAATGGTTTATATACATGGTGGGTTATTCATGTATATATTTTCCTTCACATAGCCACAAAGAACGGCATTAAATGCCCATAAAGCCACAAAGAAGGCTAAGTAGGCGGTCTATAAATGACTCCTAAATGATGCGCTCAGGATACCTAGTCACCTAAAGTAATCTTCAAGATCAACTTCTTAAATTTCAGACCATGAAAAATAGGTGACCATGTTACAATATCGATTATTTACCTTCATATAGTCAAGGTCCTTAAAACAGTAGTGTCTAATCACTGCTTCCGTCCAAAAAGGACCTTAAACAATTCTTAGAAAAGACGTTTGCTTCTGAAAAATGATGAATGATGATTTGCTTATGAACCCATCATAGATAACTCATTCTTCAACTGCGTAATGGGGTGGCAGCAAGTAGTGATTCGAGAGAAAAATTAACTGGTAAATTATTTGGTTAATTAACCAGTAAAAAAAATTTTCAATAAATAATTAACCATACATTTAGTATATAACATTTATTTTAACTATAGTCGATATGCAGCCTGATAATTATTTTTTAAACAATAAAGTAGAAGATAGAATACGAAATTTTATTCAAGATTTATATAGCCCGCGTTATGTTTACCACCTCTGGTAATGCATTGATGTTGGTTAGATGGCATTAAAAACTTATTTGGTTAGTTTTCTGGTAATTTACCAGCAGTACCTATATTGGTAAATTAAGTAAAATATATATTTTACTGGTAAAATCGCATCCCTGGGTGGTAGTGACCTGTGATGACATTCACGAAATTACAAAAACCATAAAAATGGTGCGCAATTCAATTTTAGTAAGTGTTACTAGGACACATTTTTTTAGCTTATAGAAAATTGTACCATTTTTAAATTCACTTACGTTTTTAAATAATTTATCGCATTTATCATCACGTTCAAAACTGAAACCAGGGACAATAGACATTCTTCGTTTAGTTGGTATAATAGACATTTTTTCAAATAATCTTTGAAAATTAGCTTTCTGTTCATCAGTTGAAATTAATTGCATAATTGCGTTTTGTCGTTCAAGAATTGCATCACCAGCAATTTCTTCAAAATTCAAATCCTCAATGACTTGCATTGTCTAATAATGTATAAAAAAAATAACACTAAATAAATTATTTTATGATCATGAATTCAATGATTAACTGACCAATTAACTGAATGTTTCAAAGGGAACCGAATTTGAACACCATAGAAATAAATAATAGTTTAAAAAAACTAAAAAACACGCTTTTATAGTTAGCCGAACTAAAAGTAGAAAATAATATATCAACAAAATAATTAATTTGACTGTAAAGCGTGGGGTGCTTATATATATAAAACGATTTATAGTATGCTATTGTTACTATTTAAGTTATATTAAAATTTTTTACAATAAAATATATTTTATGTATTAGTGTCAAACACAAAATATTAAATATATCTCTTAATCATCGAAAAATGTATTAGGAGTAAAGAAGGAGTAGAAAATCAAGTTTGCTACAATTCATTACTTGATCATTTTTCTCAAACTCTAATGTGAACAGAGATATTTAGAATTTTAACTTTCAATCTTTAATTGTAAATATTTCTGTAAACATTAGTGTAATAGAAAAATGATAAGAAACAAAATTACAGTAAAACTTAGTACCTACAACTTAACTCCTGATAAATTTTTCGATTTTTCAAATATTAAGGGAGATAGTCAAATTTTGTGTTTCCCCCTCCCTCAAAACCCCGTTTTCCCTCGGCCGATTTTACCTATTAACGAACTTGACCTTTAAATAAAGAAAATTTAAATCAATAAATTAAAATAAAGATTATTAAAATAATCAAAGAGAACTCTAGGTTTTTTTGAAATTATATTTCAAATTTTGCCACTATTCCTAGAACATTTGTTTGTATTTTATAAATACGTATTTCGACTACAATGTAGTCATCATCAGTATGAATTAGCTAATCGTAACTATCTCTGGGATATGGATTCAGAGATATGTTGCTTGTTGCTACTTTGGTGCGTGTGACACAGGCGTCAGTAAATAGATAGATTTTTAGTTGGTAACCCTACCAATAATTGAGTTAGTAACCCAACCAATTCCCAATTTTGAGTTGTAGAGGTATCGCTTCTAATATCAAATATGCTTTATTTTAGAAATCCATGCATTTCAACTATATGCACCCTCTGATATCACGGTAATTATTGATGTATATTACCTTGGTAACTATCAACAAAGTTATGATTACATTTTCTACGATTTAAATAATAAAAATAACTTAAATCTTATCTATTTATTTATTTAAATCAAGTATTATTAATTATTGGATTCTTTTATATAATCTAACCTCCTACAGAGTAGACCGTAAGAGTAATCGACTTTTATAAAGAGTACCTTTTTTGTAGTACAACATTCTTCATCTCAATTTCGTACCTAAAATCCTTTGTTTCCATGAGCGTAGAAATAAAGGAAGGGGGAATGAATTATCAAAATCCCCACGTTCTACGCCAATGAATTGATGCGACCAAAATGTATAATAAAACAGTATCATCATACCAGATTTTATGAAAATCGCGCAATCCGTTCTAATTTTATTTAAAAAATTTAAAAACTGCAACTTCAAAAGCGTACAATTTTATAAAAAAAAAACGATTTAAAAACTAACTTCAAGAGCGTACAGCGCCCAAATGGTGCAACTTTTATTGGAGCAAATTTAGCTTAATCGTCTTGTTTTAAGCCATAGTATATGTGGTAAAGCGTTGTAAAGGCTTTTAAGAACATCCCGTATCACCAATAATGTGTTATAAATAAAATAATAAATTTGAAATTGATGTTTGACTATACTTTGATAATTTATAGTGCTATCGAAAATATGTGAAATTGACCGGCTTAGGATGATCAAGCAATTTTTCCTATCGCCTTCTAAACAATTACCTACTCAAGCTTTTACATTGTTAAATCAAGTCCAACAGTTTCAAAATTACTTTACCTGTTCTAAAAAAACGACTAGATCTGGTCCATGAGGATAGTAAATTCTTTTCGCACGACTAATTGTGTCCAATAATTCATCGTTTGCATTATTACGATTACGTAAAGCTACACAACATTTAACAACTAAAAATGATCCATTTATTGCCCATACCTCATTACCAATTGCATCAGCTTGTTCAATGCATCGTAATCCATAATGTCGACCGAAATAATAATTCTTTATTTCAATCCAGTATCTTGCTAAATCGTAATATAACCAAGCTAGTTCTAATGCTGAACGTGCAACACGTATTCGATTTTCTGCCGTTGTTATTGATTTACTATTAAAACGAATAGCTAATTAACCAAATAATATTACAATAGGGAATATGCATGAAAAATTTTTATCACTTGAATTGAAGCATGTTTACTTGACAAATATCAAGGTAAAATTACTTTTTAAATAACTTTAAAAATAAACGAGATATGAATGATTGAAATTCCCGATTAGACAAAGAGAATGATAGCCCTCTTGATATGTTATGTGACGTCATATTACACTTTCACCATTTAAAATACACGTAAAACTCCGTTTTTAGTATTTTTGCAAGAAAGAGACAGATAATAATCTTTAAAAGCTTATAGCTTCCTTGATATTTGTCGAATTTTAATTTCGTTTTTAAATATTATAGTATTAATAGTATTTTCATATTCTGAAAATAAATGTGAAAAAAAATTTTCATGCATATTCCCTATTACATCAATCTTATATTTATTAAACAAACAAAATATTTGTCCTGTGTCTAAACTAATCATAATTTATAATCTATTAATTATGATAGTGACTATCCCTTCATACCTTGTATCGATAAAAGCAGGTTTCATTGATTCAATTAAGGAATCTTCGGAATGTGAACGACTTAATGGAATGCCTAACATAAATTTGACTCGAGCTTCTGGTATTGGTGCATTGACAGTTATTCGTAAAGTGTCTAAATATACTAAACCTTAAAATACAAATAAATAATTAATAATTATGGTCAAATGCAATTTTTTCATAGAGGCAATGAGAACAAAAGTGGACTACAACATAAACTTATTTATCATTTTATCAATTCATAATAAAATATCCCAGATTTGTAATTATAACCGGATGTCAAGTAAGAGCTGGGAATACTGAGAGAAGTCCAAATAAGCATTAATAATTATCCATTATTCTTTGACTGGCATTTATATTCGGCATCAAAGTGGCGTGCATTTTTACTATTTAAAGTATACTTTTGTGTAAACATTAATATTCATATAAAATTTCAAATTCACCCCCGTTACCTAGATCAGTTTTTTGTATTATAAATACGTATTTCGACTACAATGTAGTCATCATCAGTATAAATTAGCTAGTCGTACTTTACTCTTTGACAATTAGGAAATAGATATAAAGTCGAGATCAATAGACAAAAATAAAAATAAATAGAAAATTAACTAGATTAAAATATACTAGATTTAAAATATAATAAATTTTAAATTATATTGAAATTGCTCTTGTTATAATTTCCTTCATTAAAATTTATTCCTGTTAATTTTACTCTTATTCAAATTACTCTTATATTGTCGCAGGATATGTTACTTGTTACAAATTTGGTGACAGTTACACAATCTATCTTGGTTTTACGCTACTTATATATGTTCGCCCGACTTTAGATGCTATGCTAAGACCGCACCTGATTGGTGCTGAGTTATGCCTTGTGCAGTGAACAGGTTTTTGTATTTTGACATCTTTAGAGAGAGATGGACATATTGGCACTTGATTTTACCGTAGGATTTTGATTAAATCTGAATTTGGTACCGTTCCATTGTCTAGATTCATAATATTTCTTTTGAATTTCTGAATGAATATGCTTTCGTTTGCATCCAGCTCTGAGGGATTTTGTACAGCATTAACAAGTTTTAAATTGGATTTGTCGATTTTATGGTCATTCTCTATAATATGTGCAGCTACACAGGATTTTCTAATCTGCCGTATTTCGCGTATGAGCCATATGTTCTTTGAATCGGGTTTCAATTTGTCCAGTAAGCGATATAAAATCTGTTACCAATTACGAATCATGCTTGAAAAAGTTGACCAAAAAATTTTATTAAATATATACTACGCAAATTTTTTCAGTGTAAAGTCATACATACGGCATAACAGCTTGGGGTGCGTGTAGATACTAGAAAAAAAATTTTACACCAAAAAAGGCCATTAGAATCATATTTTTTAAGAATAAAGAAGATAGTTGTAAGCCATTATTTATAAAACATAAAATTTTATTATTCTCTTTATACGTGTTAGAATGTATTAAATTTTTAATAAAAAAACCCGGATTTCTTTACAGAAAATAAAAATATGGCTAGTCATTTTAACACAAGAAATAATGCTTCTTATTCACAACCAAGAAGTACCTTAGAAATTATTAAAAAGGGACTAGGCATCAATCAATTACGTGGTATGAATATTTTTCGAGTCATCAAACAGTAAGGGATAAAATAAATCAGCATGGAAGTAGTTTTATTAAAGCAGTGAAAGGCCTTTTACTTGAAGAGCCTATTTATTCACTAAATGATCATTTTAATTAATTGCATGCTATGGGAAAGGATAAATACTTTTACTTATATGACACGTCTTTTGAAATATAACGATATGGGTTTTATATATTTATTTATTTATTAATATTAACTATTTGACACGTCTTTTAAAATATAAAGATATAAGTGTTAGGTATTTATTTATGTATTTATTAATCTTTTAATTAATTTAATTTAATTATGGAATTCACCCGTCTAAAAAAAAAAATTCCAATCAGAAAAATAATATGATTTTTCCATTGATCGATTATAATATTATAATATTGAATGGTTTTGACCGAATCGTTGTTTCGGTTCTGTTATTTTGACTTCTAAGTTACATATTATTTATGTATTTAATTGTTTATTGTCAAGATCCTCGTTATTTTAAATGATTACAGTAACTAAAACTATAGAGATAATATTTATAGAGTAGGTAAGTCAAAGGCGCGCGTGTACGTGGAAACGTTCCGTCAATAGAAAGAGAATCGTGTAGGTTGAGCTGTCTTTTTTTAACGACTAATATATAATAGTGATGCAACGAATGTTGGATTTTTCACGTTCGCGAATGCGAATGCGAATGTTGACTTTCAAATGGATGTTTCAGCATACCACCACTTTTCGACAAATTTTGCACATTTTTTTTTCACAGGCTAAAAATAATGCTTTCTAATAAATCCCGAAGTTTCAGAATTTTTGACCGTTTAGAACACGAGATAATTAATATCAAAGTTATCATTCTGTCTCACTCCCTCTCATTAGAAGCATGTAAAAACTTCATGCCCGTCCAACTATTATCTGTTGTATAAGAAAAAATACTCGACAGAATTTAAAAAAAACTAGAAAAGCAAATTTAAATATTTATTATATAAATTTAAAAAAAAACAAGTAATGTAACAACTAACTGAGTTAATTGTTTGAATACCCAGTATATACTGAGTTGTATATACTTTGTATTGTTAATATTTCTGCCTATTCAATGTTTATAAAATATGAATTATCAAAAAATCAGCACTGTTGCTGGTTTCGTTCAGAAGATATTTCGGGGTCAAATTATCTATGATATTTCTAGTAGTAATAGCACTGTAAGTAAGAAGGCCAAATGTCCCTTAAACTCGACCTTGCGCACTACCGTGCTCTAGATTTGTAAATGTTTGTTTTGTGTTAATAATTAATATTGAAACAGTAAAAATGTTCATGGATTTAAAAAAATTGATATTAAAGTTCTTGCGATTTTTATATATTTAAATATTGAGTTATATAATTGAGTTAAACAACGCAACCGACTGTTAACGCAAAGCGTTGGTCAACGCGAGCCGTTAGGCGACGCGAAAAGTTAGTCAACGCGAAGATTTAGAAAATTAACGGAAAGCGTTGGTAAACGTAAAGCGTTGGTAAACGCAAAGCGTTAACCAACGCGAAACGTAAGCTAAAGCGAACCGTAAGTCAGCCAGCGCAAAGAGTTGGTCAATGAGAAGCGTAAGTATATAGAAAGTGTTAGGTCAACGCGAAGCGTTAGTAAATCAAAGCGAAACGTAAGCTAAAGCAAACCGTAAGCCAGCCAACGCGAAGCGTTGGTCAATGAGAAGCGTTAATTATTCAAAGTGAATCGTCCGTGATTCTAGGCGATGCGTGATTTCATGCGAATGGTAAATGCTTAAAGTAAGCTTGAAAACTTAGTCAAATCGTAGCGATAGTTAACGCGAAGCGTTAGCACGCGTAAGTTAAACCAACGTTAACCAACGAGAAACGTAAGCTCAAGGGAACCATAAATCGGTCAATGAGAAGGGTTGGTCAATGAGAAGCGTTCGTCAATAGGAAGTGTTAGGTCAACGCCAAGCGTCAGTAAATCAACGCGAGGCGTTGGTATTCGCAATGCGTTTACCAACGCGAAACGTAAGCTAAATGGAACCATAAGTAAGCCAACGCGAATGAGATGCGTTAGTTATTCAAAGCGAAGCGCCGATGATTCTTTGGTGATTCGCGAAGCGCGGTTTTACGCGAATCGTAAAATCATCGTTTGTAAACGCTAAGCGTTAACCAACGCGAAACGTAAGCTTCAGTAAATGGTAAGTCATCCAAGCGTTGGTCAGCGAAGCGTTGGTCATGAGAAGCGTTAGTCAACAGAAAGCTTAAGGTAAACGCGAAGCGTTAGATAATCAACGCGAAGCGTTAGTTAATCAACACGAAGCGTAAGTTAGTCAACACGAACCGTTAGTTAATGAACGCGAAGCGTTAGATAATCAACGCGAAGCGTATGTTAATCAACGCGAAGCGTTAGTTAGTCAACGCGAAGCGTTAGTTAATCAACGCTAAGCCTTAGTTAAGCAACGCGAAGCCTTAGTTATTCAACGCGAAGCGTTAGATTATCAACGCGAAGCGTTAGTTAATCAACGCGAAGCGTTAGATGACCAATGCGAAGCGTTAGTTAATCAACGCGAAGCGTTAGTTAGTCAACGCGAAGCGATAGTTAATCAACGCGAAGCGTTAGTTAATCAACGCGAAGCATTAGTTAATCAACGCGAAGCGTTAGTTAATCAACGCGAAGCGTTAGTTAATCAACGCGAAGCGTTAGTTAATCAACGCGAATCGTTAGTTAATCAACGTGAAGCGATAGTTAATCAATGCGAAGCGTTAGTTTATCAACGCAATGCGATTGTAAACGCAAAGCGAAATGTAAGCTTAAGCGAACCGTAAATCACCCAACGCGAAGCGTAGCTTGATGAGAAGCGTAAGTCAATAGGAAGCGTTAGGTCAACGCGAAGCGTTAGCAAAGCGTTTACTAACGCGAAGCATAAGCTGCAGCGAACCATCAGTCAGCCAACGCGAAGCGTTGGTCAATTAGAAGCGTGAGTTATGCAAAGCGAAGCGTCATTGATGCGCGAAACGTTATGCCAAGCGAATAATTAACCAACGCAAAGCGTTAACCAACGCGAAACGTAAGCTGAAGCGAACCGTAAGTCAACCAACGCGAAGCGTAGGTCAATGAGAAGTATTAGTTATTCAAAGTGAATCGTCCGTGATTCGCTTTGTTGATTCGCGAAGCGTGATTTCACGCGAATCATTTACCAACGCGAAATGTTAGCTATAATGTTAGCTATAGCGAACCGTATTCAAAGCGAAGCGTCAATGAGAAGTGTTAGTCAATAGAATGTGTAAGGTCAACGCTTAGCGTTAGTTAATCAACGCTGAAGTAAATCATCCGCGATCGTTTTTTGACGCTAAGCGTTAAATTAAGGCGACGAGAAGCGTTAGTTTATCAACGAGAAGCAATAGCCGATGCTGCGTTAGAATACAAATATATATTGATATATATATATATTTATATGTATATATATATATATATATATGTATATATATATGTATATATATATATATATATATATATATTTGTATATATATGTATATATATATATATATATATATATATTTATATATATATATATATATATATATATATATATATATATATATAAATATATATATATATATACACATATATTTATATATATATATATATATATATATATATATATATATATATATATATATATATATATACATACATATATATGTACATTATATATAGATAATGAGAGAGACCAACTATTTCTTTGAAAAGAAAAATCACTTACACCTTGAGCTTATATATTCACCTGGTTTACAAAACTGAAATACAAACATAACAAACATAAAAACAATACTATTTGATGTATTATATGTTATGTTTGTACATGTGAAGTCAAATTTTGAGAAAACTATTGAGTTTATGAAAAAATGTTGCAAACAAAAGATGTTTATTTTAAAGAGAAGAAAATTTTTTTTCAATAACATTTTTTTCTACCTCTTACGGTTTCAAAGATTTATTTTTTCCCTCCTGGCGGGGGGAAACACTTTCCGATTTTGCTCATTAACGAATTTGACCTTAATTTTTTGGTCTAGAACACACACACAAATTTTCAGCTCGTTTTCTCTTTTCGTTTTTGAGTTATCGACTTGACAGACAGTGAAAATGGCCGAATTAGGCCATTTTATGAATATCTTTGTCAAGCATTTTTGTCAAGGATTAATATTTTCAAGCATTACAAAGTCGGGACTAAACTTTATATACCTTGTATATTTACAAATATACTGGGTGCAAAAATAGTATGTACGGTTATTATGTATACCTACGGGTCCATGGGGACCATGCCTTCATTCGCCTATTAATTGTATTTTTCATTTTTTTTCAACTTTGAGGACAAATTTTGAGAAAACTATTGAGTTTATGTCAAAATTTTTCAAACAAAAGTTGTTTATTTTAAAGAGAAGATGATTTTTTGTTAACAAATTTTTTTTCTATCTCTTTCGGTTTCAAAGATGTGTAATTCCCCCCTCTTATTTGCTCTTTGTGCACAAATTATGAGAAAACTATTGAGTTTATGGAAAAACTATTGAGTTTATGGAAAAATTTTTCAAACAAAAGTTGATTATTTTATAAAGAAGAAGATTTTTTGTTAAAAAATTTTTTTTCTATCTCTTACGGATATTTCAGCCCCTCCTTGTGGGGGGAAACATGTTCCGAGTTTGCCCATTAGCCCGAACTTAGCCTTACTTTTTTGCTCTAGAACACACACAAAAATTTTCAGCTCGTTATCTCTTTTCGTTCTTGAGTTATCGGCTTCACAGACGGACGGACAGACAGACGGACATGTGAAAACGGCCGAATTAGGCCTTTTTTTGTGAAGCATTTTTGAAGCATTGAAGCATTGTGAAAATCTTTGTGAAGCATTTTTGACATGGATTAATATTTTCAAGCGTTACAAAGTCGGGACTTAATATACCTTGTATATTTACAAATATACTGGGTATAACAATACTATTTGATGTTTGTTATGTTTGTACGTGTGCCTGTCTTCGATCGACTCATTTTCAACTTTAAGCACAAAGTTTGAAAAAACGGTTGACTTGAATTTGTATATTTACATATACAGGATATAAAAAATAGTATGTTCAGTTGTTATGTATACCTACGGGTCCATGGAGCCCATGCCTTCATTCGCCAATCAATTGTATTTCTCATTTTTTTCAAATTTGAGGGCAAATTTTGAGAAAACTGTTGAGTTTATGAAAAAAAATTTCAAACAAAAGTTGTTTATTTTAAAGAGAAGAAGATTTTTTGTTGACAAAAATTTTTTCTATCTCCTACGGCTCCAGAGATATAATTTCCCCCCCCCCCTGGCGGGGGGAAACACGTTACGATTTTGCCCGTTAACGAACTTGACCTTACTTTTTTGCTCTAGAACACACACAAAAATTTTCAGGCCGTTATCTCTTTTCGTTCTTGAGTTATCGGCTTCACAGACGGACAGACGGACAGACGGACGGACATGTAAAAATGGCCGAATTAGGCCATTTTATGAATACCTTGGTGAAGCATTTTTGCCAAGGATTAATATTTTCAAGCGTTACAAAGTCGGGACTAAACTTAATATACCTTGTATATTTACAAATATACTGGGTATAAAAATCGTGTGTTACCGTTTTGTTTTCGAAATATAATAAATATAAATATAAGTTTAAATTTAAATTTATTTATTTTCATCATAATAACATTATTTTGTATATGTGAACAGTGTTTTTGTCTATGTGTTGTATATGTGTGTTTATGTATTTGTGCTATAGTAAAATCAAACCGATTTGTTGTCGTGATTGCATAACACAGTGTTGGAACGTCCTTAGTATTATTGCATTTTTCAAATTTAACTGTTATTCAAAAGTGACAAAGTGATATAAAAGCATAAGCAAAGCAAATTTTAGCGAAGCTGAATTTGTGAAATGCAATTTGTGTGATAAAAAATACTCGCAAAATAAGAACCACTAGTGCTATGCGAAATCACCTAAAACCTATACATAAAAATTAATATGACGAAATAAAAAGTACGAGAAAATGAAAAGCTAGGTGCTGCTAAAATAAATTCTTTAATAAATATAAATAAAAACAAACGAGATAATAAAAACAAACGAGAGAGTATTTCTAATTTAATTGCCTACCTCAAAACTGTTCCATAATCATTTTTTTATTCAAATATAAGCAATTAAAAAATAAATAAATCTTATCAGTTATAATTATCAGTATTATAATTCCATATCCATCCATAATTTCCTTTTTGTTTGTAAAATACATTCGCCAAACATTCGCATCGTTTCTTGCGAATGCGAATGTCAAAAAATATGCGAATATTCGCGAATGCAAATATTCGTTACATCACTAATATATAACATAGAGATAGTATATTCTCTATGATATATAATGACTATATATCATAGAGTATATATTATCTCTATGCTATATATTAGTAATTAAAAAGAGATAGCTCAACCTACGCGATTCTCTTTCTTTTTCTATTGACAGGACAACTTTTGACTCGGCTTGCCTACTCTATATATATATATTATCTCTATGTAATAAATATAAGATAAATAGGGACCGCGCTTCGAGACTTTTACGCCAACTGGTGATAAAAATGTTAATCTAATGGGAGAATTTATTCACATACATTTTTCGCCTTTTGAGCTTTTCTGACCATGTATACGATTATTAATTACAGATTGAAGGCCGTACTTTAATATTTTTCCCATATTTCAAGATAATTCCCATTATTATGTTATGATCCCATTTACTTCATTAATAAAATACTAGAGAGCGCTAACTTTGGCAGTACTGCCTCTATATTACGTGCACGATCCCCATTTTAAATATCAAATATATAATAAATTGACTTACTCTATATACTACAATGTATAAAAAAAAAGACCAAATAATTAATTGAATTGAATTATAATTTTACAATAAATCGTTGAGATCACTGACAGAGAGCTGGCCAAAGTACCGGGAAACAATACTTTAAGTAATAAATACCAAGTATTGAAAACAAATACTTTAAGTAATGAGTACCGTTAAGCTCTGTGTTCGTTGTCGAACCTATGCGCCCTCTTTGTGAATGGCAGGACAAAGTACCACTTTAGTTGTCTTACTTCAGTTTCCCCATTTCGTTTGAACCAAAGGCTAACCTCTGCAGTCTGACTCTGTAAGGGCATTCTGACAACTCTGCCATAGCATGTCCCTATTGAGAAAATAGGAGGGAAACCAAAGCTACGGTGCGAGGCATTGTGTCTAGAGAACTAGCCGAAGGCTAGGGCAGCAGGGTCAAATGCTGTCATAAAAAATCCCCTTGGAGCAACTGGCGAACTCCACTGTAAAATTACCTTCCCCATCAAGTGGCGATGAGGTAGTACACGGCCCGATTTACTCGTGGGACCAAAATAGGGAAAAACAAAGTAAAAAAATTATAACTCTGGGGCTCAAATCCCTTCAAAAAGTGAATCTACCGAGGTATTTAGCCCAGCAGAAAATCTGGGCGATTAACTTCAGAATCCTTTCTTGAAGGTGCAGTGAAAGAAAATATCTCTCGGGTGCAGTCAGGAAAAAAGCAGCAGTAGAGAAAGCCAGGAATTCGATTCCTCCGATAAAGAGGAAAATCTGGACAAAAAAACCTACAGCCTTGTTTTCAGAAACAATGATATCTGTGGGGTCCGATTCACGGTATCAACCCTTGGAAAACCCACAGGAAAAGAGGTCGAGATTTGAAGACGGGACTCCATGTACGAAACAGATCTCGAAAAAACGTAGAGGGAGAGAACAGGCTAGGGCTATAAATACCTTTGCTGGAACCACCTCAACAACAAAGATGAGCATTGCATTACGCGGGTATCCTGAGGTCAAAATGACTCAGGAATAATCCAAAAGGGTGCAACTCTCGATGCTACTAACCCTCACTAGCCAAGAGGTCGTTGAAGGCCCACAGTATCGGGGTTGCTACCTGGACAGGGGGCCCCCTCGTTGTGCAGTGAAAAAGCACAACAGCCATAAACTGGCTCATGGATAACGTCCCGAACATCAGGCCATGGGATGTAGCGGAACTTATCTTTGGGGATGCAAAAGTCCTGATGAACACATCAAAAGTTCTGCTGTATGCTCCCCAGATCTATAACTTCGATGAACGGGCAAAATAATCAAAACTCTAGGAGCGCAGAATACAAACCTGTGCACTGAGGAGTGGCGAATTACCAACCTAAGACCACTGAAAACATCAGAGGGAAAAAAGAATGTCAGATCTTCGGATGCTTCAGGTAAACCTCCAGCACGCTGTCACGCTGGTAAATCTCCAGCACCTCCTCCTACGCTGTCTTCTGTCAAAATGTGCTGAAAAAGGGAATTTCTATAGCTCTGGTCCAGGAACCTTGGGCTGTGAACCATAAGATTCTTGGACTAGGAGATGCTGGAGGACAAATTATTTACGATAAAACCCCAGAGAGACCCAGTACTTGCATTTATGCAAGAAAGAGCATCAATGTCTTGCGCTTTTAGAGTTTTGTCAGAGAGATCTTACAGCGGTAAAAGTAAAATACAAGATGGGGAACGAAACTGGAGTGGTAATCATCGCTTCGGTTTACCTACCCTATGATACATCTACTCCACCACCAACAACAAAGATGGAAGACCTGATTCAGTATTGTGAACCAAAAAACCACCAACTGATCATCGGATGCGATACAAACGCTCATCACACTGCATGGGGGAGAACTAACACAAATACAAGAGGTGAGTACCTCTTTGATTATATCATAGCTAACAACTTAGATAAAGTTAATCAAGGCAACAAGCCAACTTTTATTAACAAAGTTAAGAAGGAAGTCATTGATGTAACACTGAGTACTTATGAAATCAGTGGAAAAATCAATAAATGGCTAGCATCCGATGAACCATCTGCATCGGATCACAGTCAAATCTATTACAATATGGAGGTGAGAACTGACCAATTTAATATACACTATCGGGATCCGTGGAGAACAAATTGGGACGAATATAATTCGACACTAAAGTTCAAACTCGCCACAATCCCAAAAAAAATTAAAACAGTATTGGACATTGAGATTACTGCAACTGAGCTTCAGCATGCAATAATTAACTCCTTCCAAGTAAACTGCCCAGAGGTCTCACAAGACATCAGCAAGTCAACTTGTTGGTGGAATGAGAACCTAAGGAGTAAAAGGCAAAGGGTTCGCCAACTATTTAACAGAGCAAAATAGATAGGGAACTGGGATAACTACCATGAAGCCCTTACTCAATACAAAAGGTCTCCGAAGAAAATCAAAATGAACTCATGGAGGAAGCTCTGTCAAGATACGATGCTGTCCATCGTATCCTAGAGAAGATACCAGCTGACACTATCGGGTCACTGCGTAAACCCGATTGTGAGTATACTAGCTCCGCGAAGGATACACTCGAGACACTGATCCGGATTTATTTTCCAGATTCGGTGGTAGTGGACAGTGAAAATCCTTCTCAAGAGCAGTTTAACCAAGACCTCCACCGACAAGCGAGAACTGGAGAAAAGCAGCTATAACCATTAACCGCTCAAAGATCGGCAATAAACTAATTAGACCTCTATAAAGCACCGGAACCAGATGGGATATACCCAGTGCTTTTACAAAAAGGAGCAGAGTATCTTTTAACTCTGCTTGGTCATATATTCAGGGCAAGCCTAGCTACGGCTTATATTCTAACGGTATGGAAGACAGTAAGATTGACCTTCTTGCCAAAACCGGGGACGCTCAACCACTCCACGGGAAAGGACTTTAGACCAATTAGTCTGTGATCGTTTCTACTGACAACAATGGAAAGACTTATAGGATTTAATTTGGCTTCATTGTCGAGAAATCTGCTTCATGCCAACCAGCACGCGTATTAGGTTTGAAAATCCTGTGACTCCACAACCTAATATACAGGATTGTGGAGGGATTCGCAAGGAAACAAACCACCTTGTGCGTTTTTCTTGACATAGAGAGGGCATTTGACAATGCCTCTTACAATTCCATGGTTGATTCTGCAAGTCGGCACGAAGTTGAAGACACCTTTTGTAGGTGGATAACCTCTATGCTGATAGGAAGAGGAATACAAACTTCCTTTCTTAGAGAGTTTGTCACTGTGAAAGCCACAAAAGGATGTCCGTAGGGTGATATCTAATCCCCACTCCTGTGGAGCTTGACAGTGAAAAGCTTACTGATGAACCTCAACCAAAAAGGATTTTACACACAGGGATATGCGGAGGACACTGTAATTGCAATTTCTTGTCACTGAGGGCGCATTTGACAATGCCTCTTACAATTCCATGATAAATTTTGTAGGTGGATAAACTCTATGCTGATAGGTAGAAGAATACAAACCTCCCTTCTTGGAGAGTTCGTCAATGTGAGAGCCACCAAAGGATGTTCACAGGGTGGTGTCTTATCCTCACTCCTGTGGAGTCTGACAGTGAACAGCTTACTGACGAATCTCAACCAAGGAGATATGCGGAATCTCAACCAAAGATACAACACACATAGGGATATGCGGATGACATTGTAATTGCAATCCAAGGACCCTGTGAAGGCACCACCTCAGAGCTTATGCAAAACGCTCTAAGATTCGCACATGAATGATGTATCAAACAGAGATTGAAAATAAACCCTGGTAAGACCGCACTAATTCCATTCACACGGAAAAAGAAGGTGGATAACATAGAACCACCCATCCTCTTCGGTGAAAGACTACAGATCACAAGGGAAGCTATGTTCTTTCTATGGTGTAATTTTGGACTCTAAACTAACATGAAACCCTCATCTGGAATACATAACAAATAAGAGCAAATCTTCTCTCATGGTTTGCAAGAGAGCATGTGGAAAAGTCTGGGGTCTAAAACTCAAAGTTATCCACTGGCTTTACAGAATAGTAGTTAGGCCCATTATAACCTATGCTACTCTAGTGTGGTGGCCAAAAGTTAACCAGATAACAGTATGCAATAAACTATCCAGGATCCAAAGACTGGCCTGTTTGTGCATCACTGGATCCATGAGCAGCGAATACTTTTTAGACCCCCAGATGTATCTATCTAAGGACATTCTGCCAGAAGGTGGGAGGGCCTATCATCCGCCGTATCATAGTTCGGACAGATCGCACTATTCTCCAACATCATGAGAGAAAGTGCCTTTGAGCCTGAGACTCATTTGAATTATGGCAGTGTTGGTAACACCTGAACCAGGAGGTTTATCTCTTTCCGATTTTAGCCACTAAGCTATGTTGAACCTATTCCTAGATATAGTTCGGGTCCCTAAATATGAGTACAGCACCTTCACGTGTGAGTTCGTCAACTGTTCCATTGCCCCCACATCAAGGTGGCCTCTTTCTTTCTTGCTAGGCTCGCCAGTGATTCTGCCAGAAGAGAACATTCTAGAACCAGAAGAGATGTTTTTTAGCAGAGCAGATGAAAACCCGCGGCTTTTTGCAACCCCCTGCTTTCTCCATATTTGCCACTGAAAATATGACATAAACCTCACTGAAAATCCTTTGCCACTGAAAAGCAATAGCGTATCGCCCGAGTACAATACTGGCTCTAACGTCTCTGTTTCTCACGTATACTCCGGCAACCGATTGACCCTCTTTTACCTTGGAACCATCCGAATAACGTACACTCCGCTACTATTGCTACAAGTACCCAGTACTAGAAAAATAATTCAAGTACTTTTAAGTATTAAACTTAAAGCCGAGCCCAGTAAAATCTGAATATATTGTGGGACTCTGATTCCAGTGGTGAGTGGACTCTAGTTCGAACCGTGCCACCGGAAGATAAATTTATTTTAATTCTCTTTCTCAATTTCACAAACCAAAGTAATTTTATATTGGTAGAGAACAGTGAATAATTGTTTACATATCATTAAATCAAGGTATACTGAAAAACCATTAATTTACATAAGAGACCATTCTAGGTATACAAAACGATATTAAGAATATTAAAACTGATATTAGCAATATTTATAAAAATCTAAAGAAAAATTGGGATGACATAGTACAAAAACAAACTTATATAACTACTAAAGTAGAGACATTAGAAAAACGTATCGAAGCTCTTGAGGCTACAATTAAGAGAAATAATTTTATAATACATGGAATTGAAGAAGGACAAGAGAGTAACAGAATAATTGAAGAGAGAATAATAAAGATACTCGAGGACAACTTGAAAATTGATTGCTCGTTGAGAGATATTAATTTTGATCGCAGAATCGGCACAAAGAACAATAACAGACCAATCTTAGTAGAGTTCACCTCTGGTTGGATAAAAAAGCAAATTTTTGAAAATAAGAACCAACGAAAGGAACAAATATTTTTATTTCTGAAGACCTACCACTAAAAGTCCGAGACGAAAAAAAAAAGATACCGGTAATGTTAAAATATGGAGCATGCTGTCTTAAAGCAAAATAAACTTTTTGTTTATGGGAAACCAAAAGACAACATAGTAGTAGATACAATACCTGATTTACGCACCGTTAACAACAAAAAACGCAGCTACCCAGATGGAAGCCCACAAGTAAACGAAGAAAAAAAAAAAAAAAAAAAAAAATCTATCAGAACACCACAACGGATGAAGGAAAAAGTAAATTTAAAGCCGTCAACATGGATCATTATTTAACTCCAAGTCTAATGTTTAATGTGTGATAAATGTAAATATGAGTGATAAGCCATTCATATTTAAAGAAAAAGAAATGACATATTGCAATAAAGAGAAGGGCACACTTCCTAACCCTTTACGCTAATTCTATGAACCAGTGTTGGCAGACGAGCGAAAAATTATTATTGTATCAGGTTAAACTCGGCCTGTCGCACTACCGCGCTCTAGATACTCAATAAATTCTGAAATCAATTAGCGAAACTTCTTACAGAAGTTATCTAGAGCACGTAAGGCTTTTCACTACAGTGCTATTACTACAGGAAATATTAGAACACTGTTTGACCGCGAAATATCTTCTGAACGAAAAGAGCTACAGTGTTGAAGTTGCGAAAACTGGAAATTTGTATCGGAAAAAAAGAACATTTTTACAATTTTCGTTTTAATCAAATTAGCATTGGAACGCATATATTTATCTTATTCGTCGATTTCTTTAACCGATGGTAGTGACAATGGCTTGTTGAATACAGCAGTTGTCGTCTAGTGTTTAAAGTTAAGCAACATTGGTTACGAAAAAAATAGATAAACTTACGAAATATATTTCAACCAAATTTTTTCTTACATTTAATCAATTTGCCCCTCATTAATTTTTTTTACTTGATAGTTTACCGAGATATTTACTTTGTAAATAGCTCGGCTCTTTAATGGGATATCATCACTTTTTAAAGAGCGACTATTATATGAAGTCTAGAGCTATTTACTTTGTAAATAGCTCGGTCCTTTCTTCCATATCATCACTTTTTAAAAAGCAACTATTATATGAAGTCTAGAGCTATTTACTTTGTAAATAGCTCGGTCCTTACTCTCATATCATCACTTTTTAAGACGGAACTATTACATTAAGGATTTTCCCGAAAACTCGGTCCTTTCATACATTTATGTTTTTGGTCGGATAAATTAATAAATTTAAAAAGTTATAAATTTTTTTGTAGTCAAACTAGAGATCTGAATTATACGCTTAGGATTGAGGATTGTACAATTCGTTAAATTATGGTACGTGTACAATAATTATAAATAAAGATAGTGTAAATTCGTAAGGCACATACAGTTAACTTTAACCTTAATTTCGGAGGTATTCCTCTTTTGTTCCTATTGCCTCTTGAAGTAATTTTATCTATAAAAATGTTGTTACCAATAATATTATACATTATTTCTAAATATTCATCTTTTCTTGGCAAAACTGTTTTATTTTTGTTATCGAAAAAAATTTTTGATCGTTCACATATATCTTGACATAATCTAAAATTATACGATTCTCTGGCATTACGTAATAATGCAATTAGATTATCAGCTTCTAATTTTGCCATTGATTGTAAAATTTGGTATCCTTGTGCTTCTTTCGCTTTTAAAGATTTTGTTGATTCCATTTCTTGATATTTAAGAGCAAATAGTGGTCTACGAGCTCGTAGTGATTCCTAAACATATTTCAATGTAGGGTCCTTATCAAAATCATAAAATATTAATAATCAGAATATAGGTATGGAATATTGATTTAATTTTTCTAATGATATGTATTAAAAAGCATGCTGGAAGAACCGATATTGGAAATGTTAGGTGCAGCTATTTCCAGCAAGTGCTATAATGCGTATATCTATTTTTCCAAGGAATCCAAGCTTAGGCGTATAAGAATGTTATTAAAAAAAAACTGTCATTGTTACTTTAGTGGTGGTCTGCGCGTATGAAGTCGCGGGCGCAGCTATTTAAATACTACATAGGTATACAACATATAAAAACACCTTTATTGGAATTTAAAAAGAAAATTACTTCTATACATGCTGAGTTATCTGTCTTGAAATAATTTGAGCGTAATAAAAGCCAGAAATGTTATTACTGATGGCGTTGAATGCAAGTTAATCCACGATACAATGAAAATCTCTGAAGTAGTAAATTAAGTATAACCATAAATTAGTTTAAACGGCATCAAAGTAATTAGACTTAGCAAACGAAGTACTAGACCACGACCTGTATAAATAATTAAGAAAAAAAATGCATCACATAGAAGCTACGTAGAGTAGTGAATTTTGTCAGAGAAAGGAATGAATTATGAATTTTGGCAATTTAAGTACCAAAATAATGTCGCCAATGCTTTTTATTCCAAGCGGAATTGAAACTTCGATCCCTAGACCGCAGTACGTTCAAAATTTTCAACCCAATATTATACTTCGTTTACGAAATACGCTTTAAACCTTTTGAAAAAATTGATATAAAAAAAAACGGTACTAGATCATTGTTTTAAAATTTTTTTTACTTTAATTTAATGGTTGTTTATGACAGTTTTTGCAATAAATGGTATCGTTTGTGAGATATTTGTAAATCACATTCAGTATAACTAGATTCTTGGATAAAATGCTAATTCATCCGGTAATGAGTGTTTCTGAGAATAATAAGAATTGTTAATGATCTTACTGTTTGAATTTCATGACCATAAATTACTTTAAACGGTATCAAAATAATTAGACTTAGCAAACGAAGTACTAGGCCACGATCTGAATAAATTATTATGCAAAAAAATTCATCACATAGGACCTACGTAGAGTAGCGATTTTTTCAGAGAGACTGTGAGGCACTCATCAAATGTAGTAGTATTTAAATATAAAACTAAAAATATTGCTCAAATTAAATTACTTAAGAAATTAAATAAAAAGGCGAAAAAAAACCAAGGGACCAAAGGTAAACTCGGATTTCGTACAAATTATTTTTCAAAGGTAAACCTTGGTGTGTAAACAAAGGTGTGTAAATAGGTGTAAGTATGCCTGTGCCTAAAATATAGTTATAATGTGTAGTCATCAATACGTGTTCTCATATCTGTAAAAATATGTGATTGGTTTCTTACCCATAATTCGCTTAGTTTTTAAGGACGTTAAGTTGCTATGCTGAAGTCAAATGAGTACTATCTTTAATAAAATTTATTTAGGATTTAAAAAAAGTTGTAAAGTATGTCAATAATCTTACAACGATTTATAACCTTTTTTTATTTGTCCTAAATATTTTAAAAGTATTTATTGGAAAATACCAGGAAAATGTAAATTAGAAATTAATTTGACTTAATGTGACAGATCTGACAGTAAACTATGTTTTATATTTGTATGTATGTGTATATTATTTTAGTGTGTGTGGTCGCCAGTTTTCAAAATATGGTGGCAAAAACAAACCTAACAAAAAAGTTTTAATTTTATTAAATAATTAATTCAAATGTTCGGCAACACCATTTTTTTAATGCAATTGTATAAACTGCATAGATCAAAGAATATTTATAAACATTATTCATGATGGTGTCTACTTTAATAATATAGTTATTCTAATTTTAAATACAAAAAAATTCTGCTCTCCATAAGACGCTGTGTTAAAAGTATGATTTTTAATCGATAATTACTCTTTGAAATGATCGATGACAGGTGTTAAATTTTTGAGGGAGGATAACTACTGAATTGAGCTACTCAATTCACTAAAAAAAAATTTTTATCTACTATCAAGCTTCATGGACGAACGTCCTTAAGCTATCAAGTCTTTCAAGTCTTTTATAAGAGCTATAAGCTCATATAAATTAAATTTTCTTTCAGCCCTTATTTTCGAAAGGTTTTGAGCTGAAAGGGCTTGAACAATACTATTTACGAACATATGCAAAATGTAAACGGTCATATCTTCCTCAATTTTTATCCTACAGAAAAAAAAACGAAAAGTTTCAGGAGATTTTGTTGATTCTATTTCTTGATAGTTTTAATTTTGCATATCATTAATAGTTTTTAAGTTATTTTGAAGAAAAGGAATTTTTTTGAAAAATTTTAAAAATGCTCTCTTCACTTCAAATTTTTTCAAAACTAAGCACTGTGAACCGGTCAAACTTCGAGAGCATATTACAAATACATTTATAAAACGAATTGTGAAGTAGTACCGATTATCTGATTATTTTTCATTGGGGTGGTAATTAGGGGGTGATTTTCACATTTATTTGTCACCGAAAAAAATAGAGATCAACTTTATTTTCGTCATAACTCGCTTAGTTTTGATGCCAGGGGCTTTTATAAATAATAAAATAAAGGCTTTTAAGGAGGTTTAAAAAATGTTCTATCAGTTTTCCCCGAAATTTTTTTTGTTTATTTCACGTTGAAACTTTCAATTTTGGTCTTTGACGAATAAGAACCAACATTCAACAAGCTATTACCCAGTTTATATTGAGTCTACAGGCACCATAAACCCACCATTTTTATACCCAGTATATTTGTAAATATACAAGGTATATTAAGTTTAGTCCCGACTTTGTAACGCTTGAAAATATTAATCCTTGACAAAAATGCTTCAAAAAGGTATTCATAAAATGGCCTAATTCGGCCATTTTCACATGTCCGTCCGTCCGTCCGTCTGTGAAGCCGATAACTCAAGAACGAAAAGAGATAACGAGCTCAAAATTTTTGTGTGTGTTCTAGAGCAAAAAAGTAAGGTCAAGTTCGTTAATGGGCAAAATCGAAACATGTTTCCCCCCGCTATGAGCGGGGGAAATATCCGTCTTTGAAACCGTAAGAGATAGAAAAAAATTTTTGAGACAAAAAATCTTCTTTTTAAAATAATCATCTTTTGGTTGAAAAATTTTTCCATAAACTCAATAGTTTTCTCATAATTTGTGCAGAAAGAGCAAATAAAAGGGGGGAATTACACATCTTTGAAACCGTAAGAGTCAGAAAAAAAATTTGTAAACAAAAAATCTTCTGCTCTTTATATTAAACAACTTTTGTTTGAAACACTTTTTCATAAACTCAATAGTTTTCTCCAAATCTGTCCTCAAAGTTGAAAAAAATGATAAATACAATTGATAAGCGAATGAAGGCATGGTCTCCATGTACAAACGGGCACATGACAAACATAACATACATCAAATAGTATTGTTTTTATGTTTATTTCAGTTTTTTTAACCATAAGGTCAAGGATTAAGTGATTTTCCTTTTCAAAGAAGTAGTTGGTCTCGTACAGATGTCAAAATTTTGCAAAAATTTTATTCAAAGGTCCATCGATCCTATCAAAAATCATCAAAAAAATTTATATATATATATATATATATTTATATATATGTATATATATATATATATAAATATATGTATAAATATATGTATATATATATAAATATTCATATATATATATATGTATATTTATATATATATATATACATATATTTATATATATATTTGCATTTATATATATATTTATATATATATATATAAATATAAATATATATATATATATATATATATATATATATATATATATATATATATATATATATATATATATTAGCGTTGAATAACTAACGTCGCTTAGCTTAACAACTCGCTAAGTTTAACAAAGCTTAGCGTTGAGTTGCCTACGCTTCGCGTTAACTAGTGCTTCGTGTTGATTGACGCTACGCGTGAAATCACGCTTCGCGTTGAATCACTGACGCTTCGCGTTCATTAACTAACGCTTCGTGTAGACCTAACGCTTCCTATTGACCAACGCTTCGCGTTGGGTGACTAACGGTTCGCTTTAGCTTGCGTGATGCGACGGTTAACGCTTTGCGTTTACCAAGGCAAAGGTTTGATTTACTAACGCATTGCGTTGGCTGACTTATAGTTCGCTTTAGCTTACGTTTCGAGTTGGTTCACGCTTTTCGTTGGTTACCGATTCAAGTTAAATCACGCTTCGCGATATCACTGGCGCTTCGCTTTGCATAACTAACGCTTTTCATTGGCCAACGTTTCGCGTTGGCTGATTTACGGTTCGCTTTAGCTTTCGTTTCGCTGACTATCTGTTCGCGTTGTCAAAACTTCCTATTGACTAACGCTTCTCATTGACCAACGCTTCGCGTTGGCTGACATACGACTCGCTTAAGCTTACAGTTCGCGTTGGTTTACGCTTTGCGTTGTTTAACAATTCGCGTGAAATCACGCTTTGCAAATCACCGACGCTTCGCTTTGAATAACTAACGCTTCTCAATAACCAACGCTTCGCGTTGGCTGACTTACGGTTCGCTTTAGCTTTCGTTTCGCGTTGTTAAACGCTTTGTCTTTCACAAGCTCATGGTTCCCGTTGATTAACGCATTGCGTTGTTTAACGATTGGCGTGAAATGACGCTAATCACCGGCACTTTGCTTTGATTAACTAACGCTTCGCAATAACCAACGCTTCGCGTTGGCTGACTTACGGTTTGTTTTAGCTTACATCTCGTGTTTGTAAACGCTTTGCGTTTACCAACGCTTTGCGTTGATTAGCTAGTGCTTTGCGTTGACATAACGCCTCCTATTGACTAGCGCTTCTCATTGACCAACGCTTCGCGTTGGCTGACTTACGCCTCGCTTAATCTTACGGGTCACATTGGTAAACGCCTTGCGTTAACCAACGCTATGCTAACGCTTCGCGTTGGCTATTTACTAACGCTTCGCGTTGGCTAACTTTTGGCTAGCTTAAGGTTACGTTTTGCGTTGGTTCAAGCTTTTCGTTGATTAACGATTCCGAACACTGACGCTGAGCTTTGGATAACTAACGCTTCTCATTGGCCAACGCTTAGCGTTGGCTGACTTACGGTTCGCTTTAGCTTTCGTTTCGCGTCGGTAAACGCTTCGTTTTGATTAACATAGCCGCTTCGCGAATCACCGGCGCTTCGCTTTGACAACTAACGCTTCTTATTAACTAACGCTTCGCGTTGGCTGACTTACAGTTCACTTTAGCTTACGTTTCATGTTGGTTAGCTCTTTGCGCTTAACAACGCTTCGCGTTGACCTTACACTTCCTATTGACTAACGCTTCTAATTGACCAACGCTTCGCGTTGGCTAACTTAAGGCACGCTTAAGGTTACGCTTTGCGATGGTTAACGCTTTGCGTTGTTTAATGATTCGCGTGATATCACGAATCGCGAATCATGGACGCTTCGGATTTGAATAACTAACGCTTCTCATTAACCAACGCTTCGCGTTGGGCGACTAACGGTTTATTTTAGCTTACGTTTCACGTCGGCTAGCTCTTCACGTTGTATAACTCACGCGTGCGTTCGCTTCGCGTTAACTATCGTTACGATTTGACTAATTTTTCACGCTTACTTTAATCATTAACGATTCGCGTGAAATCACGCTTCGCGTTGAATCAGCGACGATTCGTTGTCACGTAGTTCACGGCTTTGTGTTGACCTAACGCTTCCTATTGACAAGCGCTTCTCATTGACCAACACTTCGCGTTGGCTGACTTACAGCTCGCTTAATCTTACGGTTCGCGTTGGTTAACGCTTTGCGTTGATTAACGATTCGAGTGAAATCACGCTTCGCGGTTTACCGATGCTTCGCTTTGAATAACTAACGCTTTTCATTGACCAACGCTTCGCGTTATCTGACAAACGGCTAGCTTAAGCTTACGGTTCGCGTTGATAAACGCTTTGCGTTGTTTAACGATTTGAATGGATTTACGCTTCGCGAATCACCAACGCTTCGCTTTGAATAACTTACGCTTCTCATTAACCAACGCATCGCGTTGGCTGGTTTACGGGTCGCTTAATCTTACGGTTCGCCTTGGTTAACGCTTTGCGTTGTTTAATGATTCGCGTGAATTCACGCATTGCAAATCACGGACGCTTCGCTTTGAATAACTAATGCTTCTCATTAACCAACGCTTCGCGTTGGCAGATTTACAGTTTGTTTTAGCTTACGTATGTCGTTTGTAAACGCTTTGCGTTGATTAACTAACACTTTGCGTTGACCTAACGCTTCCTATTGACTAGCGCTTCTCATTGACCAACGCTTCGCGTTGGCTGATTTACGGTTCTCTTAATCTTACGGGTCACTTTGGTAAACGCCTTGCGTTAACCAACGCTATGCTAACGCTTCGCGTTGGCTAACTTTTGGCTAGCTTAAGATTACGTTTTGCGTTGGTTCAGGCTTTTCGTTGATTAACGATTCCGAACACTGACGCTTCGCTTTGGATAACTAACGCTTCTCATTGGCCAACGCTTCGCGTTGCCTGACTTACGGTTCACTTTAGCTTACGTTTCGAGTTAAACTAACACTTCCTTTAGACTAACGCTTTTCATTGACCAACGCTTCGCGTTGGCTGACTTACGTTTCGCTTTAGCTTTCATTTCGCGTCGGTAAACGCTTTTCGTTTACCAACGCTTCGCGTTGACCTAACGCTTCCTATTAACTAACGCTTCCCATTGCGCCAACGCGTCGCGTTGGCTGATTTACGGGTCGCTTAAGCTTACGGTTGGCCTTGGTTAACGCTTTGCGTTGTATAATGATTCGCGTGAAATCACGCTTCGCAAATCACGGACGCTTCGCTTCGCATAACTAATGCTTCTCATTAACAGATTTGCAGTTTGTTTTAGCTTACGTTTGGCGTTTGTAAACGCTTTGCGTTGATTAACTAACACTTTGCGTTGACCTAACGCTTCCTATTGACTAGCGCTTCTCATTGACCAACGCTTCGCGTTGGCTGATTTACGGCTCGCTTAATCTGACGGTCTGCGTTGGTTAACGTTCTGCGTTGATTAACGTTTCGCGTGACGTCAAGCTTCGCGAATCACCGATGCTTCGCTTTGAATAACTAACGCTTCTCATTAACCAACGCTTCGCGTTGACTGACTTACAGATCGCTTTAGCTTACGTTTCGCGGTTAGCGCTTTGCGTTTACCAACGCTTTCCGTTGATTTACTAAAGCTTTGCGTTGACTAACTTTTCGCGTCGCCTAACGGCTCGTTTTAAACAACGCTTTGCGTTAACAGCCGCTTCGCGTTGATTTACTCAATTATATAACTCAATATTTAAATATATAAAAATGGCAAGAACATTAATATAAATTTTTTTAAATGCAAGAACATTTTTACTGTCTCAAGAAAAATTATTAACACAAAACAAACATTTACAAATAATTCATATTTTATAAACATTGAATAGGCAGAAATATTCACAATTCAAACATTAATATGCAACTCAGTATATACTGGGTATTCAAACAATTAACTCAGTTAGTTGTTACATTACTTGTTTTGTCTTTTTATAAGCTAGATTTTTAATTAGAATAATTTTTTCGATAAATACTTTTTGAGTTATTCGCGAAAAACCGTCTGAAAACGTGTTTTTTTTGGTTGAAAAGTTGAAATTTTCACTCGCGAATAAGTCGAAAAGTATTGATTTTCAGAAAAAACTTTATAGAACAAAAGTTGCTTAGAATAAGTCAATCTATCCAGGACTTATTTTTAATGAAACATTTTTCACCCCCGAGAAGGGGTGGCATCCAACTCCAGGGTAAAATCAACCCTCGGCACAAGGTTAACTTTGAAGTAGAGAGTAAGTATAATCTAAATCCAAATTTTTGTGAAAATCGGTGCTGTTTGGCAACATTATACGGAAAACGGTCATTGACTGGACTACTTACTTTATCTTTGTATTTACTTTATGTGAAGTAAATACATTAAATGTATGAAATTGTTATAATTATTTATACATTATATTATCGAATGATAATTAGTGAGAACTCTAGGTTTTTGAAATAAAATTTCAAATTCGCCCCCTTTACCTAGATCAGTTTTTTGTATTATAAATACGTATTTCGACTACAATGTAGTCATCATCAGTATAAATTGGCTAGTCGTACTTTACTCTTTGACAATTAGAGATAGATATAAAGTCGAGATCAACAGACAAAATAAAAATAAATAGAAAATTAACTAGATTAAAATATACTAGATTTAAAATATAATAAATTTTAAATTATATTGAAATTGCTGTTGTTAAAATTTCCTTCATTCACATTTATTCCTGTTAATTTTACTCTAATTAAAATTACTCTTATATTGTCGCAGGATATTTTACTTGTTGCTAATTTGGTGGCAGTTTCACAAACTATCTTGGTTTTACGCTACTTATATGTGTTCGCCCGACTTTAGATGCTATTCTAAGACCGCACCTGATTGGGGCTGAGTTATGCCTTGCGCAGTGAACACGTTTTTGTATTTTGACATCTTTAGAGAGAGATGGACATATTGGCACTTGATTTTATCGTAAGATTTTGATTAAATCTGAATTTGGTTCCCGTCCATTGTCTAGATTCATAATATTTCTTTTGAATTTCTGAATGTATATGCTTCCGTATGCATCCAGCTCTGAGGGATTTTGTACTGCCTTAACAAGTTTTAAATTGGATTTGTCGATTTTATGACCATTCTCTGTAATATGTGCAGCTACACAGGATTTTTCCAATCTGCCGTATTTCATATGAGCCATATGTTCTTTGAATCGGGTTTCAATTTGTCTACGGCTTTGGCCTATGTATGTTTGTGAACACGAAGGACACTCTATGCTATAGATTCCCGATTTTTGTTCGTCTACTATTTTTTCTTTTGGGCTCCCGAGGATCTGTTTAAGTTTACATTTGCTCACGAGAGCTATTTTTATATTATGATCCTCCATTTCTTTTTTAATTTTGTTCGTACAAGGTGGGAAGTACGTTAGCTTGCACCATTTCTTTTGTTCGTTGTCGGCCCGTTCTGGTGTTAGTGTCGTAGTGTTTCTTTTAAGAATTTTAAATTTAATTTTACGGATCATGTTATTTATTAATTTTGGAGTGTAGCCGTTAAATATTGCGACTTGTTTAATATGTTGGGCTTCTTTAAAATAAGATTTTCTCGACATTGGCACTTTTAGTAGTCTATTTATTAGAAAGTTAAATATGGCTAGTTTGTGTTGAGATGGACTGTTTGAATCAGAAGTGATGTATCTTTCTGTGTGGGTCGGTTTCCTGTATATGTCAAAATCTAATTTATCTGTGCCCTTGTTCCTGCTGATTTTTAAATCTAAGAAGGGGATCGAGCCTTCTTTTTCGACTTCTGTTGTGAACTCTATAGATGTACATTTTGTTGAGCTTTTCTAGAAAACTTTTCGGGTTTTCTTTGTCCGTATCAAAAATCGTAAAAATGTCATCAACATACCGGTACCAGACCGTCGGAAAGTATTCGAAGCTATTCCTGGCTTTTTCTTCTAAGTCGTTCATAAAGAGATTGCTTAGAAAAGGTGATAGTGGATTACCCATGCTTGTCCCGAATGTTTGCCTGTAGAATTTTACTTCAAATGTAAAGACATTTTGTTTCATGCAAAGGCGTGTTAGTTTTAGTAATTCTGTTATTTCTTCTTAGGGTATTTCTGAGTATTTAGCCATTTTTCCAATATCTTTATGGTTTCAGGGATTGGTACACTGGGGTATAAAGCTTTGATGTCGAATGACATTAGTAGTGCTTTTGGATGTACTGGTTGGTCTTTGATTTTATCGATTAGTTCGATGCTGTTTTTAATTGCGAGTGAATTTGTTTGGTTAAAGGCCTGGAATTTTGCATTTAACCATTTTACTATTTTGTATGTCGGAGAGTTGATTCCCGAGACTATCGGTCTCATTGATCCGTCGTTTTTATGGATTTTTGGAAGGCAATATAGTCTTGGTGTTACCGGGTTTGAACATTGGAGTTGGAATTTTGTTTGTTTATTTATGGTTTTTGGACATTCATCTAAAGTATCTTTAACTTCTTTTATGAATGCCGATAATGGGTTGGTCCTTTGAGTTCTGTAAGGGCCTTCGTCTAGCATTTTGTGAACTTTTTATGAGTAATCAATTTTGTCCATTATTACTATAGAATGGCCTTTGTCTGCTTTTAAATAATGAACATCTTTTTGTTTTAGTGACTTAACAGTTTCTACATCTGTGTTAGGCTTCGATGTTACCGTTTTCGTAATTATGCTAATTACGATCTCTCTCTCTCTAAAGATGTCAAAATACAAAAACGTGTTCACTGCGCAAGGCATAACTCAGCACCAATCAGGTGCGGCCTTAGAATAGCATCTAAAGTCGGGCGAACATATATAAGTAGCGTAAAACCAAGATAGTTTGTGGCAACCGACCCATCAGCTTGCTGCCATCTCTCCGCAAGGTCATGGAGAAAGTAGTTTTGAACCGGCTGCAGTCGCATGAAAATATCCACGGACAATTAATTTCCCAACAGTTTGGTTTCAGATCGAACCACTCAACAGTGAGTCAGCTTTATCGGCTCACTGACCATATTTCTTCTGGATTTAACTGGAATAAATCCACAGGCATGGTCCTTTTGGACATCGAAAAGGCTTTCGATACGGTTTGGCACGATGGACTCATCCACAAACTTTCCAAATTCAACATACCTACCTACATCCTGAAATTCCTGATTTCCTACTTATCGAACCGAAAATCCCGAATTCATCTCCAACAAAGTACATCGAACCAATATTGTGTCAAAGCTGGTGTACTTCAAGGCTCCGTGCTTGGATCCCGCCTCTTTTTATATTTTATAAACGACATCCCGAAAGATCGAGCAACCGAAACGGCCCTCTTCGCTGACGACACAGCAATCTACTGTACTTCCTGGCAGCCGAAACTTATCTCGAGCTGCCTTCAATCCAATCTATCCACGCATGAAAGCTATTTCAAGAAGTGGAAAATCAAAATTAATCCTACGAAGACTCAGTCCGTCTTGTTCACAAAGAAGAATAAATTTTCTTCTTACCCACTTGAATTGAAGATGTTTAACACTGAAATCCAACAGACTCAAAGTGTTGAATACCTGGGAGTAACCTTTCAAAGGCAGTTGAATTGGACGCAGAACGTAAAAAAACGACTTGTCCTTGGAAACGCATCCTTTGCTGGATTGTACCCACTACTCAACGCTTGGAGTAGGTTGGACGAACGTCTGAAACATCGACTTTTCAAGTCATATATCCGGCCCGTACTCACGTACGCTGCACCAATCTGGTCGAACGTTGCACCTTCGCAGCTTGCGAAAACGCAAAAATTTCAAAATCGTTGTCTTCGGACGATTTTGAAAGTCCCCCTACGATACCCGGCTGAAGCACTCCACAGAGAAACTGGGCACTCCACAATCAAAACCTTCAACCAAACCATTTCGAAATCCTATTTCCAATCATCCCGCAAAAATCATTTCCCGGAAATCAATGAACTGGGCCAATTTGACCCGCGTACGTTGCTTTTCAGGAAACGATACCGCATGCCACATGATGTCGATTACAACTGATTCGGTGTAATCTAAATTGTAAATATTTTCTTTAAGGTCTAGTTTTAGGGACGGCTTATCCGTTCAACTTAGGTTCATTTTAGATATCAATGGTTTTTAATAAGATTTTTCCATTTAAGAAACGATGTAAAATGTTTATAGATTTCGATGTATTTATTTAATAAGATGATGTATTATAGGTAAAGCTTAGACTAAGTAATATAGATTCTAAGACGTTTTGTATTATAACTTCGAAAAACGACGATATTAATAAATAATTTTCATTCATTCATAGTTTGTGAAACTGTCACCAAATTAGCAACAAGTAACATATCCTGCGACAATATAAGAGTAATTTTAATAAGAGTAAAATTAACAGGAATAAATGTGAATGAAGGAAATTTTAACAAGAGCAAAAATTTATTATATTTTAAATCTAGTATATTTTAATCTAGTTAATTTTCTATTTATTTTTATTTTTGTCTGATGATCTCGACTTTATATCTATCTCTAATTGTCAAAGAGTAAAGTACGACTAGCTAATTTATACTGATGATGACTACATTGTAGTCGAAATACAATTATTTATGATTGTTTTAAAATTATAAGAAATGTAAGATATTTTTTATCATGTTAGGAACATTGAGATAGGACTATGTTGGAAAGCTGAAAAATATTTAAATATCTTACCTCACACACAACAAGTGTGTTATAACCACGAACAGCTTCACGTTTAATTTTATCACAACCTTTTTTATTTGGATTTCGAATGGTAGCATCCTCAGCACACTTGGATAGTAAATTCTTATCAAATGTCATACGTTCCAAATATCGTTCAGCTGCAATCTTCTTTATATTTGACATTTTTGATTGAGTGGGTTTAAATCTTATAAGAGTTTTTGATTCTGGTTTTAAAGCTACGTCCATTTGGTTCATTTTCTTTACAAGTGTTGAGAATAAAAATAAATGTTATTATCCGTTTCACAGGACAGAAAGGTATTATTAGTATTATTATTAATTTCTACGTACATTTGTTAATAACAAATGTTATCAACATTTTGGGAAGATCAAAGAATGTTACCGACTCTTGGTGGGTAACAAAATTCGTGGTATTAACAAGGGATTTTTGTTGCTAACATCAAATGTTACAAAAAAATTCAGGATTGTTTTTTAAATGTTATCAACAAATGTTAGAAACTCGTGTTATTAACTCCGGTGTAAACGCGGCTTCAAAAGAAAAGATATGAACTTGGATTAAATGATAATGGTCGTGGTCGGCCGAACTAAGAAGTTACTAATCTTAGTGAGATAGTCAGATTATCTTACTTAGTCGTCGGCCGGGACACTTTATGCTTACTAAGAAACTTTTCTTATGCCGCCATTTTACTTAGTATCTACGTCACGGGCAGTGTTGCCAGATATCTCGTTTAACGGTAGATCTACCGCTTTTTTAGTATTTCTACCGTTTTTTTGAAATTTTTTGAGTAAATAAAAAAATTTTTGAATTTGTGTAATTTTTTTAAATTTTTTATAATAATAATTAATTTAAAACTCCCCAGTCGTATAAATACAAAATCAGTCATTACAGACCATATTCCATTATTTGAAATAATGGAATATGGTTCTGTAATTACTTTAAGGTATTATTTTATAATGGGGTTTTAAACAATAAGTAATGCAATATATGATAAATACAATAAATTAATATTATTTAATTTTTGAAGAAAAATAATTCTATAATATATTAAATACTAATGTAATATAATTTTAATTATTCTGAATAAAAGTATTTATTTCAAACTATTTAAATTGGAATTTTCAATTTTTGAATCTACCGCTTTTTTCTTAATCTTCCGCTTTTTAAGAAATCGGCTGGGTCATATAGAAGTTCCTCCATTAAAATACTCCTTATAAAATTATCCATTTTATTAAACTTTGATCTCACTTATTACAATAATAAAAATTGTCAACACACGAGAAATGTTCTGAATTTGATACATAAACAAATAGGTTATGATCAGTGTCGTCAGTCCGATTTCTTAAAAAGCGGTAGATCCACCAAAACACAGCGGTAGATTCAAAAAGTGAAAATTCCAATTTAAATAGTTACTGAAATAAATACTTTTATTCAGAATAATTAAAATTATATTACATTGAGTGATTTAGAATCAGCAGAATACTTTTTCCTTGATTTTAATAGCTTATATCACATTAGAAAAAAAGATCGCATACGCAAATTTCTGAAAAAACTGAAATATATAAAATGTTCAACTGTAAATATGGATCCCCTCACCAGAATGCGTTTTGGCAACAATGAGACCAATCTGAAATCAAACCCTTTAAAACAAAAAAAAAATCAAAATCGGTTCATAAATAACGGAGTTCTGAGGTGACAAACATTATAAAAAAAAATACAGACGAATTGAGAACCATCCTCCTTTTTGAAGTCCGGTTAATAAAGTTATTTTTGTCTATGGTTGTCTAGATAAGTCTTAGGAATACAAGTACCATCTGTACTTCATACAGGATGCGCAAAATTTGAACTTTCTAAAAATTTTTGAACAATTTCAAATTTATTACGTGACATTTCTTCCGACTAGTACTCTCCCTCCTGTAACGAATCGTAACAAATAACACTACCCCCATTCCCCTAGTGGCCGTTACGTAATTTATGGAAGGCCTCTACATGCACCAAATGCAACATTATTATTGCCTCATATCTCCATGGTTACACAGAGGATTCTTTTATTTAAATTTCGAATTGTTCTGTTTTTTACCGACGATAAGAAGGAGGTACTCAATTCAATCTGTATATTTTTTATTTTTTTTAATAGTAGTCCGACTTTGATTATTTTTTTTTGTTGGATAGGGAATTTGTCAAAGTTGGTCCCATATAAATTTGAAAAAAAAATTCAAATTTTAGCCACATTCATTTTTTTCGAAGGTTTAATTTGTTGTATAAAAGTTTTTATTTTTTGCTTTTCAGTTACTTTCTTCTTTCGTCGGTTCTATTTTTTGTTAAAAAGTTTTTATAAACTTGCAAATGCCGAAAAAGAATTATTAACTGTTATTATTTGTTTACGATTGCCTGATTATTTCATGGTTACCCTTGGATTATTTTAATTAAACTACTGAATTATTCTGTTTACAACTTTTAAAATTTGAAAATATTTATTTATTTATTATTTATTTGTTATTGACTGATTTTTATGGTTTAATTCATAGGTGGGCAAACTTTGACTGCACTCAGATCTGAGTGAGAGGTAGGAAGAGAGATAGAGTAAATACGAATTATTATTTTCTGTTTTTAATTAAAACATTTTCTGAAAAAATATAATAATACCAACTCTTTTTTATGGTCACAATAATTCAAAGTATACAATACATACAATACATTGAATACATACCCTGGAATTTTGGGCTGGTAATTTGGGGCATAAAATGTACCTTTTTAATGTATTTGGGTATGAATAAAATTTAAATGTTATATAAATTATAAAATATAAATCTTTTGATCTTTTACATTTACCGCTTGACAATTGTAAACCACTTGTAAATTTTTTGAAGGTTTAACTTTAGTTTAGATTTTAGAATTAGGTTTTTGGAAATTCCGAATAATTTGAAGAACTAATAAACAATTATATACCTGATTTAATTATTTTTTCTTAGTAGGGGGTACAGTGTCATGGGAATTTGATGACACTGGATACAATAAAGATGCCAATGATATAGCTGGGTGGGGGGGGGGGGGTGTTGGTAATTTGTTACTAATTTCTAAATGGTTAAATTTTACATAAAGTGGGAATACATATAGTTGTTGTTGTTGTTATTATTGTTATTGCTATCATCATTATTGTTGTTATTATTATTATTATGTTTTTTGGTGTATCTCTCCATATTGTAAAAGATATTTATTAAACAATAAATATTTTATAAAACTATTTCTAAATTGATTGAATAAATTATTGGGCAATAATCGGTAGGCAACCTGTATTGAAACATCGTTCCGTCTTACTTCAGAACATACCTTTTTTACTTACTCTCACACAGCTTATGGAGAGCCGTTTGGCTCCGGAGTGCCGTCTGTGTCCACCTCTGGTTTAATTACGTTTGGTTGGGCTGTCTAGTAAACTAATTTTTGAATGGTTCTGTAATGAACTCTTAAATATTTGAAAACTCTTTATATATATTTATTATTGACGTACACTTATGGATGTACACTCCCGCTCAATTAAATGAACCAATCTGAATTGTTAATTTTGTTACATTTTGTAAAAGCCCACAATTGTTTTGTTGTGTGTAGAAAGTTTAAAATTATTACTATATTCATCAAATATATTTGATCCAATAAATATTTATAATTTTCTACTCTGTTTATTAGATTGAAATAAATATACATGTATCCTTTTTCAAATTTTATTTTTGAAAAAAACGTGTATAGTCTGGATAGTTGAGGAATAATTGGCACAGGAGTGTGAAAATTTGATCTCAATTTTTTAAAGCGAAATTGTTTAAATAATTCCAAAACATTGTTGATTTTGAACGGAATACACTCTTTTCATATTGTTTAACTACATTCAAATTTATAAGTGAATTTTTAAAATAAAATTGATATTTTAGACATAAATTTTTATGTTTGAAAAAATCACAAATTTGACCATTTTCTACCCATTAAAAATCCATCAAAATTTAATACTAAAACGAAAGGTTTTCAGATACTATATTGTATAGATCAACCAATAAGTCACGAATATTTTTATTGTTATTAACCATTTTAAAATTGTTTGGCAGCCCAATATTCTGTTATTTTTAACCCGACTTCAAAAAGGAGGATAGTTCTCAATTCGTCTTTTTTTTTTGTATGTCCCCTCAGAATTCCATCAATTATGAACCGACTTTGAATTTTTTTTTGTTTTAAAGGGTTTGGTTTCCCATTGGTCCCATTGTCACCAAATCGCATTCTGATGAGGGGATCCCCGGGAAATCGAGGAAAATCCTCATTTTATATGTGATAACCGATTTCTGCGAAATTTTTTTTTTTTTGAAAGGGTATACTCTTTCATAATGGGAAAATAAGAAAATTTTTTTAAAAACCAACTTCAAAAAAATTTTTTACAAAAAAAAAAACGACTCCAAAAAAAAAAATTTTTACAAAAAAAAAAACAAAATGCTTGTAAAAAAAAAACTGAAAATCTGTTATAAAAAAATGCACTAAAAAAAAAAAAAAAAAAACGGATAATGAAAAAGTGTTATAAAAAATGTGCTACAAATTAGCTGGTCGTTTAGTACGTCTACCCATATTTAGACAAATAAAATCAGTTATAGAACTTCAAAGTCACTAAAAAGCGAGAAATAAAAAAAATTTTGACAAAATGGAAACCCGACTTCAAAAATCAAATATTCTATAACAAAAAATGCACTTAGCAAAAATTTTTAAATATATATGTACAATTATTGTTATTTTTGGAGACGGTGTCCAAGTTTTATGTGAATTTCTCTATGCTGACACTGACTCCAAAAATAACAATAATTGTACATATATATTTAAAATTTTTTGCTTTTTTGCACTAGGTGAACTAAAATTGGCACAAAAATATGCAAATTTTTTTACTTTTTAGTGCATTCTTTGTTTTAGAATATTTAATTTTTGAAGCCGGGTTTTCACTTTGTCAAAATTTTTTTTATAAATAGCCAATTTCGTTTTTAAAAAAATAGGAACAAATTTCACCGTGCAAAAGATGGATTTCTACAATCAGTGCCAATTTATCATGATCTATTATTCATTTGATACGTATTACAGAAGCCGGTTTTATAATATTGAAAAATAGGTCTACTTATTGCCGTTTTTGTCTATCAGTCAAATTATTTGTTCTCATGTTTTTCAATTTAATGTGTTTGGCCGAACTAAGTTCATAGTAAACTTAGTAAGTTATAACTCAACATAAACAAAATTTAGTTCTGAGCGTCTGAGCGATGTATATTTCGGCCCGGACACATTTACTATCTTATCTTAGTCAATATCAAACCATAAGCTATTTCTGTATATCCAGTATAAATCCCTCGTGTGTTTGAAGAATAAGATATAAATTTGAAGAAAATGAATAATTTCATAAGAAATATTTTAAGGATGTTGCCGTATGAAACCACTTTTCGGCAGATTTTACTCATTTTTTTCACAGGTTAAAAATAACGTTTTCTAATAAATCTCGAAGTTTCTGAATTTAGTAATAGTGACGGTGTGCCTTCGTTTAATACAACTATCTATAAATTATTAAATTATATTTTCAAGAGACCCACGGATTTTATCTTAGAAATTAATCATATTGCTCGGTAAATTTTTTTGAGTTTAGAGCTAGATAGGTAAGTGATTAAAAATATTAACTTGTTAATAATTTAATTAGCAAAAGGTGAAACATACGAAATCTCTCTTAAATGCTAACGTATCTGGATATTTGAAAAAAAATTAAAGATCTGTAAAAAATCTATAAGTTAAAAGAAAATAAAGTTTATTTAAATTATACCCCCTTTAAAGCTATTTGGTTCCTTACTTCTTACTTGATAAAATCTCTCCACTGTTTATTTCCTGGCATAGCTTGAGAATATATTGCTTTATGTATGGAGTCTGAAATTGTCTTAAACTGGCTCATCAAACTAGTCTACTTATTTAATATTATACGATTGGAGTGTATCAGGACTCAGGACTCTCAAATCGAGTGCCAATTCTCTACAAAAGCTATATTATGGAATATAAACGTATTAAGTAGGCGACAATTACGTTATTTTCATCTATTATGTTAAATTGGGTTATCGCGTCGTTTTCTTTTTCTATTAACCCTCTATTATAGTTACATTATCAATAAAAGTTATTTATTGAAATATTATTTGATCTGAATGCTATTTTGGCTATTTATTATTGTCTATAATAAACACAATAAAACCTATTTTGACAAAATGGAAAGCAAAAATTTTTAAATATATATGTACAATTATTGTTATTTTTGGAGGCGGTGCCAGCATAGAGAAATTCACATAACTTTTGGACACCGCCTCCAAAAATAACAATAATTGTACATATATATTTAAAAATTTTTGCTTAGGTGAACTAAAATTGGCACAAGAATATGCAATTATTTTGTTACTTTTTAGTGTATTTCTTGTTATAGAATATTTTATTTTTGAAGTCGGGTTTCCATTTTGTCAAAATAGGTTTTATTTCTCGCTTTTTAGTGACTTTGAAGTTCTATAACTGATTTTATTTGTCTAAATATGGGTAGACGTACTAAACGACCAGCTAATTTTTAGTACATTTTTTATAACACTTTTTTTTTGATCCGTTTTTTTTTTTTTTTTTTAAATTTTTAGTGCATTTTTTTATAACAGATTTTCAGTTTTTTTTACAAGCATTTTGTTTTTTTTTTTGTAAAAATTTTTTTTTGGGGTCGTTTTTTTTTGTAAAAAATATTTTTGAAGTCGGTTTTTAAAAAAATTTTCTTATTTTCCCATTATGAATGAGTATACCCTTTCAAAAAAAAAAAAAAAATTCGCAGAAATCGGTTATCACATATAAAATGAGGATTTTCCTCGATTTCCCGGGGATCCCCTCATCAGAATGGGACCAATGGGACCAATGGGACCAATGGGACAATGGGACCAATGGGAAACCAAACCCTTTAAAACAAAAATTCAAAATCGGTTCGTAAATGATGGAGTTCTGAGGGGACACACATTAAAAAAAAAAAAAAATACAGACGAATTCAGAACCATCCTCCTTTTTGAAGTCGGGTTAAAAATCATTCATAGCGAAACACATCGTCACAGTACATTCACCAGGTAAGTACAGTCACCTAAAGCAGAGGTGGGCAAGAGTTGACTCGGCCAAGCTCTGAGTGAGAGGTAGGGAAGAGAGATAGAGTTAATACAGGGTAACTACCAATTATTAATATTTTCTTTTTTTAATTAAAACATTTTCTGAAAAAATATAATAATACCAAATCTTTTTTATGGTCACTATTATACAAAGTAAATAATACATACAATCATTCAATACATACTCTGGAATTTTGGGCTGGTAATTTGGGTCATAAAATGTACCTTTTTAGTATATATCATATTTGTGTATGAATAAAATAAAAATATATAAAAAATATATATATAAATCTTTTGAACCTTTAAGTTTACCGCTGGACCATTGTAATAAAAGAGGGAAATTTTTGCAAAGGATAATTTAAATAGAATTATAGTTTTGGAAATTCCAAATAATTTGTCTAAATATTTTACTATTCATATCCGAGAACTAATAAAGAATTATTTACCTGATTTAATTATTTTTTGTTCGTATGGAGTATGCTCAGTATAGTGTCATGGGAATTTTATGAATTAAGTTAAATTTTACATAAAGTGGGAATTTGAGTTCTTCGAGTTAGTCTACTTTGAATTGAAAAAGTGAAAAGTACTATTTGTAGTAGTGGAAATTATTTTTCGCATAATTTGTTTTTTAAAAAAAATAAAAGTAATAAATTATTGAATAAATTATTGGGCAATAATCGGTAGGGCAACTAATTGGGCAACAACCTGTATTGAAATATCGTTCCGTCTTGCTTCAAAACATACCTTCTTTACTTACTCTCACCCAGCTTATGGAGAGCCCGTAAGGCTCAGGCGAGCTGTCTGCGCCCACCTCTGACCTAAAGGAATGTAAAGAATCATAATTATGGGAAATTTACTGTACTCAATATTTTTTTAAAGTATGTTGTCAGACCCGCAATATTCTTTAATGCATGAATGTAAGGCTTGTCCCTAATGGGGCCTACAGACGTGCAACCGTGCAGGAACATTATGAACATTATGATAGCTGTTGCAGAACGAAAAACATGTCCTTGAACTGGTTGCAGTAAAAATCAAAATTATTTAATATTTTGTGGGAGGAGTTTAATGTTCCTGTACAAATTGGTCGTATGAAGCGAAATTTGCAACATATTATCTAAAATTTTATGTTTTCCTAATATTTTTTTATGTTTTATTACTTTATATATACTTTATTATTTTTATACTTTATTTTTTGTATTGAAATATAATTTATTTTTGTAAAAATTTTTTACAAAATACATACAAATAAATAAACTAGTTACTAGAAATACATTCAAATAAACTAGTAGATACCAAATTAAATGAGATAGACAGAGACAAGATGACAAGTGATTGAATTTTTAAGATTACCGTCATAAAGTAATAAAATAATAATTTTATGTTCCCCAATTTTGGTTGCACGCCTATAGACAAAATATTTTGTAAGTGGAGTTCAATGTTGCTGTACAATGTTCCGCGTCTGTAGGCTACTTAACAGACGTTAAAAAAACCGCCAGCCGTTGTGATAATTTTTTATAACAACGATGTCTGTTATAGAATTCGCATGCGGGTTTCTTTTCTTAAAAATTAAATAATTACATCCTACAGATAAAACAGCTGATTGCATTAAATATTTGAAAATTTTTTTGGCTGATAGAGACAGATGCTGGGTATAACTTAGAGTACAATTTGTTTTTGAGAATAAACCATTGTTACAGTGTTTTATTAAAACTATAGTTATGTTTAAAATGTATACAAATATTATTAATTACATACAGGTCGAGTAACTTGAAATGCTGAAGGAATAACACGTGCATACTGTTCTAATGTTGGAAGAATTGGTCGAATTTTATTTTCTTGTGTTGGATCAGGTAATGGTCCCACAGTTTTAATGCTTTTTGTACTAACAACGGTTTGTGGTACTATTATATCAAATTTCAATATTTTTTATTTAATGGAATGGAGTAATTATTTATAAAAATTGTACCTCTCCTTTTAATTTTGTAATATTTTTCTCTTAATGCTTTTGGACAAATTTTACGTTTCCATCGTATTGCATTGGCAATTTCGCTTTCGCGTCGTCTTTTCTCCTCCAATTTTTTTATTATATTATAATAATCTCGTAATGGATGTCCAGTTTGTGGACCAACTGATGTTTCAACAGCTTCACGACACTGTAAATTACATAATTGAATAAAAAAACCAGTGATTAATTTATCTGAACTCTGGTTTGTTGATTACTTTCGAGCGTATATATTTTCTATGCATATAAATATTTAATATATCATCTTCGTGTAGAACGTGATTTTTGCTACATTTACCAAACAAAGTTACTTGAACAAACAATTTATTGACTGTTAAAAAAAATGACCAAGCTTTTATAATAAGTAAAAGTATTTATTCTTGATTAATTACAATAAAACCTATTTTGACAAAATGGAAACCCGACTTCAAAAATCAAATATTCTAAAACAAAAAATGCACTAAAAAGTAAAAAAATAATTGCATATTCTTGTGCCAATTTTAATTCACCTAAGCAAAAATTTTTAAATATACATGTAAAATTATTGTTATTTTTGGAGTCGGTGTCAGCATAGAGCATTCTTCATGATTCAGGCAAGCATTAAAATAAGGCGTTAGTCCATCAACGCGAAGCAATAGCTGATGCTACGTTAGATAGTCGCGTAAGTAGCGATATATATATATATATATATATATATGTATATATATATATATATATATGTATACATGCATTATATATATATATATATATATATATATATATATATATATATATATATATATATATATATATATATGTAATATATATATATATATATATATATATATATATATATAATAATGTATATATATATATACATATAAATATATATATATATATATATATATATATTAATATATATATATATATATACATACAATAACGGGGAAAACACTTTCCGATTTTGCCCGTTAACGAACTTGACCTTGCTTTTTAGGTCTAGAGCACACACAAAAATTTTCAGCTCGTTATCTCTTTTCGTTTTCGAGTTATCGGCTTCACAGGCGGACGGACGGACAGGTGAAAATGGATACCTTTGAATTATGAATACCTATGTGAAGTATTTTTGTCAAGGATTAATATTTTCAAGCGTTACAAAGTCGGGACTAAACATAATATACCTTGTATATTTACATATACAGGATATAAAAAGGACCAAGCTTTTATAGTAAGTAAAAGTATTTATTCTTGATTAATTACAAAAAGACGAATACATGATGTGTAACGACAAAACGAGCAGTACTGGCTGTAGAGTACTGCTCGTTTTGTCGTTACACACTTATTACTGACTGTCTATGCATAATAAAATAAATATTACTATAACTATAGACTTATATAATTACAAAAACATAGACTTTAAAAATCATTATTTTTCAACACTTACGTGTAAAATACCTTCTTGGAATGTTGGCGGTTGCTGGCGAAGAGGAGCGCCACGTGAATTACTGATCAATCCGTATTCAAAATTTCCATTTAAATATTGTACACTTGCAAGTTTTTGTAATGCCCTTAATTCTTCTGGGTTGATATCCAAAGCCGATTCCAGATCTTTTAATGCCTTATCATATTGTTTGTATTTTTCAAATAATTTGGCTCGTGTTAAAAGCGTATTAATGTTATGATTATCATTATATATTGATACATTTAGGGCTCGATGAGCTAAAAATAAAATAAGTGTAAAATTTTATGTTCGAATCTTGTAAGAAAAAAAATTAATTTTTACCAGCTGATAAATATCCACGTCGTAAATATTCTGTGCCATGTTCAAGATGCATTTCAGCTTCTCGAAAAAGTTCTTTTTTCTTTTGTGTCATATTTCTTATACGGTAATTTTGTAGATAAAAATTGACAATTATTAAAAAAAAACTATTTTGACAAACAGGTTTTGATTTACGTATAAAGCATTTGAAATAAGAACTTTTACAACGGAGTATTCATAGATTGATTCAACTTAAATCATTGAAACGACGATAAATCATTCAATTTATAGCAAATTGATATTAAGAATAGAAACAAAATGGATCCACATTCAGAAATTATGATGGTTAAAGTAATATATTTTAAAGTTTCTATGGTTACTATAATTATTTTATGACAGTTAATAACCCGGTAAAGAAATTGGAGTTTATCTTCGAATCTTGTAGTTTTGAATAATTTTGTACTCTATCATCTGATTTTACTTAAAACCGTCATTAAGAGTTTTGTGGAAAATACAAATTTTTCGATTAAAATTTAAAAGATCAAAATGGTGAATAATATATTTAGTCTTAAAAAAGTGAAAAAAAAAACATTTTTATGTTTAATTTGAAGCATTTATTTACCTAAAAAATGTAAACATTATAACGAATGATAATTAGTGAGAGCTCTAGGTTTTTGAAATAAAATTTCAAATTCGCCCCCTTTACCTAGAATAGTTTTTTTTGTATTATAAATACGTATTCGGTTACAATGTAGTCATCATCAGTATAAATTAGCTAGTCGTAATTTACTCTTTGACAATTAGAAATAGATAGAAAGTCGAGATCAAAAGACAAAAATAAAAATAAATAGAAAATTAACTAAATTAAAATACACTAAATTTAAAATATAATAAATTTTAAATTATATTGAAATTACTCTTGTTAAAATTTCGTTCATTCACATTTATTCCTGTTACCTTACTCTTTTTAAAATTACTCTTATATTGTCTCAGGATATGTTACTCGTCACTAATTTGGTGACAATTTCACAATCTTTCATGGTTTTACTCTGCTTATATATGTTTGGCTGACCTTTGATACTATTTTAAGATCGCACCTGATTGGTGCTGAGTTATGCGTTGCGCAGTGAATAGGTTTTTGTATTTTGACATCTTTAGAGAGAAATGGACATGTTGGCAATTAATTTTACCATAAGATTTTGATTAAATCTGAATTTGGGATCCGTCCATTGTCTAGATTCATAATATTTCTTTTGAATTTCTGAATATATATGCTTCCGTATGCATCCAGCTCTGAGGGATTTTGTACTGCCTTAACAAGTTTTAAATTGGATTTGTCGATTTTATGGCCATTCTCTATAATATGTGCAGCTACACAGGATTTTTCCAATCTGCCGTATTTCATATGAGCCATATGTTCTTTGAATCGGGTTTCAATTTGTCTACGGCTTTGGCCAATGTATGTTTGTGAACACGAAGGACACTCTATGCTATAGATTCCCGATTTCTGTTCGTCTCCTATTTTGTCTTTTTGGTTCCCGAGGATCTGTTTGATTTTATATTTGCTCACGAGTGCTATTTTTATACAATGATCCTCTTTTTTTTTTTAAATTTTGTTCGTACCACCTCTTTTGTTCGTTGTTGGCCCGTTCTGCTGTTAGTATCGTTGTGTTTTTTTTTAATTTTAAATTTAATTTTACGGATCATGTTGTTTACTAATTTTGGATTGTAGCCGTTAAATATTGCAATTTGTTTAATATGTTGGGTCACTTTAAAATAATTTTTTCTCGACATTGGTACTTTCAGTAGTATATTTATTAGAAAATTAAATATAGCTAGTTTGTGTTGAGGTGGACTATCTCTGCTGCAAAAAAAGATAAAAAGAACGTCGATAAGACATCTAGCGATTGTAAGAAGTCTGCCTAGTTGCATTTTGATTACGGGGGCTAGCTTCTTTTTTTTCATAACTTATCAATAGTTAAGTCTATTAAAAATATCATAACATATATACCATAAACGTGGTTATTGAAGAATATTTTATCGTCTGTTAATTTTAGCGAATTTTCTGAAAGGAAATAGAGCTATTGGCCTCGTACCGACTTCAACATTTTGCAAATGTCCATCGATCCTACCTAGTAGATCGAAAATCACCATCTGTAAAATTTATATATATATATATATATATATCTATATCTATATATCTATGGACATATATATATATATATATATATATATATAAATATAAATATATATATATATATATATATATATATATATATATATATATATATATATATATATAAATATATCTAGAGCACGGTAGTGCGTAAGGCCGAGATTTAAGGGAGACATTCGGACTTTTCACTACAGTGCTATTACTACACCTTAATTTAGAGTCGTTTTTTAGGTGCTGTAAAGAGCTACAGTGTTGATATTTCGAATATAGATACTTTACGGAATTATAAGAAACAGTTTTTTCAATCAACGTTAACGAATTAACCGTTAAAAAGTTATTTTACTTCAAAAACGCAAAATTCGGGAACGGGAACGCCTACAATTCTTGGTAACTAATAGATCAATATTCTACGATACTTCCAGATATGCTGTAAAGTTGATATTTGGCATGTAGGTAACTGTAGTACCCAAACCGACGGGAAAATTGCGAAAACTGGAAATTTGTATCGGAAAAAAGGAAATTTTTACAATTTTCGTTTTAATTAAATTAGCATTAGAACGCATGTATTTATCTTATTCGTTGATATTTTTATAGAGTCCTATCTGATTGGATGACACTTAGGTATTTTAATATTGATTGTATTAGACCATTTAAAACTAAACATCCATGTAGAAAACACAATGATCTATATTATCACTAAAAATTTCTTTATAGTAGTGAATTGGCTTGTTGTATACAGCAGTTGGCATATAGCATTTAAAAGTTAAGCAACGTTAGTTAAAATCAGTAATTGGATGGGTGAACATTGTGTACAGATTTTTTTTTTAAATTTTGTAATAATCATTAATTTATATTCTCATTTAAACTTTTTGATTATATTTTGCATTGATCAATTATTATTTATTAACTTCAATTGTTTCAGTGCAACCCCCCGGAAAATTGGAAAAACATACTCCAAAATTACGTTCTTCTTTTTTATAAATGCTAGAAAGATAGAATTTTCACTAATCGACCCGAAATAACGTCAAATTAACATAATATTTTGAAAAATTTCATTACCTATATCGCAACCACACCGAAAATGGGGAAAACATCCCTAAAACTGACCTTTTCACTTCTATTCATGATAGAAAGATCGGGCTTTTCCATTCGACGAGGAACAGGTTCAAGCTAACAGAATTACTTGAAAAAAGTAAATTTTACCATCACAACCCTTCGCAATCGGGAAAAACACCCGTAAAACAACCCCTTTCCTTCTATTCATGCTGGAAAGATGAGGTTTTTTGCATTTGACACTAAATAGTTACAAATTAGTAAGTTTATTCGAAAAATTTAAAATTTTTCATTACAACCTCCCGGAAAATCGAAAAACACCCCCCAAAATTACGTTTTTCAGTTCTTTACATACTGAAATGATGGAATTTTCACCAATTGACCCGAAATAAAGTCAAGTTAACAGAATACTTTTAAAAATTTCATTTCTTACATCGCAAACCCCCCCTTCCCTCCCGAAAATAAGGAAAACAACCGTAAAATTGCCATTTCACTTCAATTCTAGTTAGAGAGATGGGATTTTCTTTTTAAAGTCAAATTAATAGATTACTTTAAAAAATTTCATTATCTACATCGGAAACCTCCGAAAATGGGAAAACACCCCTTAAACTGCCTTTTTCACTTCTATTAATGTTAGAAAGATCAGGTTTTTTTCATTCGACGTGGACCGGGTTTAAAATAGTAGGACTATTTTAAAAACGTAAATTTTTCTATCATTACCCTTCGAAAATGGGATAAACACCCATAAAACTACCCCTTTTCTTGTATACATGCTAGGAAGACGGAGTTTTTTATATTCGACGCTAAACAGCTACAAATTAAGAAGGTTATTCAAAAAACTTAAAAACTTACATCGCTTCCTCCCAAAAAAAATCTGAAAAGCACCCCCGAAGCTACCCTTTTAACTTCTATTCATGGCAGAAAGATGGGATTTTCACCAATCGACTCAAAATAAAGTCAAATTAACAGAATACCACGAAAATTTTATAACCTACATCGCAATCTCCAAAAAGAGGAAAAACACCCCTAAAACTGCCCTTTTCACTTCTTTTCATGTTAGAAAGAACGGGTTTTTTTTATTCAACGTGGAACTGGATTAAATTCACAGGATTATTTTACTAGAGTAAATTTTCCAATCGCAACCATTCACAAATGGAAAAAACACCCCTAAAAGCACCCTTTTTTTTCTATACATGCTAGAAAGATGTGGTTTCTTGCATTCGACGCTTAATAGCTACAAATTAAGAAGATAATTAGAAAAACTCAAAACTTTTCCTCACCATTCCCTAAACAGATGGGAAAACAACCCCCTAAAGTTCCATTCATGGTAGAAAGATGGTGTTTTTTGCATTTTGTGGATAATTCCTAAGACATTTCTATTATACTATTGATCAATACCTAACATATATGAGATTCTATACAATAAACATACAAGTGTTACACATTTAATTGTTTTATCTCAGAACTCCGTCATTTATGAACCGGTTTAGAATTTTTTGTTTTAAAGGGTTTGATTTCTCATTGTCACCATTATTATATAACAACCATACTATATTGATGTTTAAGCCTTTCAAAAAGCGAGCAGAGCCAGTTGACGTTACATAACGCGAAGCGGTCTCCTTTGTATATGTGAATCTAAAAGTATCGCGAAGCGTAAAAAAACGCAAAGCATACGTGAAGAGTAACAAAACGCGTAGCGTCTTGTGCGAAGCCTTGGGCTTCGTATATTTAAGCCTTACAAAAAGAATTGATATCCGACCAAAAACATAAATGTAAGAAAGGGCCGAGTTTTCGGGAAAATCCTTAATGTAATAGTTCCTTCTTAAAAAGTGATGATATGAGAGTAAGGACCGAGCTATTTACAAAGTAAATAGCTCTAGACTTTACATAATAGTTCCTTCTTAAAAAGTGATGATATGGAAGAAAGGACCGAGCTATTTACAAAGTAAATAGCTTTAGACTTCAGATAATAGTTGCTCTTTGAAAAGTGATGATATCCTATTAAAGAGCCGAGCTATTTACAAAGTAAATAGCTCGGTAAACTATTAACTAAAAAAATTAATGAGGGGTAAATTGATTAAATGTAAGAAATAATTTGGTTGAAATTTATTTCGTAAGTTTTCCCTTAGTATGTTTTTAAAATTTTATATAACGCGGCAAGTTATTTTTTCTGATGATTTTAAATATTTTAAAACTTATTACTTTAATATTCTGATAACAACGATTGAAAAATCCTATTTTTTCCTCTGAAAACCCCTTAACTGGCCTCCACCATATTTCATAGTTTTAGATTTATGTGAATAAATGGATGAGATTTTTGATGCTACATCGTTATTTGCAACCATATAGGCACAGTTGTTAGCAAAATAGATGTAGTGCTGACCGAGTCTCTTGAAAAGTTATAATATTTTTTAATAACGGTAGATGTAAATCAGAGGACAGCAAACATGGATGCAGGATGTGCACAAATTTTTTATTCCGAATTTAAATACAAGCAGTCTCCATAAATTTTGGACAAATTTTTCTGGAACTGTTTGTATAAAAAGTTTACAACGTTTTACTTTTATTGTTATAAAAGGTTACAACAATCAACTATTTTAACTATATATATATTAATAAATATATATATATATATATATATATATATATATAGTTATAGTTATTTAGACCTATATTATATACAAAATGTTTGTGTTTTTGTAAATCTTTCATGCTTTATTAATCTTCATACATATATTTGCATTGATTGCACAGAGTAAGAAACTATGCCTGCCAATCGTTTTGCTGTTGATTTTTACTGGTTATTCATAATAAATTTGATAGAAATCTATAATATCTAACTGGAGAATTATATAAATATTTTTCGGTGATAATGGATCTGATTTTCCAATAATTCGGAAAACACAACTGACTTTGGCATTGCTACTGATACATCATCATTTTTTACCATTTAAATTTTAGTTCTCGCAGTTTTTACACGCATATCCGTTCAGTCATTATTAAATACTGAAAGAGAATTAAATATATATAAGAGAACACACACCAACAATAATTTATTACGATATATAATTCGAATTTTCAATACAGACGAAAAATAAGAATGGACTAGATATTTTTAAAACACCGGTCTTGGAAAATTTATAAAATGACATATCAATGTACGCAAATAAAGTATCATAAAATAGCATTTTAAGGTATCATTCAGATTGACTAAAGAATTAGTCAAAAATAATTCAAATAAAATTCAACAATTTCATTTTTATCCACATTTGACAGCATCAACATGAATTGAAATAGAGGATTCCTAAAAAAAATTAATTCACTTCGATGGGAATACCGTAAAATTAAATAAATAAAACAAATACTTACAGTAGAACAACTTTTTTACACTTAAGGATAACTTATATCTTTTGAGTCAGCACTATGAAAGTTGAACACTTAACGAAAGATTTTTAGTCTCGCATAGTCTAGCAGATGTAAAAACAAATGTTATCTGCATAACTTCAATTGAGACACCTGATGGTGTTTTTGATGTCCCAGATGATCTAAAACCTGCAAGTAAGCATAATTTAAAACTAATGCTAAACCGAGGCTATGGCGTCCGAACTGGCGGAAAATCTTTATTACACCGTAACTTCTTGGCATTGTAGCAGTTATGTTTTGCGGGTGTTCAAGAGAATCGGGGTGCTTGGCTTAACCGCCTGGCACGCGAGGATGGAGCGGTTAAGCCAAGCCTCTATAAAAAACCTCCTCTAATCCTAAGGTGTGGTATTGTGCCTATGGAAGTTGGAAGGAACTGGAAACAGTACACCTCCATCTGCAGATGCTTTACCTGTACCCGCAGAGGCGTCGCAAGGCCGACCAGCAGGGAAAGGTGAAGTATTTCCAATGAAGGACCACCTAGGGTCCACATAAGTGGAACCAGGTTCCTTAACAGACACCGAAATCTCGGTGAATCTGCAGGCGCTACAGCTTAAAGCTGAACATCCCGGAGGCGCACAGCGAAAGCGAATGGTCCGGCGGAGACCAATGGCTCAACTAGCCATTCAAAATGCAGCTGGCTCCTCAAAATGCAGCTGGCGAGACTATGGTGGAGTCAATCCATGTACATCCACAGAAACGTGGTAGGACAGAAGGGGAAACACCACCATCAGTCACACAGGCACAAAAACGGAGCAGGACGGCTGATCATGCCTTCGCCTTGAACAGGTGATCGACGAGTCTCTAGACAGAGACACGACCATCGTTCTCCTTTTTGAAAGATTCACCTCGGGACGAAATGGACTCGAAGTGATAGGGAGGATGCGAGGTTGAGTGCATCCATTCCTCTTCCTCAAATCGTCCTCAAGAAAATGTTCCTCTGGATCCCAGGGATGCCGGCATCTAGGGTAGAAGATGGAATTATCCTGAAGAGGTTAACCCGCCAAAATCCGGGTATCGACACCGGGGATTGGAAAGTTTACAATCGGAATGAACATCCAAAGGGCTCCAGACTGGTACTCGGGGTGCCAGCCCGATCGTATGCGGAACTAACGGCAGGGGGTTTCTCCACTTTGGCCTAGTTCTTGCCTCCCTGTCTCAAACAGGAAAGGTGCCCAACCGGGGGTACGAATAGATTGTACACGAAGGAAGATGTGGAATCTGCGGTTAGTTTACTTCAGGATGCCATGATTTCGTCGGATGAAAACAACTGTCCTGCAAGTGTTACTACTAGTTCTAGGGATGTTCCGTGGTGGAATAAAAATCTAGATAGACTACGCTATAACACATGAGCATTCTTCAACAAAGCGAAAATGGCCGGTCTCGGCTCGGACTGGTTCATCTTTAGGGAGAAGCAGAAAGAGTATAGAAGGTTAGTGAAAAATTCAAAAAAAGACTCCTGGAGAGAGCTTTGCTCTTTAGAGTGCAAAAGGTAATATCCAAGGATAATACTGCAAAGCACGCATTTCCCTGGCTTTACCATGAGAGAACCAGGCGATCAGAGGCGTGATGGGGGAAGGGCAAACAGAAAGGATTTGGCCACGGCAAAACTCATCGTAAGCATTACAAAAGTGAGATGGGCTGTGGTAGGATTTGCTCCTTACAAGTTTCCGGATACTGACGGCATCTTCCAAGCACTGCTACAACAGTAAGGCTCAAGGAGATTTTTAAAACATGCATAGTTTTGGGCTCCATACCCAGGAAATGGAAAGAATCCCGCGCGGTATTCATACCTAAACTTGGACGCCCAAGCTACGGCGACGCAAAAGACATCATGACGATAAGCCTGATGTCATTCTTGCTCAAAACTATTGACCGGCTAATAGACAGGCATATTCGAGGTACGTGTCTTGAAGACAGACCGCTCTCAGTGGATGCTGCACTTCATCGACTATTAGGGTCGATAGAAGGGGTGTTCTCAGAAAAGACAATGGCCTTAGGGGTCTTCCATGATATCGAGGGAGCAATCAATAATACAACGCTTGAAGCGATACGCACTGCATTAAATGAGCGCGGGGTAGATGACATTTTGGTAAGGTGGATCTGCAACATGCTCAAAGTGTGGTTCATTACCACAACTTTAGTGGGGCAATCAGTTAGAGGCTTTGTGGGTAGAGGGTGTACGCAGAGTGGAGTTTTTTCGCCATTACTGTTGTGCTTCGTCGTGGATAGCTCAAGGTATCAGGGATGTTTGCTCAATGCTATGCTGATGACATATCCATACTTGTCAAAGGCAGGGACGAGGGCACTATCTATGATTTGATAAAACAAGTGCTTGACAAAGAACTCTCTGTGAAACTGGAAAAAACGGGCTGTGTACTGCTTACAAGGAGACAAAGAGTTGCTCAACGGATGATCAGCATATCTGGCATTCGAATTACACAAACCAGAACGGTTAAGCATCTGGAAGTCATCTTGGATGCAAAATGGAATTGGAGTGATCATTTAGATTTGGACAGTCTTGGGGAATCCAGCCTCACATGGTGTACTGGTTATTTACAATGATCGTAAAGCCAGTGCTCACATTTGGCTGTGTAGTATGGTGGAAAAGAACCTCTCTGGCCTTGACCAGGAAAAAATTGAACCACCTGCTCAGAGTTATATGCTTTGTATGCACTGGAGCCATCTGAACAACTCCTACTGCTGCGCTGGGTGCGCTTATAGATATTCCGCCGATTCATTTAATGATTAAAACGGAGGCCATGATAACTGCCAACTGCCTACTGAGGAGTTGCAGACAGTGGTATTGTAGAACAAACACAGGTCATGTGAGTATAATGAACAGGCTGGAGACTGTAACCCCACTTGTGGAAATGGCCCCGGATTTCACTGTTTCGATTTACCGTTTGACCGCAAATTTAGGGTAATCGTCCCGCGAGGAATGGGATCAAAATATACCTAAGTTTTCACCTCCTCCCGGATCATATATTTTTGCAGATGAGTCAAGGGCCAGAGATTTATCTGGTGTGGGGGTTTATAGACCTAGAATAAAGGAATCGATTCCTCTTGGTCAATATGAGACGCTTTTTCAATCAGAATTCTTCGCTATGCTGAGCGGTGCCCAGATCTGTAACACGAAAGGTTATAGTGGGGCACATATCAGCAACTTCTCAGATAGTCAGGCCATACTTCGGGCCCTTGAGGCGTCAAGATTCCAATCGAGGATAGTCTAAGAATACTTCTAGAAACTGAACCGCTTGGCACTGAATAACACAGTCAGACTGAACTGAGTACCAGGTCACTCTGACGTTAAAGGGAACAAAGAAACCCAAAATCCCCAAAAGATTTAGGGATCAATATTTAGATGAAGTTACAGTGGTAACAATGCCTTCGAACAATAATTCTAACAAACAGCCAAGGTTGGAAAAAAAATCTAAGGAAAACAGCTGAAAAATTTTTAATAGAAAAGTTTTCTGGAAAAACGTCAAATGTAAACCAACGGATCAGTGAATTTGAGAATGAATGTGGAGATTTGACAAAAAATTTAAATTTTAAAACACCTACTAGAAAAGCAGTGTTTAGATTAGTACAGTAGCATGTTAATTAAATTCACGGTGAATTCAGAATGGGGTATATGGTAAAATAATTTTGGTGAGGCATATGGAAATAAAGGTTAGTCCCAAGAATATACGATTCAGGTTCAGGTTTCTCTGATAAATTGATAAGGAGAAAACAATGATTTAAACAATGCAAATTTAGTAAGAATTAATTAGGTGTTAAAAAGACAAGTGGTTTGACAACTATAAAAATTAAAATTTTGGATGTAGAAAAAAGTATCGATGTTTACATTATTGATGGAAAAGAATTTAAATAAGATTTTCTAATTGGACTGGATATAATAAAAAAATTTAAATTGATTCAAAATGAAAATTTTTAAATCACTCAAAAAATAGAAGAAATTCGTACAAATGAGAAAGTCGATAACATTACTTCTAAGGAAGTACAAAATGAAAATCTTAATAAATTTACTACTTCTACGGAAGTTAAAAATAAAAGAAACACATGTCCAGTAAATATTAATGAACACATAAAAGAAGTTGGTTTTAAAATGAATATGAGTAATTTAAGCACTCAACAAAAGTCTGAAATAAATAAACTGATCGACCAATAAAAATAAATCTTAGCAAGAGATAAATATGACATTGGAACGGCCAGAGAATATGAACACGTATTGACCTACTCGGGGGCCAGTATTGTAGTAAAAGGCCTTACAAATGTTCTGTTCAGGTTAAAAAAGTAATAGAAGTACAAATAGTAAAATTACTTAATAAAAATCTTATAGAGGAGTCCATTCGCAGCATCAGTAACCTTGGTTTTCAGAAAAGAAGACAACAAAAAATCCAGACTGTGTATAGACTTCAGGGATTTAAATAAAATCGTAGTACCTCAAGCTCAACCATTCCCATTGATTGAGGACCTAATGATAAAGACAAGAAACTCCAAATATTTTTCAATATTGGATATAAATTCAGCATTTTGGTCCATATACCGTTAAGAATTGAAGATAGAAAGAAAACTACCTATGTAACACAAGACGGACACTTTCAATGCACATGCTTACCATTTGGCCTGAAGCCATCTCCAGCAATTTTCCAAAGGATACTTAGCAACATATTACGGAAGTATAAACTTACTGATTTTACTGCTAATTATATAGATGATATCCTTATATTTTCTAAGACTTTTTCGGAACACATTGACCATATAGCGCAATTATTGAAAGCGATAAAAAAAGAAGGTTTCAGACTAAAGTTTACAAATTGTACATTTGCTTCAGATTCAGTAAAATATCTCGGTCATACATACAGAATAATACAGAATAATATAATTAGGTCAGTAAGAGACTTAATTTCAATGAAAGATTTCCCAACACCAAAGACTCAGAAAAGTAAGACAATTTCCGGGAAAATCAATTTCTATCATGAGTATATACAAAACAGTGCGATAATTTTAGAACCGCCGCATAATTTACTGATAAAAAACCAGAAATATTGTGAAAAATCTTTTGAAGAGATAAAATACGATTATGCTCACAACCAATCTTAAAGCCAATATCAGAAAAACAAAGATGATTGTGTTCAATGAATGTAGATTATCTGAGAAAGAGGTATGGATGCAGAAATTGAGAATGTGAGATTGTGAAATGAGGAATGTCAAATGTTTCAATAAAGGTAAATGGTCTATGTATGTGGAAATTAGGAGAGATAAAGCATAAAAAGGATTAGAGAGTATCAAAAAATATTTATGTAGTTATAAATATGATAATTTCTCTGAGTGTCTTTGTAAATGTGATCAAACCATTGATTTTGCATATTCTCACATACACAGCTAAGATTTAGGCGTTAAATTATAATTCAACACAAAATTTTTTATTGTAAATAAGATTGGAAATAGTTTCTGTAAGGAAGTACTATGGGTTGCCAAATCGGCTCCAAATTCATTGGCAGAATTTGGAGCCGATTGAAAATGAGAGAAGATGGGAAACAAGTAGGTAGAATAAGTAAACCGACAAAAATTACAAAAAGTGTGTTTATATGAAGGCTGGAATAAATAGTTTATTAGAAAACTTAATGATTTTGGGCTTCGGGATCCGAGCAAGAAGTAAGATGTAAAAAATGCGAATAAAATGTAAAAAATCAGTAAGAATAGCATTCTTTGAGCAGATAAACAAACGATGTTAAATCAAGAAATAGCCTTGATTGAAAGGCTTCACTATTATCAATACGTATGTATAATGTATAAAATAATATTGTTGATGAAAATATTTTATAGATTTTGTTTATAAAAAAATCTAATATTATAGCCCTTGCACAATGTCTTATAAAATAGAAAACTGAAAATTAAAAATAATTAACAGAAGGTATGTATAATATTATTATTAATTATAATGATGATACTTTACGATTTGTTCTGAATGTAAAGTTATTGTAAAAGTTCAAATAGCTGTGTATTCTATTTTGTTCGTATGCGGTATAGTATTAACAATTAATTAGAAATATTTCCTTTAAAAGTTTTAGAAATTTTACTTCATTTATATTGTTGTTTTATATCGCTTTTATAGATATAACATACTCATTGTCGTAAAGTTTTAACAGTAAAGTTAACTTACAATAAATACAACAAAACCTGAATATCACTTATCGTAAATTTGACATACCTTTGTATTTTCAGCAATTACATAGAGTAAGTTACAAATACTTTTTAATGATTTTACATGATTAAATTTTCAGGTTACTATTAAAAACACAAAAAATGATTCGTCCTTAAAAATACTTAAATTGAAAAACAACGTGTATCAACAAAATCGTACTACTACTAAGCTGATACACAATGGGACCCATCAATAAAATTGTCTATAATCTCAGTCGATGGCACTACCACCCTTAGATAAACTTATCCGATTTGGAAAGTGGCAAAGATATATAAAACCTATTTTGACAAAATGGAAACCCGACTTCAAAAATCAAATATTCTATATCAAAAAATACTCTAAAAAGTAAAAAAATAATTGCATATTCTTGTGCCAATTTTAGTTCACCTAAGCAAAAAATTTTAAATATATATGTACAATTATTGTTATTTTTGGAGGCGGTGTCCAAAAATTATGTGAATTTCTCTATGCAGAACAATAATTGTACATATATATTTAAAAATTTTTGCTTAGGTGAACTAAAATTGGCACAAGAATATGCAATTATTTTTTTACTTTTTAGTGCATTTTTTGTTATAGAATATTTTATTTTTGAGGTTGGGTTTCCATTTTGTCAAAATATGGTTTATCTTACTCTCTCATGATTCTATTCTATGGAGTAACCCTAATTCACGTCACTTTTACACAAATAAAAACAACGTATCATACACATTTGTTCAACTCATTTACTACACAAATGTATATTTCGTGAACTGTATTTTTTAGTAGAACTATTAATGAAAAGTTGGCTTTATACAATCGACCGTGTATAGAATTTTTGTTATACACACAACAAACTTTATTACGAACCTACTTTCAAAAACTTACATAGTATTAAAATATAAATTCAAATGTAAACATCATAAGCTACGTATATATTTTTGGCAAAGTAAGGCTGGATTTCTGAAAACTTTGTCGGATACATTTTCAGGGAATATAACTAGGTTTATTTGTCTAAATATGGGTACACCTACTAAACGACTTACTAATTTTTAGTGAATTTTTTTATAACACATTTTTTATTTTCCGTTTTTGTTTTACGTTTTTTTTTTTTTTTTAATTTTAAGAGCATTTTTTTATAACAGATTTTCAATTTTATTTACATGCATTTTGTTTTTTTTTGGTAAAAATTTTTTTTTTTGGGGTTGGTTTTTTTTTTGAAAAAAAATTTTTTGAAGTCGGTTTTTAAAAAAATTTTCTTATTTTCCCATTATGAATGAATATACCCCTTCAAAAATAAAAAAATTTCGCAGAAATCGGTTATCACATATAAAATGAGGATTTTCCTCGATTTTCCGGGGATCCCCTCATCAGAATGCGATTTGGTGCCAATGGGATCAATGGGAAACCAAACCCTTTAAAACAAAAAAAAAATTCAAAATCGGTTCATAAATGTCGGAGTTCTGAGGTGACACACATAAATAAAAAAAAAATACAGACGAATTGAGAACCATCCTCCTTTTTTGAAGTCGGGTTAAAAAGGGATGGAGATCTCTCTCTGATTTTTCTTAAATAATAATTTTTGTTTCATCACAATCGAATGACCTACTACTATTACCAACACTTTCAACAGTAGAAGTTTATCAGACAATTTAAAAAGGGTTGGAATTTGGGAAACAAGTTCAGTATACACCATGCTATTTGGTTTGAATACTTCATGAACATTCCAAAGTATTAATTCTTTTAAATAGTCATGTAGTGAAAGTCGAATATCATATCCTTGAATGTACAAAAAATAACAGCTTAAGAGAAACTCCAACAATAAAGGTGGAATTTTGTGTAGTTTGAACTGCGCCGATTGCTATGACTTGCACTTTTTGTGGTCTACTGCCCATGTAGGATAAGAATAATGAAATAAATCACAAATCTGAGGTTTAAAAAAAATAAGTGGATAATTTAGTAATTTCTCTGAGAACAAATAGATATTTCGATTGTTTATAGGATGCGGAAAAAGAATCTCACCAGAAGAAGCATGAAGAGACTAATTAAATTATAAGAAATTTAAAAAATCAAACGAAAACTCACTGCCATCTCTATGTGCAATCGGCCGGTAAGCTCAGCGGCCATTCGATTCAATTTATTGTGCTAATGTTGACATTTATTGGCGTTGACTTGGCCTGAAAGGTATATTCAAAGTGTAAATATAACATAAAATAGACCGTTTTGATGGACTCTAGTTTGAGTTTATAAAGATCATTAAAATTTAAAATTTAGCTAGCTAAATTGACTGTCCACGTCCACGTCCTTTTTTTACACAACTTATTCACGAAAAATAGGCAGTAATTTATGCCTATATATTTTACATTTGAAATATTGTGTAGTCCAATAAATTAATGGCCGTATAGATAAATACTAATTGGGAAGAATCCCAGCGAAATTATGTTGCCGAAAAAGCAAGCTAAACCTACAAATTTTGGGGAACCCAAGATGATGGATTTCTACACCGGCTTGTTGGGAAAGTTAGAGTTCAAATAATTATCAATCTACTTCTGGCGGATATATATAGTAGTTGGAGTTTCTCTTTAATGTGCATATAGAACCAGTGCTATGATATTTATGTTGTGAGAATTTGATTTTCTTTCACTAAGTCGTCAATGTTGAGAGTATCGTTATAATTTATACGTTCGATAAAGAATATTGGTTTGTTATCCACATACCTACATTGATTTGTTTGTATAGACGTCCGTCATAAATCAGGAAATGGATAATCCATGTTTCTTCCTGACTAGGATTTTCTAAATTTACAATTATATATAAACCGAATTTAAGTGCGTTTTCCAATTACAGAACTAAAGCGCATTATGCGGCATAATTGTCAACGTTGAATGTTTCAACTACAGCAACGCTTCGCACAATCGAGCACTTTGAAAAGTACTGCTTTCGCGTGATGCGTGCAATGGATACCAACTCAGTAGCAGAAAATATTTAATATTTTCAATAAATATATCACTTGATAATGAACTAATTGATTGATTTAAACTTGGAGTAGTCGATAAATCCTCATCATCACTATCATCTGGATAAGATGATTCAATTAAAAAGTATATAATTTTTTTAGAACTCATCTAAAAAAATTATTAGTCATCACAAAAAAATTTTACTGAAATAATAAAAATCGAAATTACTTAAAATAACCGTAAAAAGTTTTCGACCAATTTTTATTGTATACCACTTTATTTACACATTAATGAGGTTAAGTAATAGTGGAGGTCAGTGGGTTAAGTTCATGAATGTTTTTTTTCTTTCAACACCGAATCTAGTGCACTCTGCTGGTGCACTTGAAAACTAATGCACGTTCCAATAAAGCATTAGCACACTTCGGCATTGTGCGCCACTGAGTCGCGTTATGCTCTGTAGTTGGAAAACTACCTAAATAACTACAGTTAAAGCATGAAGAATAGATATATTAGGAGAGCGAACGTAATGTTAAAAAAACGGTCAAGAATTGGTGTAACTATCTTTTATCAGTAGGGGTCACTGGTCTCAGTGCCGTACGGAATTTAAATGTTTAAATGTAGGCGCCAAGAAATCACTTTCATTCAGTTAATAAGAAGTCTTAGTTTTATAGATAATAAAAAATTGTTTTCGATTATCAAGTAATAATTAAATAAATATTAATAATAGAGAATTCTTAATAATTGCAATAAATTAAAAGATGAAGAATCATAGTGATAATTTTGCAATTAATAATAATAATATACAAATGTATGTTTACAATAACTGACATATATTAGATAAAGAAAGAAAATGACAAAACCGGTAATTACAGACCATATTCCTTTCGTAAATGCAGACACGCATTCCTAACCTTAAACAACCTTTCACTCATAGATATGTAGCAGTATATCTATGCTTTCCCTGTACAACATCGTCCCATTTTTTCACATTTATAAAATTAAACAATTTTTATACTTACAATTTATATTTGTAAGATGTGATAACCGTTGATTTTAATATGTAATAATAATAATAATTCCGTACGGGCAGATTCGCACTGCCGCTAGTGGCGAAAATAATAACTATGATCTCTACACGTTTTTGAGGACACAAAAACAGACGAATTGCCTATGTCGTTCAACCTCCTAATATATCTATTCTTCATGAGTTAAAGCATTGAAATGACGTATCGTCTGTCAAATAAAAGTGTTTACACAACTTATACACAAGATAAAAATCAACTTTATGTTTGAAATATACTTAAGTAGTATAGCTTTAAATGTATACAGTACTACAAATAAAAACTATAATATAACCCAATTTTCTTAGGTTGATTGTATTCTTCTTATTATTAGAAACATTTTTTAGGGTTCTGTAACTCACGTATCTCAGAAAGCAAAGCGGAGCAGTTACAATATAAACCTTTCTTCTGCATCTTCATCTTTTGTAACAATTGTTTGATGCAAAAACTTGAAATTTGTAATACTTATAAAATATACTGAACCACAATTTTCTCATAGTTCTCATAAAAACTTCCAAAATTTGTTTCAAAATTTTAAAACGAGGATGTTATTCAAAAAGAAGATCAATCAATAATTCCAAATACATAATATTCACATTACACAATTGTTTTTAACGAATTTCCTGAAAGGAAATACAGCTATTGGTCTCGTACCAAATTCAAAATTACGCAAAAATTTCTTCAAATGCCCATCGATCCTACCTAGTAGATGACGAAAACCACTGTCTCTAAACTTACATTTCAAATTTTGCCCCAATTTCTAGAACATTTGTTTGTATTTTATAAATACGTATTTCGACTACAATGTAATCATCATCAGTATGAATTAGCTATTCGTAACTATCTCTGGGATATGGATTCAGAGATATGTTGCTTGTTGCTAATTTGGTGCGTGTCTTACAATGACATTAAAAAAGTTCTGTCCTTTAATACGATTTGACTGAGGGTATAATCTGATCTGAGAATTATTTGAGTTGACTAACGGATTAGGTGTGTGAAGAGCCCCACCTATTTATTGGCGGTATTCTTTGGTGACTATGCGGCGTTTGTTTTGTCACTAAAGTGAGGATATCGAAGCTAACCTTGACATTCAGGTATTCGATTTAAAAAAAAAATGGTTTAATTTTATTAAATCAGAATTTGGAATTGGGCCATTGTCTAAATTCATTATCTGTTTTCTCAATTTGTATATGTAGATACTTTCGTATGTATCTAATTCTGTGGGGTTTTGTACCGATTTCAGTACTTTTAGGCCGGTATTCACAGCCCGGTCTTAAATGTAAGATCATCTTAAGCATGATCTTAAGACAGCGTTTAGATTCATAAACGAAATCTTGAGGCTTGCTTAAAAGTTTGATCTTAGCTAAGATTGTGTAGTTGTATAAATATTCACAGACATTGCTTAAGACGATCTTAAGAATTGAAAACTTTTTATGTATTCACAGTCAAATAAGACCATCTTATAGTTGAAGTTAACCTTATTTTTTATTAAAAAAAGAGGTTTTTATTTAAGTCAACATTTTAGTCGACTTAAGACGATCTTAAATAGTTTTGGTGTAAAAAAAGTAGTGAAGATAATGGATTTTTTGGGTTAACATAATATTATTATTTATGATAATATTAATATCGATTTTGATTCGAGATATACAAAATTATTTTAATTTTTATTCAGACATCGAATTTAAAAAAAGATGTAGATTCGACGAAATCAGTATTAAATTTGGAATATTACCACTAATAGAACAGAATCTAGCTAAAGTCAACCGTCATGGATTATGTGTATTCCACCAGTGTTTCAATTATTAATATGTTTGCGATTCTATTCAACTGGTTGTTTTCAGGTAATTATAAATAATTATTATAACTATAAATTTATTTTTAATAATAAACTTTCATTACTTTTAAATAATCTCGTTTATCTGCAGTACATATATTTTTTAATAAAAAGAAAAAAATATTTTTACAGCTTATTTTGGGTGATATTATCACAACCAACAGTTTCTAGAATTGTTTTCGTGTAAGCGTTTTACTTGCAAGTTTGCTTAATGATTTAACCTCAAGAAGTTAAATCAGCAAATCAGAGGCTTTTTGGAATACCTGGTGTTGATGGGCAATTGATTGTACTCATATCCGATTAGTTCACACAAGGTTTCAAAATGTCGACAAAAGTTAATAACAAATATTCATCAGAGTCGTATCAAAATCTTGACTTTTTAAATCTAAAAAAACCAAAAGATGATTTAAAACAGGTATTGCCCATATTTTATATAAATTTACGAAAGATTTGCTTTTGTTTGTATGAAATAAAATATTTATATAATATACTTATTAAGTATTTTACGAAAATTTCAAATTTTCAAATTAATATAAGATATTATTTTCATACATCTTTAAATTATTTATTTTTCTTTCATCTAAAAATTCATTTCATTATTTTATTTGCGTTTCTAATAATACACTCTTTACTTTAAAAAAAATTATATTGATAACTTTTTAATCTGTTTTAGGTTTTGCCTTACAGCAGGCTTCTTTAAAGGGGTGGAAAACTCGCAAGGAGTTCCTCAAACTAGAAGCGAAGTTGAGAGATCAATGTCGCAGAGAGTTGGTGAATTAAAGCGAACTAATGAGCAAAATATTCAATAAGCAAAAAAATAATCAGCAATAATTATTAAAAGAAACAAAGAATAATATTAGAAAAATTTAAAATATTATGTAATTCGTTATGAAAATTACGTTTTTTTATATTTGTTATTGTAGTTATATAATAACAAATCAATAAATATTGAATTTTTAGAACTATGAAAAATACTTTTTTTTTAATGAATTACCTATTCCGATATATAGCTGACCATATATGATTAGAGATGGTTATATATGAGATACAACTAGACCTGGCCAATTTTTGGATCTGATTATATATAAACATATCTGTTCATGTATGATCAGATCTAATTATGTATGACTAGGCCTGGCCAATTTTCGGATCTGATTATATATAAACATATCTGTTCATGTATGATCAGATCTAATTATGTATGACTAGACCTGGCCAATTTTTGGATCTGATTATATATAGATGATTATGCATAATCATATATAATTAGACAAATCTTTTTTATCGGGTACGGTGTTTGGAAACGAAGATTTCTTTGTTTATCAAGAGGACTGACAACTAAACTTCTTTATTCAACCACAATTGTTGTAGCCTGTGCTGTATTACATAATATGTCTTTGATATTCATTGATAATCTACCAAGATGAAGAAATGCCTGTACTTCAATCAAATTGGCTGATGGTTTTGCATATCGTGAAGCATTAATTGAACGTATATTTAATGCATAAGGCTATATAAATTTTTTCATATTTAATACACATGTTTTTCTACTTTTTATTAAAAAGATATAATTTTAAGTGATGGAAAATTGTTAATTGAAATGGTTAATTTGTCTCTAATGAATTTATAAATATAATGTATTTAAAAAAAATGAATTGACCTTCTTAAACAGATTTAGTTTGATTTGGAATTGTAAATTAATAAATAAAAAAATTGTATAAACAATTTTTTATCTAAAGACAATTTTTTGAATTCCCTCCTTTTTTGTTTTATGAAGTATGATTGCTTATTTATGACTGACAGGAATATGATTCATTTCTTAACCAATCATATCATCGGTTACATGTGAATTATTACGAAAATAGACGAACACAATTTAAGACGATCTTAAGATTCGTCTTATGTAAGCTGATCTTAAACCATATAAGATCATGCTTGAAACCATCGTCTTACGAAAGATGATCTTAAGTTCTATCTATGAAATCATCGTGTCTTAAAATAAATAAGACGGTCTTCATGAAGATGATCTTAAGCAATTGCTCAAGACTGGACTGTGAATACGCGCCTTAGATTCGATTTATCAATTTTGTGGTTCTCAATAACGTGCGCAGCTATACACGACTTTTCGGTTTTCCCAAATTTCACATGAGCCAGATGTTCTTTGATTCGAATTCCGATTTGGCGACGACTTTGACCAAGATAAATTTTCGAACAGCTTTGACAACCGACACCATATATGCCCGATTGTTTTTCATTACTAATTTTATCCTTAGGGTTGCCCAGTAACTGTTTAATTTTATTTTTACTAACAAGCGGTGTTTTTAGGTTGTGGTCCCTTAATTCTCTAGTGATTTTATTTGTGCATGGGCGGAAGTATGTTCGTTTGCACCATTTAGTTTGTTCAATGTTATTAGTTCAATTTTAAATTTAGTTCCGCAGACCAAATTATTTATTATGTTAGAGTGAAGCCATTATATATATATATATATGGTAAATATATATATATATATATATATGGTAAATATATATATATATATATATATATATATATATATATATATATATATATATATATATATATATATATATATATGGTAAAGATTATTAAAATAATCAAAGAGAACTCTAGGTTTTTTTTAAATTACATTTCAAATTTTATCCCAATTCCTAGAACATTTGTTTGTGAAACAATGTATTCATCATCAGTATGAATTAGCTATTCGTAAGAATGCGACCAATAATATATATATATATATATATATACGTAGATATATCAAAATATTACAAGAGAAATTTTTTGCAGTACGTTTAATTTCCTACAAGAATGTGTTGTTTTCTATAAGAAATTATATGACGAATAAGCCGTTCAGAAACTACAAAATTCCAAAGGTTAAAAAATATATTTTCCCATGTTAATCAAATAGGAAATTTAAAATCGCGATGAGGCACCCCTAAATGTTAAAATTAAAAGCTGCCGTTTTAATAGGGTCATTTTTTCGGATTCCTGAACAATATTCACTAATGAGCAAAATCGGACAAGGGAAAGGGGGGGGGAAGGTTGAATACACAAAATTTGGTATATCTCTTAATTTTTGAAAAATCAAAAAATGTCTATGAATTAAAGTTATAGATAATTAATTTTACTATAATTTTGATTCTTTCTGTTACCCTAATATTGACAGAAATATTTGCGAATTAAAATTGAAAGTAAAATTCCTAAATATCTCTGTACACATTAGAGTTTGAGAAAAAATGATCATATAATGAATTGTAGCAAACATGATTTTCTACAACTTTACTTCTTATACATTTTTCGATTTTTTTAATATTAGAAGATATTTTTAATGTTTTGTGTTCTCTATGTTCCGCTTCCCCCTTGACCTATGCCATTTATATTAAAAATCGAACTTGCAAATACCAAAATCATATCCGATAACATTTCATTTTGATCAGACTAAAATTGTGACCGCTAGAGAGTGATTTATGTATTCTAAGAAAATTCGTTAAGTTGACGCAGCTCCTGCGTAACGAATTATTTATAACTTAACTTTTACTCTTAACTTGAACTTCAAATAAAATTATACCGAACATCTCACGTAAGAGTTTTGAATGTTTAGAGAAAAAGTATAAAATACTCACTTCTACTAAAAACAAAATTTTATTATGTACGGTGTTGGCGCTAATGCGCAAAACTACAGATTGAGTTAAATGTAAACAAAATGTAAAGACCAGTCGACGCGAAAACAACCTACTAGTTATGTTATGTTTAATTAGTTGTAATGTAGACACGGCAACGTACGGAACCATGCCTAGTAACCGATTAATTGTGTTTTGAACAAACCGTTTTGAGTTCATTCTGATATCATACCGGTCATAATAAAGTTGTAAAAATTATAAATTGTCGCACTTGTGGAAAACTATTGAAAATCAACGTAAATCCTTCACACGTCGAAATTGCCAGAGGTTTCGTGAGCTCATGGGATACTCACCAAGGAATACAACGAAGACCACGAGGTTAAATTACAGGATTCGTCAGGTGAGTCAATTTTTCCAAGCCTTCTATTTGTTTTGAATTGCCCAGCTACAGTCCTTTTCGTTAAATTCCGAACATAAAACTTTGTCATACGGATTCGTCTGCACACGAGTCGAACTCTGGCTTGACTTTTTTTTTTTATCAAACGTTATTTTGTTGTTGTATATTTTGTATATATATATATATATATATAAATAAATAAAGGCTCAAATCAATATTTATTTATGATTTTTTTTGTTACAGTCTTTAAAACTTTGAAATACGTTCAATGAATATAAATTAGGCAAATTTTCGAGAATATAATGTTGTTATGATGGGTGTAAGATAAAACGCACATATACTGCAAAATTATTATAAAATTTGATAAGAAAAAAGTTTAATAGTATCCTTGTAGCTATTAACATAATTTTGTTATTTATTTAAAAAGTTCTCTGTTTTTACAAGCTTTTATTTAACTTGCAATGTTTGTATTTTTGTTTTGGTCAAATCTTGCAAGCTGAATTAGAACCTTTTCCTCTTATCCTACGGAGTTGAATTTTTACAAATATAAATTATCTGTTACAGATGAGTACGGCACTGTCTAGGACATGACTATTGGAAATTGCAATCCTTGCGATTAAAATATGATCGTAAATTGTAAATACTTGATGTGATGATAAGTTTGTTATTGGCGAAATCTCAAACATCGATCTAACCGATCTAAGCAATCTAAGATGTTGGAGATTTGACCAATTTAAATGGTCCATTGAATTTTGACTGAATTTAGCTGATTGGTTATGTTATAGTAGCTAAATTTTTGATCATGACATACTGATTTACTTTGAATTTTGATGTAGTAGGCCTGTTAATTGCTTTATATACTCGATGTTGATGCGCCGTTCTTAATTCATTATCAATTTGCTCTTTTGTCGGTTTAGAAGCGGTTGTGGCAGATTAGAGACTTCATTTCTCATAACGAACGGAGTGAATAGTTGTATTCGAAAATAAACTTCAGCAGGGATACTTGTAATACATTTTTAAAAGAGATGTTGTAGTTATGGACGTTCAGTTGCTACTCTAAAGTCAAATGAGTACCATCTTTAATAAAATTTATTTAGGATTTTAAAAAAGGTGTAAAGTATGTCAATAATCTTATAACGATTTATAACCTTTTTTATTTGTCCTAAATATCTTAAAGGTATTTATTGGAAAATACCAGGAAATTGTAAATTAGAAATTAATTTGACTTAATGTGACAGATCTGACCATGGAGGCTATATAAAGGAGATATAACTCATACGGGAAAATTGACAAAATATGGCAACGAAATGGGAGAAGTTATATTTACTTTTTATGCCGCTAGGGTCGCTAGTTGTTGATAGGAACTCATCGGTACCGAAGTGAAATACCGAACGTTTAGTTTACATCTTCGCATAGCAGACCTCCCACGAGTATGAGAGAGTACATATGTATACATTAAGCAATGTGTATGAGAAGGAGGTCTTAATGTATACATATGTACTCTCTCATACTCGTGGGAGATCTGCTATGCGAAGATGTAAACTAAACGTACGGTATAGTATAATAAATAGAAATGAAATAGCCAAAATTATTTTGAAGTATGAAATTTGTTTAAAAAAATTTATTAAATAAAAAACATTTAAAATGGGAAGAGTATGTGCAGTAGACAATTGTAAAAGTGGTAGTGCTTGTGACAATAAGCAACAGGATCAATTGGGTTTAAAAAACCAGGACTTTTTAAAGTACCAAAAGCTAGTATAAATATTCCAAAATTAATTAAATTGTATGACATTATATTAAATATTAATTTTCAGCATTATTATTAATAAATAAAAGTTTAATTTAATATCTGATTCAATAATTTCTTTCATTTTTACAATTCCAACATTACAGGTTACTATTTAATTATTTGATGTTTGTTTTTTTATTTTTATGTAATTATTTTGCGAATTTTAACTATCACTTCAACTTCAACTAATTCCTTATTGAAAAATTGAAATTACTTATCAATTCAGCTATTCAATTCACTAAAAAAAAATTTTTTATCTACTATCAAGCTTCATGGATGAACGTCCTTAAGGATCCAAGTACCAAAAATTACTCCAATGACAATGTTGTTGCCCACATTGTTTTAGTAGACAAGACAAGTTATATTTGATTTATTTTTTAATGTTTCGGCATTATTGTATGATGTGTATAAAGTGACGTGTAGTATGATTTAATACCATTATTAAACAAGAACATCTTCCATTTATAAAGTAAAACCTGAGCCGTTGTCGCTAACGACGTTCCTTGGATAGCCATGGCGAAGGAATTATTGTTGCATAATCCCGACAGCCCTATCCTTATTTTAATTGCGACATCTAAAACAGAAAAAAATATATCTGTCCGCCTTCTGGCGATCTAATAATAGGACCAATATAGTCACAAAAGAGTATGTCAAATATTGCAAGAGGAGCTAAACTGCTTAATTTAATTTTATCAATCCTAGTAGAAGGTTTGGTATCTTCACAAATTTTGCAAGATTTGACATAATCCTAAACGATCTATAGTAATTTTGTAATAAAAATTTTTAGAAATATCTCTAAAGATTTTGATTACAATATATAGTGCTCCATATTTCGAATCATGAAAATATGATAAAACGTATTTAAGTAAAAAAATTGATTAAAATATACGCTTAAGTTTATTTTGACACACAAGCTTGAAAAACAAGCCATTTTACCGTAGAAATTAAAACGTATAACTCATTTTTTAAATTATCACAAATGATTCCACATTGTATCTCACCTAATCCGTTCATCCTTAATGGATAGAAAATCGTATTGAAAATTAGATAATACGTTCACGAAATTTAAAGAATTTAAAGGTTGTTAACGATTTGATAATTGGATTATAATTAATTTTATTAAAAGGCATTGAAAATGTTGAAATCTAGAGCACGGTAGTGCGACAGGCCGAGTTTAAGGGTTTTTTTGCCTTCGCACTTACAGTACTATTACTACAGGAAACATCAGAGCCAATCTGACCTCGAAATATCTTCTAAACGAAACGAGAAATAGTGCTGATTTTTCGAACATAAGCTATTTAGGGAAATATAAGAGACTGTTTTTTCAATCATCGTTAAGAAATAAACGGTTAAACAGTTATTCGCATTCAAAAATCGGAAAATACGCCCACAATTTTTGGGAATATAATCATAATTCCAGGGCCTAGACCATGAGTTCTTAAAAGTTGATATTTGCCATAAAGTTAGATATAGTGACCAAACCGAAAGGAAAATTATCAAACCACGAAATTTATATCGGGAAATGGAAAATTTTTGCATTTTTGTTTTGATAAAATTAACATAGGAAATATTGCTACTCTATGATTGGTATTGGTATTATATATATATATATATATATATATATATATATATATATATATATATATATATATATATATATATATATATATATATATTATATTTATACTATACATTTATTAAACGGTTAAAATCTCTGCGGTTGTAGAAGATGAACTTGCAAGTATAAAATGTGTAAAACTTACCATTATTTTTGATGTCATCATTCGTTTGATTCTCCGTTTGAATTAGAACATTGTAACAGATAAAACAAATCTAGTTTTCTTTGTGCGGTTTAAGAACCAATTTTGGTCTATGGCAATCATAATGATATGCGTGATGACACATCGAACACGTTGCTTATGGATTCTGTAAAGACGATTAAAATATTTTAGAAATTAATTAGAAATGACTCGATATCAACAGTTCTACATGGAGTCCAGAGATTTTATGATAGTTGATGGCATTAAATTGTGGTACACTCAAATAAATATATCATTCACGGGTTAGTGACGGGAATTTGACTTTTTTTCCGATTTCTGAAAGTATAGGCCCTAAAAGGAAATTTAAAAATTTGGAAAATTTACAAAGTTATAGCTATCTTATACTTTTGACTTTTGTATCAATAAATGGATGGGCGTAAATGAATTTTGATAATAGAAACTCCAACAGGGCCCGTTCCAGATAACCAAGTATCTGAATAATTTTAATAAAACACAATTCTTTAAAAAAAGAGCTCAATTTGTGTACACTGATGAAAAATGAAAACAATTTGTAGATTTTCTGAGCTAAAAGGTTTGCTTTTTCGCTATTAATCGAGATATGTTCGAGGTAAAAATAATTTAATACTTACACTAGCCGCCATCTTGAAACAGTACACACACAATTTACACCGCGAACAAAGCCATGAACTCCAATCGGATTCGTGATGTGTATTAATATTATTCATCTCATTTTCAATTCGTTTCGGATCATTTGAAAACATGCTAAATGATTTGTCACACCACAATCTCGACACGAAATTATCGGTTCATTTGGTTTCGTAACCTGGTAGCAAATGGAACATGTTATAGCATTCGAATTCATATCAATTATACTAGCATTGCTATGAGTAGCAACTGATGCAGGTCTTGATGAACAACTTGGTTTTATCGTCATTGAACTCTTATTTAACGATCCAACCACGTTTTCGTTTTCGTAGATTATTATCAGATGGATCGAATACTCTCTTCGCATGTTTTTGACGAGTCCCAACACGAAATCCTAATTTACCATTTGTTACTTTATCATTTTCGTCATTCTTCTTATTAGTTTTGGGACCTGGTTTATTTTTTGCATTTAATTTATCGTCAGCAGATTCTAACGGAAAAATTTTTGGTACAGATATCATATCGTTATCCTCATTGTCATCGGATTTATCCTTGTCTACTGCATTCGGACCGATTGAATAGTGGCCATTTTCTAATTTGACGAGTCCACCATTTTCGACTTCACTTTGCAGCAACAGGATCAGATTTTTTTTATTATATTTGATTAAACTTTTTTGCGATGATTGTTTTAATAAGTGATTGGCCGGGTACACCTAGTTCCAAAAAATCTGGTTCTTAACATATCAGTTCACTAATCTAAAGTGCAGCGATTTTCGAAAATGATCCACTAACTTTTTTCTCAGCTGCAGTCGAATCAATAATCTCACCGGATCGATGTTTTTGATTAGCTGGATTTCGATAACTTATATCTCCTTTGTAATGAACTTTGAATACTATTTCGTTCTCGACACATTTTTGTAAATCGGATTTCGCTTCATTTGCGTCAACATTAAAACGACAATTGGTGAATCTGGACGCACTCTTCTGCGTCGAATTTGATTGCTTCTAATATTGTATCACGATGTTTGATTTCAATCTCCGCCATTCTGAAATTAAAACAGAGAAATCGAAATTAAAACCTGGACTTTTTTTTAACTTACAGTAGAACTCTAATAAGGCCCGAAGCCGATCTGGGTAATCATACATTCAAATATTTGGATAACTTATGAAAAAAAAATAAATCTAATAATCAGCCCTGAAAAATAGTTTCCCAATAGGATCGATGGGGGTAGATCTTTGTTATATAAATTTCAAGTCTAATAAAGGTTAAAGTTATTGGCGTAGGAAATAAATTGCTTGAAATTTTACGTGTTAAGGAGGGCGTCTGTTATTCTGAATTTATTCTGGTCCTGTACTTCCTAAAATATAGGAAAATATCCGGAACAATCTGGTTTTAACCCCACAATAAATTATTTTAGAGACTAACAAAAATCGGGTAACGAAAATCACGGATCGGTGATTTCCGTTACCCATATTTGATCTTATCATATAGATAATGGAGCCAATTAGAGGATTTTTTCTGTTAGATATTTTGTCCAGGATATTATGTCACGGATATTTAGTCGTGGAGAATTTTATATCTTTTGGTCCCTCCGTCAACTGTTTGTACAAAACTTCACCCGATCGAGATGAAATTTTGGTCGAAAGTTTTGATTTAAGTAAATGACGCGGATAGATAGTGGTAGAAAAAGCTGTAAAAGCCCCAATTTGGATGTAAGCCCAAAGTTTTGATTATGTTTGACACTCCCATATAATTTTCAATCAAATTAATTAAACAAGCAAAAAGGAGTTGCGTAAAATTGGGCCGTTTTTTTCTTGTATCATATCCGTGAAATAAAAAAAGTATCGATTTAAGGTATATTTTAATCATATTCGCCAATTTTTGACAATTTTGTACGCCGTTTTACTACTCCGCTAGTGTGAGGCACGAGACGAGGCGAGGTTTTGGTATCACCTGCCCGTCATCGATGCACTTAAGCCTCTCCACTAACTACAAGGTCCTACCATGCCTAGAAGAGGATAAGTTCACAATAAGAAATATTGAAGGTTTATATATATATAATTCAGAGGTGGACACAGGCGACTCTCCGAAGCCGAACGGAGACTCTCCATAAGCTGTGTGAGAGTAAGTAAAAAAAGGTATGTTTTGAATTAAGACGGAACGATGTTTCAATACATATTTATTCCCTGTTTAGTAGAAGCCTTAGGAGATTAACAAAGTTTTACAAATGTAGTTCATTCACGTTTTGGATTGTTCTGATGTTATTAATTGCTAACATTTTCTGCTTTAATTGAATCTTTTAGTACGGATATTGAAGCAAAAGGAGATGTGATTTCGGCACTCCAAGAGATCCAGAAATCAAAAAACCCTATTTTAATGATCCATTTCCGAAGTCTAGGACTTTTAAATATTAAACCGTATTATTATACCTCGTATGTATAAAATTACAAGGAATATTTATTTTAATTTCGACTTTGTCACGCTTGAAAATATCAATCCTTGTTATAAAGAAAAGAGGTGGGCACAGACGGGTCTCCGGTGCCGAACGGCTCTCCATAAGCTGTGTGAGAGTTAGTAAAAAAGGTATGTTTTGAAGTAAGACGGAACGATGTTTCAATACAAGTTGCCTACCGATTATTGCCCAATAATTTATTCAATCAATTTAGGAATAGTTTTATAAAATATTTATTGTTTAAGAAATATCTTTTACAATATGGAGAGATACACCAAAAAACATAATAATAATAATAACAATAATAATAACAACAATAATGATGATAGCAATAACAATAATTACAACAACAACAACAACTATATGTATTCCCACTTTATGTAAAATTTAACCATTTAGAAATTAGTAACAAATTACCCCCCCCCCCCACCTACCTTTTCATTGACATCTTTATTGTATTCAGTGTCATCAACTCAATCACTATACCTCCTTCTAAGAAAAATAATTAAATCAAGTAAATAATTTTTTATTAGTTCTACAATATGAATAGTTTAGGCAAATTAGTCAGAATTTCCAAAAATCTAATTCTAAAATCTAAACTAAAGCTAAATCATCAAAAAAATTACAAGCGGTTTACAATTGTCAAGCGGTAAACGTAAAAGATCAAAAGGTATATATTTTATTCATACACAAATATATTAAAAAGGTATATTTTATGACCCAAATTTCCAGCCGAAAATTCCAGAGTATGTTTTCAATGAATTGTGTGTATTGTATACTTTGAATAATAGTGACCATAAAAATGAGTTGGTATTATTATATTTTTTCACAAAATGTTTTAATTAAAAAAAATAAAGTAATAATAATTAGTAGGTAACTCAGTATTTACTCTATCCTCTATCTCTCTTCCTACCTCTCAATCAGAGCTGAGTGCAGTCAAACCCTGCCCACCTTTGTGTAATATATATATATATATATATATATATATATATATATATATATATATATATATATATATAAATATAGTGAATTTATATTACACTTACGGGCAAACCCCTTGCTTAATATAATTTTTAAAGTTTCTCAAATTTCTCAAATTTAAAGTTTCTAGATTTAATAGTTTCGGCTTGGCGATGATGAATCAGTCGTTACAAGTGATGATATACACCGTGGAACAGAGCAACCGTGTTCTATTTAATTATTATATTTTTAAATTATATTATATTTATTCTTTTAATTTAAATAAAATGATTTTTTATAATTCAATAATATATTTTTAATTTAGAATAATTGTTTTTAAATGAAACATAAAACTCTTTTAACTAATATTAACAACATTATATTATCGAATGATAATTAGTGAGAACTCTAGGTTTTCGAAATAAAATTTCAAATTCGCCCCCTTTACCTAGATCAGTTTTTTGTATTATAAATACATATTTCGACAACAATGTAGTCATCATCAGTATAAATTGGCTAGTCGTACTTTACTCTTTGACAATTAGAAATAGTTAACAAGTCGAGATCAACAGAATAAAACAAAATAAATAGAAAATTGACTAAATTAAAATATACTAAATTTAAAATATAATAAATTTAAAATTATATTGAAATTGCTCTTGATAAAATTTCCTTCATTCACATTTATTCCTGTTAATTTTACTCTTATTAAAATTACTCTTATATTGTCGCAGGATATGTAATTTGTTGCTAATTTGGTGACGGTTTCACATTTCGTGAAACCGTCACGAAATTAGCAACAAGTAAAATATCCTGCGACAATATAAGAGTAATTAAAGAAAATTTCGAATATTTGATTTATTTAATAATTATAATGGATTTTCGCCAACTAATGACCCATTCATGAACCACCAAAATACAGCGGTAGATTTAAAAAGTGAAAATTCCAATTTAAATAGTTTGAAATAAATACTTTTATTCAGAATAATTAAAATTATATTACATTAGTATTTAATATATTATAGAATGTTTTTTCTTCAAATATTAAATAATATTAATTCTTTGTATTTATCATATATTGCATTACTTATTGTTTAAATTCCCACTATAAAATAATACCTTAAAGTAATTACAGAACCATATTCCATTATTTTAAATAATGGACTATGGTCTGTAATGACTGATTTTGTATTTGTACGACTGGGGAGTTTTAAATTAATTATTATTATAAAAAATTGAATAAAATGATACAAATTGAAAAATTTTTTTATTTACTCAAAAAATTTCAAAAAAACGGTAGAACGGTAGAAATACTAAAAAAGCGGTAGATCTACCGTTAAACGGGATATCTGGCAACACTGCCCGTGACGTAGATACTAAGTAAAATGGCGGCATAAGAAAAGTTTCTTAGTAAGTATAAAGTGTCCCGGCCAACGACTAAGTAAGATAATCTGACTATCTTACTAAGATTACTAGCTTCTTAGTTCGACCGAACAGCCCCATTGATTGACATTTCAATGGTTAATGCTGTCAAGCAAAATGGCGCGCTCTTTGGGAGCTTTATTGATTATTATATTAAACGAGTTTTTAAGAGTTTTCATTTTTGATTGGATTAGTCTATTATATGTATATTCATATTTTTGCCAACTTTTTAACAATAGGAGACTATTGGATTGATTCTAATGGTGGTGAAATAAATGATGCATTTATGGTACACTGTGACAAAGAAACACGAGAAACTTGTAAGTCCACTGCGGAGACATCTAAGACCAGCGAAAGAAAATTTAGTGAATAATAGTAACCTAGACAATATGTGGTTAGAAAAACTTCCTGGAAATTTACATGTTAGTACATTTCTGCTTTGACTTTTAAAGATTGTAGTTCTGCTCTCTTGATGCGATCAGTGCTATCACCACTTTTACCAGTCCAAGAGGCCTAGCCTTAATAATCCAGGCTGAATCAATGCTTTTTTTTATTTTCCGATGAAAAAGGAGGTACTCATTTACCGACGAAAGAAGGAGGTACTCATTTACCGACGAAAGAAGGAGCTACTCAATTCAACCTGTATATTTTTTTAAATGTATGATCACGCATTACTTCTTACAGAGTAGTTCGATTTTGAAAATTATTTTTTTTTGTGGGATAGGGTATACTTCAAAGTTGGTCCCATATAAATTTAAAAAGAAATTCCAAATTTTAGCCACAAAAAAGTCAAAAATAACTTCTTTTTTTTTACTTTCATTTTATGAGTGGAGTCGCTGGTTACTTTATTAATATATACTTTAAAGCATATAACTGAATGTGTTATTTGACTTCCCAGCGCTTCCACTGAAGAACAAATATTATACTAATTGTGTAAATACTATTTGAAAAGACCCAATATCTTTGCGAAATTTAAATGTTTTTTTAACAGACGAACAAAAACGGGGAAGGGGGGGGGGTTCCTCATGCCAACCCATATATTTTTTTTATGTTTAACCAAGCATAACTATTTACAAAGTAGTCGATTTCGATAACTCTAATTCTAATCTAATTCGAAGCAGGAACCAGTTAAATTTGAAAAAAAAATCGCTCCTAAGGGTAGAAAAAATGGGAAAATTCATTGTTCCCCCTGAATTTTCATTTGTGATCAAATTCTGTTGAAACTTGGCACACTTATGTAGCTATAATGACACTTTAACATGTAAAAAATGTACGAAAAAAGAAAGGCGAAAACTGAAAAGCGAAAAATAAAAACTTTTTAACAAAAAATTAAACCTTCGAAAAAAGAAAGGAAATGAAAAACAAATAATAAAACAGGACATTTTTAGTCTAAGTCTTACACTAATGTGAATATCTAAATAATTTTGAGTCGGCGCCAAAAAATCTCCATCGAAATGGGCGAAGGATGAATCTGATTTTCGGTTAAAAATAAATGTTACAAAATATTACATTATGTAATATTTTGTTTGTTTGGCACCGACTCAAAATTATTTAGGTATTTACAATAGTATAAGACTTAGTTAGACTAAAAATGTTCTGTTTTATTTTTTGCTTTTCAGTTCTTTTCTTTTTTCGAAGGTATAATTTTTTGTTAAGTTACTATTTTTCACTTTTCAGTTCCTTAATCTTTTCGTTGGTTTTATTTTTTGTTAAAAAGTTTTTATTTCATTCATCTCAAGGTGGATGTTCAAATTTACATAAGATATCCATGGCTAGGAAGTGTTTTTTATCGGAGATTCTCAATTGTTTGATTTTATGGAAATATATCAAGATTTATTAGACTCGGAGGATATATTAGATCATAAAACTTGAAGAAATAATTAAAAATATAAATTAGGAAGTTATGTATATTGACTCTATTATAAGTCTTCAAAAGTGCATAACATTACAACATTAAACCGTTCACTTGGGATAGTCACATAAAAAAAATTTGATAGCCAACAAATTATTTCGTATCTATTGCCTTCCAACTTTTTCTTGCAAGCTGGTTGATATTGGATCCGGTTCCTTTGGCTTTCTCTAGTCCAAAAAATCGTGGCTAATTTATATATATATCAATCGAAAATAGGTAGGAATCGAAAAACTAAATAAGCGAATGAATTTTGCCATTATTTATCAGATCTGCTTTTGGAGAAACCTGGAAAAATGAAAATCAAATGGATAGGTGAGATTAGTACTTTGGAATGATTTTAACCAAAAGTTTATTATGACATCTTTGGGTGTTTGGAACAAAATTGTTAAATTTAGGTGTTTGGAACAAAATTGATAAATTTGAAAGTGCTATTCAAACACTCTTAAAGAAGTGGATTTCGGCTTTTGTCTTCCTTGTTTTTTTTTGTGTTTTTTTTCTTACAATCAAAACTACATCCAGATTGATTCAAATTCAAATCAAAATATAAAGGTTAAAGTTTTTGTGACTTCCTGTAGTACATTCATTTATCAACTTTAAAAGGATGAAAATGGAATTGGAAGATTAATAACTTTACATTGTGCGAAAATTCCAAGCCATAAAATTTTAAATAAGCATATATTTTTATTCTGCTTACAAAATATTTCAATTTTAACAATATGCGAGACTTGATTTCCAATTTATCTTTAAATATGTGTTTTAACTGTTGACCTTGAAATATCGCATGCACGTATTCAAACAGGCATTTGGAAATTATTCTTTTGGAATTTTTTCATAATTCAGTTGAAAAGTGTTCCAAAAGTTCTGATGTGAATTAATTTTTGGGCGTTAATTTATATACAAAGTGATTATTTTGCAATTTATCAGTTAATCTTTATCATGTGTGTGCTTCGAGGATTGCCAACTTTAAATTAATGTCTCAACGTCAAGCAAATTTCTTAGTAGTGTTACAAATGTAAATCTTAAAGTATAAAAATAATTGCCTAAACTGACGAAGAAAACAAATATGAAATGAAAATCTATTTAGTAGGTATCGATCACGAATTGGGCGGTAAACGATTGTAATTATAAATGTATGCATATTTATACCCGGTAAAGGAACCCAGGGTACAACGAGGAACCGGGTTGGAATGAAATTTGACTGTTTCCGGTGTCAAGGGGGTACCACAGACGAGCAGCTATACGTAGAATAAGACCAACATGTGGCTGTTCAACTACGACATTCATATTAATCTAGTTTTCTTCGGGAAATAGTATGTAAAATTATATAAGTAAAGTTAAGTCATTCTAAATCCAATATGGCGCCCGCCGATAATAAAGATTTACAATTTCCACGTAAGCCCCTATGATATGGGGATCAAATGAAAGGGCTTGATGAGTGATATATATATATATATATATATATATATATATATATATATATATATATATATATACCTTTCAAAAAGTAGTGATATCCGATCAAAAACATAAATGTAAAAAAAGGCCGAGTTTTCGGGGAGATATTTTATATAATAGTTGCTCCTTAAAAAGTGATGATATCCCAATTAAAGAGCCGAGCTATTTATAAATTAAATAGTGAAACTGAACTGTAAGAATGTAAGTGCAAAGTAAAATGAAAAAAAAATTTGGTAAGTTTTCTCTTAGTATGTTTTTCAAATTTTATAACGCGGCAAGTTTCAATCTAAAATATTTGAATCAAAAGAAAACAAATTACTTGCCGCGATATAAAATTTGAAAAACATACTACGAGAAAACTTACGAAATAAATTATATCAACCAAAATTTTTTTTATTTTACTTTGCACTTACATTCTTACATTTCATTTTTCTCTATTTAATTTATAAATTTTCTTAATTTATAAATAGCTTGGCTCTTTAATTGGGATATCATCACTTTTTAAGGAGCAACTATTAAATAAATAGATAAAATTTAAACTCGTTATTTAAAAAAAAAATTTGATATTTTTTAATAAATGTAGTAAAAGGATGCATTCCTTTTCATTTTAAAAGGCAAGTGAAAAAAAATACATCCACAGACTATCACCATATTTTTATTTTGTTATTCTATTTGCTATATATTGTATATATAAAAAAGTATTATAAGTTTAGTCCTGACTTTGTAATGGGTGAAAATATTGATCGGAAAAAAATTTAGTTTTCATAAAATGACCTAATTAGACCTCTTCTGTATCTATCTTTTTCTGTCTCAGTATGTCTTTTCATATTTGAGTTGTGTTCACGTAGAAGTGGAGTAATTTGGTCTTTTTATAATACCAAGCGCAATATACACATCGATGTGTATACAAAGTGTTAAAAATAACTTGAATTGACATTGTTTTTTAGTTTTCTTATGAATGGATCATGTACGGGATCGATCATCATGTGGAGTGTGAATAGACCAATGTAGACATATTTGGACAATCTATCTTTCGATTTTGCAATGAAACCTTGTGGCACAAATAATATACCAATATGAATTCGCAAGTTAATGCCAGTTAATGAATTATGTTGTTATTTCTTACTTTGCTTTTGTTATATTACTGCTAATGGTTGTATATTGAGATATTTTTTATTTCACTGATTTGCTTATCCATTTTAGCTCCCTGCTCGAGAAAAATGGGGTTTTCCATAAGTTTTGTGTGATTAAAACAACTCACACGAACTTCATATGACATGAATGATCAACAATTATCCTATCCAATAATATTAATATCACATACATAGTTACATTTAGTGAGCCTGTAATCTAAACTGTAAATCAGCCTGTAATATAAAATTCCTACACTCTTTTAACAAACTTAATATATAACAACTAGCCTTTACACAACTATTCCTGGTAGGATTTCATTTGTCAAGTCAATGACCGATTTTACCTCGGATTCTACTTTTGATGACTTTATTCTACAATTGTATGTAGAAAATGTAGAAGAACATCATAATTTGTATTTTCATGATCATAACAGGCGTTAGTTTTAATTTAAATTTAAAACCGTAATCACACCATATGACCCCGAGGCCTCTGGTTTATGACCCCGAGGTCATAAAATGCTCATTCGGTTAATGTTTTAAGTTAAAAAATGTTTTAAGTTAAAACTAACGCCCTTTACGATCATGCTATTAAAAATGCTAGCCGCCATCTTCTTTACCATATTTGATGAACGATTGTACGTGTGAAAGTTTAAGATGTTGCTGCTGTACAATTTGCTGCAAAAATTGATGCTATTTTTTAAATTTCATAGTTGATTTGTGCCGTACTGTTAAGCAGTTACTATATTTCTAATAAACAACTTTTATCTGAAGCATTTTTTCAAAAGCGAATCAATAAGGTTCAAATCAATTATAAAATTTAAAAAATAGCATCAACTTTTGCAGCCAATTGTACATATATCTGTTTCAATGGCATGTTGTATTGCAATATGTATCATTAAAGTCTCTCTTCGGGTATTAAGTTGAAATCAGTACTTAATTTTTAGTAAAAAGAGGTGGAGCACAAAAGCTTGAACGAAGGGCGTGTTTTTTTCAATTATATATTCATAAACTAATTTGATCAATGTGTGTTATTCTACTTTGGTTTCCACTTCCAAAAGAGCATTTTTTTTACTATAAAATAATTCTTAACGATAATATAATTCCATTTATACACGGTACCAGGATACACTAATTAAATTTCAAATTTTGTCCCAATTCCTAGAACAATTATTTGTATTTTATAAATACATATTTTGACTACAAGGCAGTCATCATCTGGGATATGGATTCAGAGATATGTTGCTTGTTGCTTATTTGGTGCGTGTCACAATAATATAAAAAAAGTTTTGTCTTTTATATATGATCTGACTGAGGCAAAATTTGAAATTCAATTTAAAAAAAAATTCGTTACGCAGGAGCTGCTTCAACTTAGCGAATTTCCTTCCAATACATAAATCACTTTCTAGCGGTCACAATTTTAGTCTGATCAAAATGAAATGTCGTATATGATTTTAGTATTTGCAAGGCCAATTTTATTAATAAATGACATACGTCAAGGGGAAATGGGGGCATAATGAAAGAAGAAAACACAAAATATAAAATATCTCTATTAATATTAGAACAATCGAAAAATGCGTAAGGAATAAAGTTGTAGAAAATCATGTTTGCTACAATTCATCACCTCATCATTTTTGCTCAAACTCTAATGTGTACAGAGATATTGAGGAATTTAATTTTAAATCTTAAACCGTCAATATTTCTGTAAATGTTAGGGTAACAGAAAACATTATAAGAAAAAAAAATTGCAATAAAATTTAGTACCTACAACTTTACTTCTTATAAATTTTTCGAATTTTTTAATATTAAGGGAGATATTTCAAATTTTGTGTTTTCCCCTCCTATAAACCCCCCTTTCTCCTTGTTCGATTTTACCCATTAACGAACTTGTCCTTTTGAATACCAAAAGCGCCTCAAATACCAAATTTAATTCCAATCAGATCAAAACTGTGACCGCTAGAGTGATTACTGACACACATATTTTACACATATATGTATATATATATACAATATATATATATATATATATATATATATATATATATATATATATATATATATATATATGTCCATAGATATATATATATATATATATATATATATATACATAAATTTAACAGATGGTGATTTTCGACATCTACTAGGTAGGATCGATGGACATTTGCAAAAATTTTTGCAAAATTTTGAAGTCGGTACGAGACCAATAGCTCTATTTCCTTTCAGGAAATTCGCTAAAAACGTAGAGTTATCTTGGGTTATTTTAATAATCTTTATAAGGATAGACTAGTTTATCAAAACTAGTGTGTCCTAAATGAAATATCCATGTAAACTAAAACTATAACTAGTAGTTATAATTGCCTACTTTGAAATCTCACTGATTCATATATAAGTTGATGTAGAATAGTTTATTTAACAAATGTAATATCATATAACAAAATAAAAAAACTCATATAACAAAACATATTGTTTCCATTAGGTGATTACATTCTACGATATTGTTGACGTGTATGGTGTTAAATGTGAGCACATGATTATTATATAAAACTATCAGCTAACTAGAAAACAAATTATCGTCTTAGTAAAATGGATAATAATATAATTATAATTTCATGGATATTTGGACAATAAATTGAAAAAAAAAAAAAATTCATATTATTATGAGTAACGTTTCGTTTATTCATACTTTTCAAGCTCTTAATGTTGTGAAGCTAGGCATTGAATACATAAAAAAGCCCACTTTTGTCAATTTTTACAAATAAATAACAATATAATAGCCGTGTATATTATTAGCCGTAAATTTTAGATAAAATAAGTAAAAAATTATTTTACTTCACAGTAGTTGCAACTAATCCTTATATAGTATAAAATAAATTCCCGCATCTGCCTGTCTGTCTGTTCGCGATAAACTCCAAAACTACTGCTCCGATTTTCATGGTGTTTTCACCAATGAATAGAGTGGTTCTTGAGAAAGGTTTTAGTATATAATTTGTCAAGTTTTTGTATACATTGGTCCTTACATATTATAAAAATGATTCATGAGGAAGGTATAGTTGTATAATTTATTGATGTATAGGTGTATAATTTATCAGTCCTTGACGAGAGAAAATATTATGTTACTTGGTTATAAGGGCGTTAAACCGCGACGGGTAATGCTAGTGTGTTAATATAAGCAATACAAATACACACCTCCATGTGTTCAAGATATGTCGCTATTGTTTCACGAGGCACGAGGCGAGGCGAGGTTTTGGTATCACCTCGCCTCGCTTTTTTAAATATCAACCTCGCCTCGGTTGAGTTAGTGATCATCGGCCGGGGCGAGGCGAGGGAAAATTTTTACTTTGCAACTTTGATTTATTTTGCATGAATGTACATAATATGGTTAAAAAAACATATATATTTGAAAAAATATTTGCAAAATAATCTATCTATTGCTTCATGTTTTTTTGATTGCTTCATGTTACTATATTATTTTTAAAAAAAATTTTCTTTTTGTAAATTTGCCTCAGCCGAGGCGAGGTTTTTGAGACAATATACCTCGCCTCGCCTCGGTTAGTAACGAGGATTAAAACTTTTTAAAATCGAGTCGAAAGTAGGCGATGAATTTGCCGCTATTTTGTCGTGAATTAGTTGTGTAAAAATAATTTTGCTGCTCTTCATCCAGCGGAAAAATCGGGTGTTGTGCTAACTTGACAGTCAAGTTAGCGAAACAAGTTTTTGTTTCTCAATAAAAATTTTTCAAACTCGGATCATAATTTGCCGCTATTTGTCGTGTATTAGTTGTGTAAAAAAATTTTTTGTCACTCTTCACCCAACGGAGAAATTGGGTGTTGTGCTAACCTGACAGTCAAGTTAGCCAAGCAACATTTTCCAATCGGGTCGAAAGTAGGCGCTTAATTTGCCGCTATTTTGTCGTGAATTATTTGTGTAAACAAAAATTTTGTCGCTTTTCACCTAACGGAGACATCGGGTGTTGTGCTAACTTGACAGTCAAGTTAGCGAAACAACTTTTTGTTTATCAATAAAAAATTTTCAAAATAGACTCATAATTTGCCGCTATTTTTTCGTGTATTAGTTGTGTAAAAAAAAATTTTGTCGCTCTTCACTCAACGGAGAAATTGGGTCTTCATCTAACGGAGAAATCGGGTGTTGCAACTTTTCGAGGTACAAAAGTTGAGCTATCATTTCAAAATTTTATTGATTGATTTGTGCCTATTTTCGTATATCGGAAAAATGTTTCAAATAAAAGTCTTGTATAGTTATAATGAATAATTTTTATCCGAAGCATTTTTTTCGAAAACCGAAACGGTAACTTTGCGGTACCCGGACTGGAGCAAGCCAATTATACTCCAAACTGACGCTTCCGACATCGCTAGCATTGGAGCTTTATTCCAATTGATTGCTAACGATATGCGCCCCATAGCTTTCACCAGCAAGAAATTTTCCGACGAAGAAAAAAAATACTGCATCTACGAAAGAAAAATGCTTGCTTTGGTGATATCTCTGAGGTGCTTCCACGATTATATCATTGGAATAAATAAGGCAGAAATCAATTATTAAGTTTTGAAATCATAGCTCGACTTTTGACGCTATTTGTTGTTTCTCATCTGCTCATAAAATTTGGGGATCGTAAAAGAGGTTGTTAATCCTCAAGTGAGTGACCCTCAAGTCCACTTTGGGTCAAATCTTCCCAGCAGCATTTTTTACGCGGTTAAGAATCTTTTGTTCCTTCATTTATTCCTCGCCGTTCAGTTTATTGTAAAAGTTGTTTGAGCAATTTTGTAGGAAATAAAAATGTACCCATTTTATTTGCTGATTCATTTTTTCTTGCGTCAGTAGTTTAGGCAACATTAGCCAAAAATATTAGAAAAAATGGGGTGCTCAAAAATTATACTTCAATAATATAAAATATATATATATATATATAATATAATAATAATAAATATATATCGCATTAGTTAACGACACTCATGCGTCGATTTCCCTAGACTATATATCTAATCTGAAATATTAAATAACTTCCTTACCGCATTTTTTATAATTTTGTAGGAAATCGGGTGAGTCTTTTCTATTGTTTATTAACGATATATTTTTCATGTCCGAGGTCTTTGAAAGTGGGATTGAGGAGAAAAATTTAGTGGACCAAATTTTATCAGCCGTCAACTTGGAGACAGTAGAAATGATAAATTTTGTCTACCGTCTACCGCACCGTCGTCACACCAATCCACAACAGGAAAAATACCAAAAAACTAGATTCCTTCCATTTTTTGAGTCAACAATTGCCGTCATATTTTATATATCGACAATGGAAGGGTCTAGCAACGAATCGTCAACATCATCAAACAAATGTGGGACAACTTCCATTTATTGAAGCCAGAATCCACGATGTAAAGGTAAATGTGCTCCTCGATAGTGGTACAACTTCAAACTATATAAGTGGTGAGTTGTTCAAAACATTAATTTTTAAATTTAAAAATAAAATGACAATACGTAAATCGTATAAAATAGTTGCCATGGGAAATGATTCCATTGAACGAATTCGGATGGAAGTGGAACTGTGTTTAACCATCCATAATTTAACGTGGAAAATATTATTTTCAGTGGTGACAAACCTAAGTGTACCAATCATTTTAGGTTGGAATATATCAATTTCGTTTTAAATTAATTAAAGCAAAGATCCTCATTCCAAAAGACAATTAACATTTCCATATAATGACTTTTGTGTTCCGTTTGTGACAACTGTGAGTCCGCGTCTAGAACAAATAAATTTGTTGGTCGAACAGCCTGTTTCATTAACAGGAGCACAGCAGAGTATTCTACAAAATTTAAAAACAAAATTTTCTCATGTTATCACCGATAAAATAGGATATATACTGATCGCTATCCGATGGTGATTCAATTACAAAATCACAATCCCGTAAAGCAGTAACCTTATTTTCTAAATCCACCTAGGACTAAAGTGCTTCAAGAACTTTTGCAGGATCTTTTAAAAAAGGGAATCATCGAGAAAAGCAATAGTAGATATACATCTCCTGCGTTCGGCCTAATGAAACCGAAAGCCACAGCTGATAGTGGATTATCGTGCCATCAACCAATAGATTTTAATGGACCACTATCCAACACCAAAGGCCCTTGATTTGTTTATAGTAAATTGGATCTCGTTAGCACATACTACCAGCTACCAACTGAACAAAATTAGAAACAATATAGCGGATTTACAACGCAATGTGGAATATATCAATTCCTTTTGAGTTATGTTCATCCCCGCCATACTGAACCGAATAATGATGGATCATTTTCAAGATCTCATAGATAAGGGGGTTCAGCCATACTATGACGGTTTACTCATATACACCAAAGACGTCGACTCACATCTTCAGCTGCTGGAGGAAGTTTTTAAGAGATTGGGAGAGACCGGATTGACTATCAGCTGTGACAAAATGAGTTTGTTGCAGTAAAATTAAAATTTTTGGGTAACGTAATATGCAAGGATGGCGTGTCGGTGGATGATGACAAAACTATTGCGATTCAACAAATCCCTAAACCAAAAAATTTGAAACAAATTCGTAGTTTCATCGGTCTTGTAGGGTTTTTCTCCAGATTTATTCCTAACTTTAGCTAGCAGCTCCTTTAAATAATCTGAAGAAGAAAGCAATAAAATTCACTATGGGATCGGTAGAGGTTGAATCGTTTAATAAGTTGAAATCATCACTCACCGAAACGGTAACTTTCGGCGGTACCCGGACTGGAGCAAGCCAATTATACTCGGAACTGACGCTTCTGACATCGCTAGCATTGGAGCTTTATTCCAATTAATTGGTAACGATATGCGCCCCATAGCTTTCACCAGCAAGAAATTTTCCGACGCAGAAAAAAATACTGCATCTACGAAAGGGAAATGCTTACTTTGGTGCCGAGTGCCGCATCACATTCAAAATGGGATACCTTCCTTAAAGAGATCTGCTTCAAATAAATTTCGATTTTTGCCACAATTTCCTAGATCAAAATTTTTTGTATTTTATAAATACGTATTATGACTACAAAGTAGTCATCATGAGTATGAATTAGCTAATTGTAATTGACGGTCTGCACCTCGTCACCAAATTAGCAACAAGTAACATCTCCTCGGAGAATAATTACAATTAGCTAATTCATACTGATGATGACTACTTTGTAGTCGAAATAAGTATTTATAAAATACAAAAATTTGGATCTAGGAAATTAGGGCAAAAATCGAAATTTATTTGAAGCAGATCTCTTTAATTTTATGGCGGGGATGAACATAACTCGAAAGGAACTCTACGAAATTGATATATTCCACATTGCGTTGTAAATCCGCTATATTGTTTCTAATAATATTCTATGTCATATTCAAAATTTTTAGTTTTTAAAAAGATATTAAGAAAACACGCTTGTTTGTTATAAACAAATTCATTTTTGACCCTGTTCCGTCACGAGTCGGCCCGTAAAAATTTAGGGTCATATTCAGGACGTCTACTAATTTGACTCTACTAATAAAAAAGTTAGAAGATTAAAAACGAATACAAATAAATAAATAACAAAAAACCAAAATAGATTTATTTCGAAAATATAAAGTTAACTTTTTCAGCAATAACCATTTAATCAATACGTTATCCTGAAAAATATTCAGAATTATCCTGCATTTTTTTATTTTCACCAAATTTTCTTTTCTTGACTTTTTTTCTTTTCCTTCAATCTTTTTTTCTCATCATTCATTGTGGTCAATTGTGTTCTAGATACTGCAGGGGATTTTTAAGGTGAGTTATTTTTGTTCAATACAATTATTAGAGTGTTTGTGGATACGTCCATGGAATATGAGAAACCTGGACTGCGCTCTTTTTCACTTGGTGTGCTTTGATGAGCAGGATTTTATATTACTTTCCGAATTTTTGTAGTGTGAAATGTGAAATGTTTTTAGTATCCAATTCATTTGATCTTATATACATTTTCAAGACACTTAAAGTTTGTTTAGTTCAATTTCAGGATATTTTTCTTTTGTCCGCATAGAAGGCTTGGTAGTGCTAAAATTCTCTATTTAGCGTCGATATTTGGAATGTTTTCGTATGCCATGAGAACGTTGATTTGTTCGTATTTTTATAAATTGGACAGCTATTGTCCATACTTTTGTGGTCTTCTTTATAATTGGTGCATGTTGATAACTTTACAGTGGCAGCAGTCTTATTACATGCATTATCCTAATGTTCTTCATTCTCACACATGATACACATTTGTTTTTACCCGCAAGTCTTACTGGTATGTTCAAACCGGAAACACTTAAAGCAGGGATGTCAAAGATAAGGCCCGCGATCGCAATGTGTGACAGACAGAAGAATTATGACTTCACTCGATTCCTCTACGGAAGTTTTAAAATGCGCACACTACAACATTTATAAGTAATTTCAAGGGCAGCGCGTGTCTAGACAAGCGAGAGAGGTAGACAGTAACGCCATCTCTTAGCAACAAGCGGAAATACCACGAAGGCTAGAATCTTCCACGCGCTTCGAGTCTAGGCTAGAACCTTCCTTATTGATATAAAAGGAGTGCGTCGGCACGACGTTAGTCAGTTGAGTCGACTAATCGAAGCGATATGGTCGGAGAAAGATTTTAGTTAATTTAGTTGTACTACGACATAGTGATTGTGAAGTCCAGTGATTGTGAAGGTATTGTGCATTTGTGTCGTGCGATATCCATAATTGTTGTGTCGAGTTCCATAATCAAAATCTGATCACGGAATTCAACAATCGTTTTGAAGACTTCCACAAAATGAATGAAATGGAATTCCCAATTTTCAACAATCCATTCAATTTTGAAACTTCACAGGCACCAGTTCATTTGCAAATGGAGTTGATAGATCTTCAATCAGACAGTATTTTGAAAGAAAAATTTAAAGAGGTTAACGCTCTTACATATTATACACAATATTTCAAGAGTTTGGATAACTACCCGCAATTAAAAAAGCATGCAGCACGCATTCTGTGCATGTTTGGTAGCACCTATTTATGTGTGCAGATGTTTTCCGTCATGAAAATAAATTAGAACAAACATCGCACAAGACTTATGAATGAACATCTCCAATCAATTCTTAAAATAATTACAACGAATATGATACCTGACATCAATGAGCATCTCTTGTCAAAAACAAGAGAAGTCAGGTATCTGGATCCTCGAGCTCAAAATAATTACCCTCTTTTATATGATTTTTAACAACCGTATATTATATACTATATAATTAAGTAAATAAAATGTTATAATAATTCAGTACATTTTTTTAAATTTGAATCTGGCCCGCCTACACATTCTAAATTTAATATATGGGCCTCTGCAAAATTGAGTTTGACACCCCTGACTTAAAGGATTGCATAGGCTGAGAAACGTAAAGTTCAAGTACAGCATTAACACGAAAATTGAAATATCTTTGGGTAAATTCTGACCTACAAATGTAATTAAAATAGATCTACCCACTATCTATTTATGATTAATCGATGTTGGATTGGTGCTCTTCAAAACTCTGTTAGTTTCATGAATCTCAAATTACAATTCCCCAACTCCAACAATCGGTTTCTCGTATAGCTCCGTAGGCACACCTTGATAACGTCACGAATAAATGCCTCGAGACCATGACTTGCTCGTCAAATATTGATTAGTATCTTGTCGATCTTTAAATAGAACGTCAGCCCTTCTTCTTAACATCAATAATTTCCTTGTAAGTGGATTCATAAGTACTAAGGAATATTATCTTATACTAAAACAATATTATCTGACCCAAAAAATGTACAGTAAATCTTATAGATCTACTCAACAAATAGTCTAACAATTTGATGAGCAGAATTATAGCAAATGCTTCGGTACGCCGTATTTATACCTGCCGTGTGTAGTTGAATGAATAACGTTCACTTTCAATTTACCCAATTTTTTAAACTATGTTTTACTATAGATCATAAAAGTTGATGTCAAATTTTATAGTTGACTTGTATCTTATTGCTTCGGTTTTCGAAAACTTCTTCGGATAAAAGTTGATCAATATAGATATAGTAAAAACTTATATGTGAAAATTTATTTCGAAACTTGAATGATCAATGCACCAATACACTATAAAATTTAAATAAACCTATTTTGACAAAATGGAAACCCGACTTCAAAAATCAAATATTCTATAGCAAAAACTGCACTAAAAAGTAAAAAAATAATTGCATATTCTTATGCCAATTTTAGTTCACCTAAGCAAAACTTTTTAAATATATATGTACAATTATTGTTATTTTTGGAGTCGGTGTCAGCATAGAGAAATTCACATAAATTTTGGACACCGCCTCAAAAAATAACAATAATTGTACATATTTATTTAAAAATTTTTGCTTAGGTGAACTAAAATTGGCACAAGAATATGCAATTATTTTTTTACTTTTTAGTGCAGTTTTTGTTATAGAATATTTGATATTTGAAGTTGGGTTTCCATTTTGTTTTTTTTTTTTAATTTTTAGTGCATTTTTTCATAAGAGATTTTCAGTTTTTATACCCAGTATATTTGTAAATATACAAGGTATATTAAGTTTAGTCCCGACTTTGTAACGCTTGAAAATATTAATCCTTGACAAAAATGCTTCAAAAAGGTATTCATAAAATGGCCTAATTCGGCCATTTTCACATGTCCGTCCGTCCGTCCGTCCGTCTGTGAAGCCGATAACTCAAGAACGAAAAGAGATAACGAGCTCAAAATTTGTGTGTGTGTTCTAGAGCAAAAAAGTAAGGTCAAGTTCGTTATTGGGCAAAATCGGAACATGTTTCCCCCCGCTATGAGGGGGGGAAATATCCGTCTTTGAAACCGCGAGAGATAGAAAAATAATTTTGAGACAAAAAATCTTCTTCTTTTTAAAATAATCATCTTTTGTTTGAAAAATTTTTCCATAAACTCAATAGTTTTCTCATAATTTGTGCAGAAAGAGCAAATAAAAGGGGGGAATTACACATCTTTGAAACCGTAAGAGTCAGAAAAAAAATTTGTAAACAAAAAATTTTCTTCTCTTTATACTAAACAACTTTTGTTTGAAACACTTTTTCATAAACTCAATAGTTTTCTCAAAATCTGTCCTCAAAGTTGAAAAAAATTATAAATACAATTGATAAGCGAATGAAGGCATGGTCTCCATGTACAAACGGGCACATGACAAACATAACATACATCAAATAGTATTGTTATACCCAGTATATTTGTAAATATACAAGGTATATTAAGTTTAGTCCCGACTTTGTAACGCTTGAAAATATTAATCCTTGACAAAAATGCTTCAAAAAGGTTTTCATAAAATGGCCTAATTCGGCCATTTTCACATGTCCGTCCGTCCGTCCGTCCGTCCGTCTGTGAAGCCGATAACTCAAGAACGAAAAGAGATAACGAGCTCAAAATTTGTGTGTGTGTTCTAGAGCAAAAAAGTAAGGTCAAGTTCGTTATTGGGCAAAATCGGAACATGTTTCCCCCCGCTATGAGGGGGGGAAATATCCGTCTTTGAAACCGCGAGAGATAGAAAAATAATTTTGAGACAAAAAATCTTCTTCTTTTTAAAATAATCATCTTTTGTTTGAAAAATTTTTCCATAAACTCAATAGTTTTCTCATAATTTGTGCAGAAAGAGCAAATAAAAGGGGGGAATTACACATCTTTGAAACCGTAAGAGTCAGAAAAAAAATTTGTAAACAAAAAATTTTCTTCTCTTTATACTAAACAACTTTTGTTTGAAACACTTTTTCATAAACTCAATAGTTTTCTCAAAATCTGTCCTCAAAGTTGAAAAAAATTATAAATACAATTGATAAGCGAATGAAGGCATGGTCTCCATGTACAAACGGGCACATGACAAACATAACATACATCAAATAGTATTGTTATACCCAGTATATTTGTAAATATACAAGGTATATTAAGTTTAGTCCCGACTTTGTAACGCTTGAAAATATTAATCCTTGACAAAAATGCTTCAAAAAGGTTTTCATAAAATGGCCTAATTCGGCCATTTTCACATGTCCGTCCGTCCGTCCGTCCGTCCGTCTGTGAAGCCGATAACTCAAGAACGAAAAGAGATAACGAGCTCAAAATTTGTGTGTGTGTTCTAGAGCAAAAAAGTAAGGTCAAGTTCGTTATTGGGCAAAATCGGAACATGTTTCCCCCCGCTATGAGGGGGGGAAATATCCGTCTTTGAAACCGCGAGAGATAGAAAAATAATTTTGAGACAAAAAATCTTCTTCTTTTTAAAATAATCATCTTTTGTTTGAAAAATTTTTCCATAAACTCAATAGTTTTCTCATAATTTGTGCAGAAAGAGCAAATAAAAGGGGGGAATTACACATCTTTGAAACCGTAAGAGTCAGAAAAAAAATTTGTAAACAAAAAATTTTCTTCTCTTTATACTAAACAACTTTTGTTTGAAACACTTTTTCATAAACTCAATAGTTTTCTCAAAATCTGTCCTCAAAGTTGAAAAAAATTATAAATACAATTGATAAGCGAATGAAGGCATGGTCTCCATGTACAAACGGGCACATGACAAACATAACATACATCAAATAGTATTGTTATACCCAGTATATTTGTAAATATACAAGGTATATTAAGTTTAGTCCCGACTTTGTAACGCTTGAAAATATTAATCCTTGACAAAAATGCATCAAAAAGGGATTCATACAAGTAATGTAACCACTAACTGAGTTAATTGTTTGAATACCCAGTATATACTGGGCTACTTAACTAACGGCTCGCTTTAGCTTGCGTGATGCGACGGTTAACGCTTTGCGTTTACCAAGGCAGTGGGTTGATTTACTAACGCTTTGCGTTGGCTGACTTATAGTTCGCTTTAGCTTACGTTTTGAGTTGGTTAACGCTTTTCGTTGGTTACCGATTCGAGTTAAATCACGCTTCGCGATATCACTGGCGCTTCGCTTTGCATAACTAACGCTTTTCGTTGGCTATCAGTTCGCTTTTGCTTACGTTTCGCGTTAGTAAACGCTAAACGTTTACCACCACTTTGCGTTTAATTACTAACGCTTCCCGTTGACAAAACGCTTCCAATTGAAAAGCGCTTCTCATAGACCAACGCTTCACATCGGCTGACTAACGGTTCGCTTTAGCTTGCGTTTCGCGTGGGTTAACGCCTTACGTTTACTAACGCTTTGCGTTGACCTTACACTTCCTATTGACTAACGCTTCTCATTGACCAACGCTTCGCGTTGGCTGACATACAGCTCGCTTAAGCTTACAGTTCGCGTTGGTTTACGCTTTGCATTGTTTAACGATTCGCGTGAAAGCACGCTTCGCGAATCACCGACGCTTCGCTTTGAATAACTAACGCTTCTCATTAACCAACGCTTCGCGTTGGCTGACTTACGGTTCGCTTTAGCTTTCGTTTCGCGTTGTTAAAAGCTTTGTCTTTAACAAGCTCATGGTTCTCGTTTATTAACGCATTGCGTTGTTTAACGATTCGCGTGAAATGACGCTAATCACCGACACTTCGCTTTGATTAACTAACACTTCGGATTAACCAACGCTTCGCGTTGGATGATTTACGGTTTGTTTTAGCTTACATCTCGTGTTTGTAAACGCTTTGCGTTTACCAACGCTTTGCGTTGATTAGCTAGTGCTTTGCGTTGATATAACGCTTCCTATTGACTAGCGCTTCTCATTGACCAACGTCGTTGATTAACGATTCCGAACACTGACGCTTAGCTTTGGATAACTAACGCTTCTCATTGGCCAACGCTTCGCGTTGGCTGACTTACGGTTCACTTTAGCTTACGTTTCGAGTTAACCTTACACTTCCTATAGACAAACGCTTTTCATTGACCAACGCTTCGCGTTGGCTGACTGACGTTTCGCTTTAGCTTTCATTTCGCGTCGGTAAACGCTTTGCGTTGATTAACATAGCCACTTCGCGAATCACCGGCGCTTCGCTTTGACAACTAACGCTTCGCATTAACCAACGCTTCGCGTTGGCTGACTTACAGTTCACTTTAGCTTACGTTTCATATTGGTTAGCTCTTTGCGTTTAACAACGCTTCGCGTTGACCTTACACTTCCTATTGACTAACGATTCTAATTGACCAACGCTTCGCGTTGGCTAACTTAAGACATGCTTAAGGTTACCCTTTGCGTTGGTTAACGCTTTGCGTTGTTTAATGATTCGCGTGAAATCACGCTTCGCGAATCATGGCCGCTTCGGATTTGAATAACTAACGCTTCTCATTAACCAACGCTTCGCGTTGGCTGACTAACGGTTTATTTTAGCTTACGTTTCGCGTCGGCTAACTCTTCACGTTGTATAACTCACGCGTGCGTTCGCTTCGCGTTAACTATCGTTACGATTTGACTAACTTTTCACGCTTACTTTAATCATTAACGATTCGCGTGAAATCACGCTTCGCGTTGAATCAGCGACGATTCGTTGTCACGTTGTTCACGGCTTTGTGTTGACCTAACGCTTCCTATTGACAAGCGATTCTCATTGACTAACGCTTTTCATTGACCAACACTTCGCGTTATCTGACAAACGGCTTGCTTAAGCTTACGGTTCGCGTTGGTAAACGCTTTGCAATGTTTAACGATTTGAATGAATTCACGCTTCGCGAATCACCAACGCTTCGCTTTGAATAACTTACGCTTCTCATTAACCAACGCTTCGCGTTGGCTGACTTACGATTCGCTGTAGCTGTAGCTTTACTCTGTAGCTGTAGCTTTACGATTCGTTGTAGCTTTCGTTTCGCGTCGGTAAACGCTTTGCGTTTACCAACGCTTCGCGTTGACCTAACGCTTCCTATTGGCTAACGCTTCCCATTGCGCCAACGCGTCGCGTTGGCTGATTTACGGGTCACTTAATTTTACGGTTCGCCTTGGTTAACGCTTTGCGTTGTTTAATGATTCGTGTGAAATCACGCATCGCAAATTACGTACGCTTCGCTTCGAATAACTAATGCTTCTCATTAACCAACGCTTCGCGTTGGCAGATTTACAGTTTGTTTTAGCTTACGTTTGTCGTTTGTAAACGCTTTGCGTTGATTAACTAACACTTTGCGTTGACCTAACGCTTCCTATTGACTAGCGCTTCTCATTGACCAACGCTTCGCGTTGGCTGATTTACGGCTCGCTCAATCTTACGGGTCACTTTGGTAAACGCCTTGCGGTAACCAACGCTATGCTAACGCTTCGCGTTGGCTATCTTTTGGCTAGCTTAAGATTACGTTTTGCGTTGGTTCAAGCTTTTCGTTGATGAACGATTCCGAACACTGACGCTTCGCTTTGGATAACTAACGCTTCTCATTGGCCAACGCTTCGCGTTGGCTGACTTACGGTTCGCTTTAGCTTTCGTTTCGCGTCGGTAAACGCTTTGCGTTTACCAACGCTTCGCGCCAACACGTCGCGTTGGCTGATTTACGGGTCGCTTAAGCTTACGGTTCGCCTTGGTTAACGCTTTGCGTTGTTTAATGATTCGCGTGAAATCACGCTTCGCAAATCACGGACGCTTCGCTTCGAATAACTAATGCTTCTCATTAACCAACGCTTCGCGTTGGCAGATTTGCAGTTTGTTTTAGTTTACGTTTGGCGTTTGTAAACGCTTTGCGTTGATTAACTAACACTTTACGTTGACCTAACGCTTCCTATTGACTAGCGCTTCTCATTGACCAACGCTTCGCGTTGGCTGATTTACGGCTCGCTTAATCTGACGGTCTGCGTTGGTTAACGCTTTGCGTTGATTAACGTTTCGCGTGACGTCAAGCTTCGCGAATCACCGATGCTTCGCTTTGAATAACTAATGCTTCTCATTAACCAACGCTTCGCTGACTTACGGATCACTTTAGCTTACGTTTCGCGGTTAGCGCTTTGCGTTTACCAACGCTTTACGTTTACCAACGCTTTCCGTTGATTTACTTAAGGTTCGCGTTGAATAACTTTTCGCGTCGCCTAACGGCTCGTTTTAAACAACGCTTTGCGTTAACAGCCGCTTCTCGTTGATTTACTCAATTATATAACTCAATATTTAAATATATAAAAATCGCAAGAACATTAATATAAATTTTTTTAAATGCAAGAACATTTTTACTGTTTCAAGAAAAATTATTAACACAAAACAAACATTTACAAATAATTCATATTTTATAAACATTGAATAAGCAGAAATATTCACAATTCAAACATTGATATACAACTCAGTATATACTGGGTATTCAAACAATTAACTCAGTTAGTGGTTACATTACTTACGTTTTTTTGAAAAAATTTTTTTTTTGGGGTCGGTTTTTTTTTTTGTAAAAAATTTTTTTGAAGTCAGTTTTTATTTTCCCATTATGAATGAGTATGTATACCCTTAAAATAAAAAAAATTCGCAGAAATCGGTTATCACATATAAAATGAGGATTTTTCTCGATTTCCCGGGGATCCCCTCATCAGAATGCGATTTGGTGCCAATGGGACCAATGGGAAACCAAATCCTTTAAAACAAAAAATTCAAAATCGGTTCATAAATGACGGAGTTCTGAGGTGACACACATAAAAAAAAAAAATACAGACGACTTGAGAACCATCCTCCTTTTTGAAGTCCGGTTAAAAAATGCATCATTTCTTGTGGCTAAGTGTACCTATCCACTAAGTATACTATCAAAACGTATAACATATTTTATAATTTAGTATTGTATAATAAAAAAAAAAATACAATAAACAAGAAAACCAAAAACAAAAATGTTAATGGTAATAGAAAATATTAATTATATCGTTCATGTTTTTATAATAAATTAACAAATAATAATAATTTAACAAACGTATAGATAAGCATTAATAAAAAACATAAATATTCATAAAATACATGAAGAGAAAATCTTGTTTATGTATGTATATATTCCATATCATGTACAAAGTGGTTTAATTCGATTGAACCAGTTACAAGAATGTTTTAGATTAATTAGATGGGTGTGTAGTGCGTTCTCCAAAAAAATTTCCATATATACACGTTTTTTTCTCATGTGGCCATTTAGTCAGTTCAATAATTCTTGTAACATATAATCGGTTTGAGATAACCGATAAATAATCAAATAAATTGAATCGTTTATTTTTAAAAGATAACATGTTCATTATTTAAAATGATTTTTTTTGTGGTTTATTAGAGATTGGAGGTGTTTCCATTTGCCTATTCTTCGCAGGGTACTCGTTACATTTACAAAACATAACCAGTCCGAGACCTCAGATGTCTAATAAACCACAAAAAAACCCGTTTTTAAAAAAATTGTTAAATCAATTTATATATAAATATATATATATATATATATATATATATATATATATATATATATATATATATATATATATATATATATATATAATGATAAATAATATTATATATTTTCAATGACTATATATATATATATATATATATATACATATATGTATATATAGAGATGCACGTTTAAATTTATTTTTATTACTTTCTTGTTGTATTCTGGACGAATGATTGATGGTTTTCAAATAGATTACGGGTAAGGAACTATTTAAAAAATATAATGCATGCCCCGAAGAAAATTGACCTTACATCACACGAAATACGTAAAATTATTCAAATGTTCATCGTTCATTCCAAGGCTTTAATTTAAAAAAATTATTGTACACTGAGTGTGCATATTACAGAAAAATCTTTCTGCTTCCAGAAGTTTTCCAAAATAGTACGAATGTTACCAGTTGCATTTTACTCTTTTCAAATAATTTATACGAATTATCATAGTAACATAGTTTTCTTAATAATATAAAAGTGCAATGAAATGGAGACGTGGATCCGAAATAATTTATTCAGTAATTTATTTGCATGAAAAACGTGTATGTGAATGGGAATAGTTAAAATTAGCTTCTTCCGAATTTTCAGTCCCTTTAAAATGCAACAATGTAAATTTAAAATGCATAAAAAACCAGTAATGTAACAACTAACTGAGTTAAATGTTTGAATACCCAGTATATACTGAGTTGTATATCAATGTTTGAATTGTTAATAATTCTACCTATTGCATGTTTATAAAATATGAATTATTTGAAAAATGTTTGTTTTGTGTTGATAACATTGAAACGGTAAAAATTTTGTCATGCGTTTAAAAAAATGTATATTAATGTTCTTGCGATTTTTATCAACCCGACTTCAAAAAGCAGGATGGCGTCATTTATGAACCGATTTTGAATTTTTGTTTTAAAGGGTTTGGTTTCCCATTGGTCCCATTGGCACCAAATCGCATTCTGATGAGGAGATCCCCGGGAAATCGAGGAAAATCCCCATTTTATATGTGATAACCTATTTCTGCGAAATTTTTATATTTTTTGAAAAGGTATACTCATTCATAATGGGAAAATAAGAAAATTTTTTTAAAAACCGACTTCAAAAAAATTTTTACAAAAAAAAAAACCGACCCTAAAAAAAATTTTTACAAAAAAAAAAACAAAATGTTGTAAAAAAAACTGAAAATCTGTTATAAAAAATTGCACTAAAAATTAAAAAAAAAAAAAAAACGCATAAAAAAAATGTGTTATAAAAAAATGCACTAAAAATTAGTAGGTCTACCCATATGTAGACAAATAAAATCAGTTATAGAACTTCAAAGTCACCAAAAAGCGTGAAATAAAACCTATTTTGACAAAATGGAAACCTGACTTCAGAAATGAAATATTCTATAACAAAAAATGCACTAAAAAGTAAAAAAATAATTGCATATTCTTGTGCCAATTTTAGTTCACCTAAGCAAAATTTTTTAAATATATACGTACAATTATTGTTATTTTTGGAGGCGTCAAAAAGTTATGTGAATTTTTCTATGCTGACACCGACTCCAAAAATAACAATAATTGTAATTGTATTTAAAATTTTTTGCTTAGGTGAACTAAAATTGGCACTAGAATATGCAATTATTTTTTTACTTTTTAGTGCATTTTTTGTTATAGAATATTTGATTTTTGAAGTCGGGTTTCCATTTTGTCAAAATAGGTTTTATAATTTTAAATATTGAGTTATATAGGTTAGTTAGTCAACGCAAAGCGTTGGTCAACGCGAGCCGTTAGTCAATGCGAAAGATGTTATGTACCTACATACGCCCGCCTTCGTTCGGCTATTAATAGTATCTCATTTGCTCTTTGAGCACAAATTATGAGCATACTATTGCGTTTATAAAAAAAAATTTTCAAACAAAATTTGTTTGTTTTAAAAAGAAGATTTTTTGTTATTGAATTTTTTTTCTATCTCTTACAGTTTCAAAGACCCAAAATTTTTGTTCCCCCCTGGTGGGAGGAACACGTTCCGACTTTGCCCATTAACGAACTTGACATTTCCTTTTGCTCTAGAACACACAACAAATTTCAGCTAGTTATCTGTTTCCGATCTTGAGTTATAGTGTCCACAGACAGACGGGCGGACGTACCGAAAAGGCCGATAAAGGCCATTTTATGAATATATTATATGCCAAGTCTTTATCATCGGTGGGCAAATGTTTAGATTTTAGAATTAGAGTTTTCGAAATTCCGAATAATTTGCCTAAACTATTCATATCGAAGAATTATTTACTTGATTTAATTATTTTTCTTAGTAGGGGGTATAGTGTCATGGGAATTTGATGACACTGGATACAATAAAGGTGCCAATGATAAAGCTAGGTGGGGCGGGGGGTGTAATTTGTTACTAATTTCTAAATGGTTAAATTTTACATAAAGTGTGCATACATATAGTTGTTGTTGTTGTAATTATTGTTCTTGCTATCATCATTATTGTTGTTATTATTATTATTGTTATTATTATGTTTTTTGGTGTATCTCTCCATATTGTAAAAGATATTTCTTAAACAATAAATATTTTATAAAACTATTTCTAAATTGATTGAATAAATTATTGGGCAATAATCGGTAGACAACCTGTATTGAAACATCGTTCCGTCTTACTTCAAAACATATCTTTTTTACTTACTCTCACACAGCTTATGGAGAGCCGTTTGGCACCGAAGACCCGCCTGTGCCCACCTCTTGTCTTTATGACAAGGATTGATATTTTCAAGCGTGACAAAGTCGGAATTAAACTTAATATACCTTGTATTTTTATATATACTAGGTATAATAATACGGTTTAATATTTAAAAGTCCTAGACTTCGGAAATAGACACAGCCGTTTAAAAAGTCCCCAAAAATACAAATATTGGTATTAAAAGAGGGTTTTTTTTATTTCTGGACCTCTTGGAGTACCGGAATCACATCTTAGACCCTCCTTTTGCTTTAATATCTGTACTAAAAGATTCAATTAAAACAGAAAATGTTACCAATTGATAACATCAGAACAATCCAAAACGAGAATGAACTACATTTGTAAAACTTTGTTAATCTCCTAAGGCTTCTACTAAACAGGGAATAAATATGTCGCAAATAGCCATCCCACAAGACAGACAATCTTTGCCAGTCCTTGTTCAAAATCTAACTAATACGGTATCGAAATAAATGGTTCTGGCCAACATTTATGAACCAAATGGTTATATCTAAACTATGTATACGGCTGTATTTTTAAAAGTTGATTAAAATTTTAATAGCGTGTTGTCACGTGAATTAGAAAAATAAAACATTTTAATAATAAGTGTTGACCATATATTTTTATTAATCTCATGTGATTAAAAATGTCTGATAAATATATAAACTTTTATTAGTTATGATTATAAAAAAATGAAATTTATGCAGCCTTTTTTGCCACTTTTAATAATTTTCCTCAAGGTATTTAATGTCGGGTTCAAATATTGTTCCAATAGTAGCCCAAATTATACAAAAATGAATGCGATTAAGCTCAAATTGCTTTCATCGTAGCATTTTTCTATTTTTAACAATGCATAAACGTTATGCATTTTAGAATGTTTACTTTTAGTTAATGTAATTTTCAATATTGTCAACCTAAACGTTGGAAAATAAGAATTTATTTTTCAAAACAATTTTTTATTGTAACTGATTTTTTCGAGAATTAAGTTTATGTTAATGATTAAGTCACACGACTGTTGATAAATTATTTACTTAAGGACGTTCCCAAGAAAAACAGTTTTCATCAGATTCTTCTGTAATTTTGACTATATGTAGTTAAAAATATCTTCCACACGTAGAATATTTTTTCAATGGTCCTAACGGTACTAAATTTATAAATATTGAGAGTTAAAATTTGTATGTTTATCATATAAAACATACTCCGATTGATGTTGTCACACACGTTTAATTAAATATCTATAGTAATTTTCTTTAGATTCTTTTAAAAAACTGAGAATAAGTAATTGAAGATATAACAAATATATTTCTACAAAAATAACATATGCAAGCGGTATTAGTTATCTTATAAATATTGTTTTAATGCTCAAATTAAACAAAAATTCCATTATGTGAACTACAATAGATCAAACAGTGTTTATAATTTGCCGCTGCTTGCATACGTAGAAATTCAAAAATACGTTCATTGGGTTTCGTTTCTCCGATCCGGTAACATGTCATTCTAACTTAGATTATTTTTATACTGTTGAAATGCTGTAAAATTTTTGAAGGTTATTTTTTTATATTGGATAGTGCAAATAAAATAATAATGAGTTCCCGTTTGAAGAATGGTAGATTCGTAAAAAAAAAACAGTGATAAAATAGTTAAAGCTCTTGCACGTATGCCTGAGGCAAAAAAAAATTGAAACTACACTCAATGAAACAAGTTCTAAAATTCCCGATGAAAACCGTATAGTTACATTGGGGGAATTAGCAAAGAACCTCAAATGTACCAGCTGCAAAAGTCTTTTAGACATGGAAAAGTTAAAAGAATTTAAGAGAGAAGTACTTCATATTTATTTCAAAATAATATGTGAAACTTGTACTAAACGTAATTTAGTTAACACTGGGCTAGTTAGTAATAAAGTTTCTGATATCAACTCAACCGTAATCCTAGGTAAGTTTGTAATATTGTACTTAAAATTCTCGTGTCACAATTTTTGTAGCCATACTCCTTCGAAACGGCTTGATCTACGTTTATGAAATTTTATATGTATATTCGGTAGGTCTGAGAATCAGTCGTAATCTATTTTTCATTCCCCTAAGTGATAAGGGTGGTCCACCCCAAACATTTTTTTCTAAACGTAAGAAGCGAGCAATTCTTAGTCAGTCTAAAGCTAAGAAACTAAGACGACTTGAACTGAAAAAAAGAGAACTATTTAGGAAAAGAACCGAAAAGCATGAAGGTATTACTTATCAAAGTAATTGTGGAATGAGCGGATTAATTAATTACATATCTAAAAACTATGATAATAATAATAATAATATACTACCAGATAAGACAAAAGTCGTATATTTTGATATCGAAATCACCGGGTTTTCAGCAAAAGCACACATTTTACAAATTGCAGCTATCTGTGATTAAAAATTTTCAATGTCAACGTACATACTAAGACCAAAATTTCACCGTCAGCCAGTGCTGTTACTCAACTTTACCAAAAATATGGAGACTTGTTCTATAAAGATAAAAAAGTTGAAACTTACAAAATTTTGAATGCTTTGGAATCTTTCGAACAATTTTAATATAAATTATCTAATGGGCAAAGAAATTGTTTGCTAGTAGCTCATAATGCCCGGCTTGATGTTCCACGACTTTTACGAGCTATAGCGAATGTTAAAGTACCCGGAATTTTAGATTTGATTTCAGGGTTTGTGGATACGTTGACTTTATTCCGAACCGTTTTAGTTGATAGAAAAGGTCCAGGTCAATTTAAATTAGAAACTTTAAGTACAGATTTCCTAGACCCTAGTGACCATAATCAGCAAGAGTTTCACGATGTCGCAATACAACAAAATTTGATAAACAATTTGAATTTACAAAAAAATTTATTAAATTCAGACAAATAGAATCAGTTACAGATCTTCAAAGTCACTAAAAAGCGAGAAATAAATATAATTTTTACAAAATGGAAACCCGACTTCAAAAATCAAATATTCTAAAACAAAAAATGCACTAAAAAGTAAAAAAATAATTGCATATTCTTGTGTCAATTTTAGTTCACCTAAGCAAAAATTTTTAAATATATATGTACAATTATTGTTATTTTTGGAGTCGGTGTCAGCATAGAGTGTCACATAAAATTTGGACACCGCCTCCAAAAATAACAATAATTGTACATATATATTAAAAAAATTTTGCTTAAGTGAACTAAAATTGACACAAGAATATGTAATTATTTTTTTACTTTTTAGTGCATTTTGTGTTTTAGAATATTTGATTTTTGAAGTCGGGTTTCCATTTTGTAAAAATTTTATTTATTTCTCGCTTTTTAGTGACTTTGAAGTTCTGTAACTGATTCTATTTGTCTGAATATGGGTAGACCAACTAAACGACCTACTAATTTTTAGTGCATTTTTTTATAACACATTTTTTTTAATTTTATTTTTTTTATTTTTATTTTTTAAATTTTTAGTGCATTTTTTCATACTCTACCCTTGCACGCACAAGTTTTTCAAAACGATCGAGTAAACTCTGATTAGTCTAAGATAGAAGCCCAATCATGGGACAAAAACTAACCAATTAAATTTACCCAACGGAACATATGGAAAATAAAAAATTAAATTTATGTGTTTAAGTTTGAGAACATTTGAGAACGATGCGAATTTTTGCATTCGACGTGGGATATCTTAAAACCTATTTGTAGATCGAAAAAATTCAATTTTCCCAACGCAACATCCGAAAAAATGGGAAAAAACAAAAAACTTTTCTTTATATATACTTAAAAATTATCAACACACCACCATTGAGAGGTGTGTGCGATTTTTTAACACACCACCTCTCAAAGGTGGTGTGTTGATAATTTTTAAGTATATATAAAGAAACTTTTTTTGTTTTTTCCCATTTTTTCGGATGTTGAGTTGGGAAAATATATATATATATATATATATATATATATTAGAGTTAGAGACGGTGATTTTCTTCATCTACTAGGTAAGATCGATAGACATTTGAAGAAATTTTGACTTTGGTACGAGACCAATATCTCTATTCCCTATCAGGAGATTCGCTAATTTATAATTTGTCTCTATACATGAAAAAACCAGTACCAAAACTGTTCAACAGTACAAAAAAATAATATTATCTAATATTACCACCAAAAACCTTACTGCACTACTTTACTTCAACAATTCGTTATATTTAAGTTACCTCTCGCATCTATTTTGCAAAACTTAAAGTCTTAAAGAGTTAAATTATTGTATTATAAAATTAAAGTCTTCACTCAAGTGATTAATAAAAAAATATCGGAAACGTCACAGTACTATATCAATGACAGTTTTCATTACGGGTACGAAGACAAGCGTATACTTAATAATAATTAAGGTATCCTTAACAAGAATTTCAGGGTTATAAAGAGCTTAATAATAATTTCTGGTCCATGCTTTCAAATTTGGCCACTGGAGGCAGTGGTGGCGCAACGATCTTGGTTGTGCTTGGGTGGAGATAATGGGTGGCCTGCAATGGGACAGTTTTTCGAAGATCTTATTCGAGATTGGTTACTTATAAGAGAGTGGACGTGGTTAGAAGTGACATGTTCCCCTTTTTTGGTGAAATGGTTTTTTATCATTGACGGTAATTCTTGGAAGACCTTTGATCTTAGCTTTAATTGGTGTAGTGACTTAATCAGAAATGACTCAATAATAAGAATATTTTAATTTTTCAAAGCTGTAATCATTTATTTCAATAAATGCTTACCTTTGATAGAATCTATTGCATTTTCAACGATAAGGATCATATTTAATGATAAAATTGTCAGTAAATTAGTTTTATAAAAGGAACGTGTCAATTTTCTGGATATTAAATTTTATGAAATGCACGTGAGAAATTGCTAAGTCATCAATTTTATAAAATCCCGTCGTCTAGATCACTTCGATAGCGGACTAAAAATGAAGGCTACAAATGGGACCTGGTTGGCATTTGTAGCCTTCGGATTACAATTACAAGTGCATAAAAATGTGTAGCCGGTCAAGATCTATCGGATAGAAACAATTAAAATGTATTTTACAGTTAAAATAGTTAATTTAACAAGCAGCCGCTAAAACTAAGTATTGTATTGCAATAAAATTAGTTGTTTTTCTACTAAAAGCGGAAAGCCGCTATGGCTATGTAGCGGTACGCTCCTAAAATCAATTATGCTTTCTCTCGACTAGAAATTTTCACCTGACACTGACAAGAACCGGATCTGGTTCAACTGATCCGTACCTGATCCGGCATGTAACGCAGATGAGTAATCTGAACCCAATCTGGCATTCCAGATCTGGAACATATATGGCATGCTTGACTCGAAACGGACCCAGCATGCCTGGTAGGGTCCAGATCGGGCATGCTAGCTTCGAAACGGATCTGGCATGCCTGATAAGATCCAGATCACATAGGCTTTTCAGGTAAAAACGTAATTAATATTTTTATAAGCTATGTTGTATTTCAATTTTAACTCACATGATTTACTAATTAAAATTTTTTAAGGAATTAATTGTGTATTTATCGCAACACTGAATTGATCCGTTGGCACAAACGCACATTATTTTATTTTGTTGTTTTCAAGGCCTTGTTTGTGGAAATTTTTAACTTTGTGTTTGTTGAGACCGCTATATATAAAATTCAAACTGTGTTGTTAACTTTACAAATTTGTTTACTCATTACTTTGATAGATGTTTAATGATATTTAATTTAAAACATTTTACGAGTATATATTGTCTTTTTGTGCAATTATTATTTATATTTAAGTTTTACAATTCAATATTAGTAAGCTTGAACAATATTTTTAAATAGGAGAAGCATACTGGACTAGTTATCCAGAGGCCCGAGGTTGGATTCCTGGTTGACGAGTTAATTTTTTCATATCAGTATTTAATTTAATTAATAAATTCTATGACAACGAAATTTGTCGGAGTATACGCTACAGTCTTCTACAGTTTGTCATACGTAACCGAAAGGAATTTGGACAAACATCGTTATGTTGACACGAAAGTATACACAAATAAACAAATATTAAATAAACAAATCACTTCAAACAGAAGTAATACTGTCTAATAAATAAAAAATTAGAATATGAAAAAGTTTGCTGTTGCATCACAATCGTCTTTGATGTAGAGGAAGCATACTGGAATAGTTATCCAGAGGCCCGAGGTTCGATTTCTGGTTGACGAGTTAATTTTTTCATATCATTATTTAATTTAATTAAGGAGAAAAATAATAATTACGTGCAGTGTGGGCCAATTTCGATGGTTTTATGGGGTGGTAACTATAAGAGATAGAAAAAAATGGATGGTACATTCTCAATCACTTTTTTTGAGACTAATTCTTTGGTTCAAAAATTCAAAAATTTACTAGCATTTTTTGTTTGCGAGTTATTAACAAAAGTTAGATTTTTCGACTTTTAAACAATTGTGAATATCTTGATTGTTTGTAATGCTAGATGAAAATAATTTTTACATTATTAAGGCACTTTGTTTGGTATAATCCGGAGGCGCAGTGAAAGTTTGAGGATAAAGGTTGGTTTACGAGATATGACCTAAAGTTTTTTTTTTTTTTAAATAGGAAGTATAGTTGGCTATGGCTTAGTTAGAACGGTTTAACCATATATCATTTATCGGATCGCTTTTCTTCCGTAATTTTCGTAAATAATTTCCTAGTTTTTTTTTATTTAATTTTTGTAATTTTTAATTTTTTTATATTTATTTTAAGCAGGCGATAATTATTTACGATTTTGTTTCCGCCATAAAAATAATAAACTCATTTAATCGTAAATGTAAACGATGTCTTACGAAAATGACGAGAAATTTGATATGTTAGAAAGCTATATTCAAAGTAAGTACAATTGTGATATTGCATCTGAAATATATTTCAATCGCTATCCAGAAAGAAGACAACTTGATAAACGTATTTTCAAGAGGTTAAAAGAAAATCTTATTGATTGCGGGTCTTTCAACAAACCAAGACCCAAAAATTACAACATTGAAGATGCTGAAGATACTAGTATTTCTGTATTTCAATACAAGTTAAAAAAAAATTTATTAAGTCTTGATAGAATCGAATCGGCGTGAGTTCACTCAGTTTAAACCTAACTAATGCTTTAATCGATTGTGCCACTAGCTGCACATACACAACTGCTCCTTTCACAGCCCAGTATCAATAATGACCGAATTCTTTATTAATGTCAGTTTAGATAAATTTCACACCACGAATTTTATTACACTACATATATGTTTTATAAGGTTAATAACTACACACTCAATTATACACTTATATGACGCTTTTCATTAATTAAATATGTACTAATATATAATTAAAACTTTTAGGAATAACAAGCGACAAACAACACCCCTACTCACAAATGCTTTGATATGAATTGATGAGAGTTACATATACATTTTTCAATTTCGTAATTCAATTTAGACTACTTTTTATAATAACTGTTCCTCCTCCTTGAGTTTCTCCACTTGGATGTTTGGTATCGTAAACACAATAATTTGTTATGTTTAAATAGCTTTTCATTGTGAAACCTATCTCAGAAATGAGAGCTATATCAATATCCCGATCTGTGAGGAAAGCTTCAAGTTCTAGCGACGATTTGTTACACCGTTGGCATTCTGTAGAACAATATTAATGTTTTGGACCATTTTATTTTATTTTGGAAACAATAGCAGTTAATATATTGACCATAACGCTGTTTTGTTTCATTAGATATCGGATCATTTCTTTGAGTTCAGTAAAACTCTCCATAATAGCTACGAAATTGTTCTTTTTTTCGCCGTGGTTATTACAGATTCTTTTTTCGGTGGGTTTATGGTTATTTTGGTTATTGTTATTAACTGCCTGAGCATACGAATAGTTTTCACGTACATAATGGGGTGTAGAAACTCTAGAAGCTTCGTTGGGTTCAGCTAATTGACGTTCTTTCAACGTTGGATACCTTCTTTCGAAGAGTTTTTTGTAGACTTTTGTACGCATTCTTTGTAGTTCGCTGGGTGATTTTCTCCGCAGTTTACCCAATGAGCAGGTCCATACCTAGTTGTTTTCGTGTAAGCGCCAGTCGAGAGATTACCTGTACATTTAACGCACCTAAATGATCGCCCACAGTTAATTCTTGTGTGACCAAATCGTTGGCACCTTTTTCATTGTGGTAATTCACGTTTTTTATTTGGATGTTAAAATTTGGCAATTTTGTTTCCAAGTTTGGTTACCGAGTATATAGATTTATTATTGATATCATTGGTGATATCAATATAAAACATTGACAATGAGTGTTTTGTCTGACTGTGTTTTATATTAAATATGTTTTCCACAACGTATACAAGTTCTGACAGGTTCTGAATAATATTCTCGTTAGCAGTAGAGTAGTGTACATTTCTCAAAACTACACGAAATAGTCATTCTTATTTCACACGATGAGTGTCGTAATTATGTTCATTACCTTGGCCCCGCCATTTTGGAATTTTTCATATATAAGGATTGTGCTGAAATGTGCTCAAAATGTATTATTATGTACCGCATTCAATGAAAAGAAAATTAAGAAAATGTGATTTTTCTGAGTGGGTCCTTTTTGCTACGAGAGTTAGCCCCCCTACTTTATTTTATCGAAACCACAGCATTTATACCGTAATCTGCTCAAGATGTGCTGCCAAAAAAATAAGTTTTTCGATTTTCCAAGAGAAAAATATTTTTTTGGAAAATGAAAAATTTTGTTCTCCATATAATCAGAGGTTTTGGTTGAAATCGATATAAGCTATCACGTGCCATATTGAAAAAAAAATTGTATCGTGAAAAATATAACTGTTATGAGGAGGTCCTTGCTTGCCACTAATCGTTGCTTTACTTTATCGAAGCCACAGCTTTTGTATATATATATATATATATATATATATATATACAGGATGAGTCAAAAGTCATGGAGTTTTTTTAAAGGATGGATCGGAACCTGACCCACCGTTAATTAGATATTAATTAAATAAAGTAACCAATTAGAGAAGCGCGTTAACGGAATAAGAAATGGTGGGGAACGAACGCAGAGGCAGCAGAGATACGTGAGGGGATAGAACTCCCCCCCCCCCACCACGTAGAGTGAGTCAATCTTATGCGTTTCAAATCCGGTACAGTTTTTACAGTAGAGTTTTAAAAAATTTTGGAAATTTTTACCATTTCTTTTCCGAAAAATCTAATTAACTGAATTATTAAGTTTTTATTAGATTTCTGACGATGCAATTTTACGGCGGAATTTGACGTTGGTTTTTTAAAGTTAAGAGCTGATTAGATTTTGGAATCGATCGGTATATTAGTGTAAAAGTTTTTAAAAATAGTTTTTTAGGATCTCAAAAATTCAAGATCTTACAAAAACAGTTTTCGATATTTGAAAACCTTCAATTTACTTAACGAAAAGTTCAAAATTAGTATAAGTTGCAATTGATTTGATCAGTGCAAAAAACAGTCAAAGTGCAAAAAACATTAATAAATTCTTAAGTATAATTTTTTTTCTCAATATTTTAGTGAGGTAAATTATGGGTGATTCATTGATTAAATTTTTTAACAAAAAATATAGTTTTCAGGTATAATGAATCATTCATTATACATGTATATATATATATGCATATATATATATCGATATATGCATATATATATATATATATATATATATATATATATACATATATATATATATATATATATATATATATATATATATATATATATATATATATATATATATATATATATATTTATTTATTTATTTGTGTATACTTAAGCGTCAACAATACGATGTTTGTCCAAATTCCATTTTGGTTACTTATGTCATTGTCATTGTCATTGAATTTTTAATTAAATAATGATTTGAAAAGATTAACTCGTCAACCAGGAATCGAACCTCGGGCCTCTGGATATCTAGTCCAGTGTCCTTTTCATATCATACTTATTTTTATTTTGACAGTATTACTTCTGTAGAAGTTACGTCACAGTCATAATTTTCTCTTCATTAAATTTAAATCTTTTCATCAAATTTTCTTAATTTTCTCTTCATTGAATGCGGCACCTAATAGCACATTTTGAGCACATTTCATGACAAACCCTATATTTGAAAAATTCCAAAATGGCGGAGCCAAGGTAATTGACATTAGTAATTTACATCTTTAGCTTGAAACATTTTTACGATATCCGTGTAAGTTGCTAACTAAATAAGTTGATTTGCATATTACATGTCAAATGGAGTGTGACATGTCAAATGAAGAGTGAGTCAATGACATGTTTGAGTGGAGAATCAGGAATTCGTATACAGATTAGGAATTGGTAGGTGTGCGGCTGCAGCCGACTTTGATAGGAACTATGCCGATATTCATCTGGAGTTCGTGAAAGGAAATTGCAGCAAACCGTCTCAAGCATATCCGGTTATTTCGTTCTTTCGGGCAATCAACCGCCCCATTAACTTTTTTTTTTAAACTGACAAACTGTTCCAAGTAGAAACAACGCCTTAACAAACGCGGCTACTAGGCTGGTCATATATATATATATATATATATATATATATATATATATATATATATATATATATATATATATATATACATATATATATATACATATATATATATATATATATATATATATATATATATATATATATATATATATAATTTATATATATATATATACTTATATATATATATATAATTTGAAACCACTTATTTTATTGCTCGATATAAGTAAAAAAATGTTTTGAATCCATTTCCCGAAACCAATGAATGTAGTGGATCTTCTGGCGGTACCAAGCGCACCAATTTGACTTTACTGCTCACGCAACACAATCCAGGGCATTTTTAAACTTAAATGCCTTTCAATATTGACACATTTGCTGTGAACTGTAATCGATTTCCACATTATAATTAAATGCAGCTCGATAGGGGTTAAACGGAACATTTCTATGTTGTTGATTTCGATTCCATCGATTCCGTTCAACTTCATTCCACGTTTCGCGTTGCTCGTCAGTTTGGCTTGCTCTTGTATATCTTTCACTTCTAGCTTTTCGAGTTTTGCGACTTAAGTTTGTACGTCTAATTGCTGGCATTTTTAAAATCAAAAATTCATTTGACATAATATCCGATATGGTTTTAGTACTTGCAAAAATTAAATTTTTTAACGATATATAACGATTATTATTTATAGTTACTATGGAAACGATAATTAAAATTGACATTTCAAAATTAAAACAAAATTTCATCCATATGGGTCCATCCGTTTAGGAGGAGCTAGGTGATAAACACACGTACAGAAAAATTATATAAGTTACGGAACCTGGAATATAGTAACACATGTAAAATATAAATTACTCAAGTCAACAGGATGTCCATTGACGACATCAAACTATCCACGTTTTGCATACGATGCTAAAATACTTTTCTATTATTTCCCAAATTGTATAAATAGCGATGTAAATGAAATGGCGTCATCTTTTAATTACCAACTTTTGACATACGTTCAATTTGTGTAATTACTGGTGGACAAAGTTTCATAATTAGTTAATAATTATTGTACTTAGAATAATCAAATCAAATATTAATAATTTGTACTTAAATTAAATTAAATAAAGTTTTTTTTTAAGACTTTTATTTTTCGAGTTTTATAATTGGCGCAGCCGCTAGGATAGTGCCCATTTTTACGGTACTATTATCCATCGAAAATTCGCGAAATAACTGGTGTAGTAACCCAAGTGCGGAATTTTCGAGTGTATTTCAATACTTCAGGATACGAACCTACTAAACAAACAAATTTATTATAAAACTTCACTGGAATCTGGAAATTGGAAGCAACATTGTGGTCCAACAATTAACATCATCAAATCACTGGTGACTTAAAGTATTTATCATCGCAACTAAATACAAGTTAATTATTGGAAACCTAATTGTTAAAACATAATGTGGAAGGCGATCATAATTCAACTGTAAGTAACTTTTTGATTATTGTATTTGCTTTCCTTAATGCCTAAAATTCCCAAATTATTTAACAAAAGTAAACGAGTTCCATACTCCCCTGACGTACACAAACCGACTTCAAGCAGGGACTATTCGGAACCAGAATCCTCAGACTCTGATCAAGCTTCTGAGGACGAAAATAATTTATATAAAAATTTCCCATTAAAAAAATCAGTTTTAGACGAAATAATAAACCAAATAAAAGTTATTACAATTGAAGACGAAAACATTGAAAGTAATTTTAAGGAAACTTTAAAACAAATAAATCAACCAAACAAAATGACCACCATTACCGTAATTGATTTAATAAAAAATCTAAATAATTTTGATGGTACTCCAGGTACATTAAATAGATTTTTAAGAAATGCAAATAGAATTATTACCACTGCAGGAGAAAATGCCGCTACCATAGAAATGGTTACGGATATGGTTAGAAATAAAATTGTAGGAAAAGCTAACGAAATACTAATTTCAGTTGGAGACCCTAGTGCATGGAATCTAATTTCAGAGCACTTGAAAACTCAATTTTCAGATAGACGAACCGTAGAAACTATTCTACACAAATTAAACACGATATCTCAAAATAATAAATCATTAGAATTATATTATTCAGAAATATCTGATTTACAAACCGCTTTGCTAAATTCAATAGATTCTTCAAAAACTACAGAATTTATTAACGGACAAACAGAAATTTACATAATGATCGCACTAAAATCATTCATAGCAGGACTTGACCCAAAACTTGGTTACATTGTTAGAGCCAATCGCCCTACAACAATTAAAGACGCATATGACATCTGCCTTAACGAAATCAGTATGCAACAATCAAGTAACGATAGATCGCGACTTTCTCACAAACAACAACCAATACAATGTAGTACGAATTACCAACCCCCAAGAAAACCTATCAACAACAATAGACCATTATTACAACCACCTCGGTTTAATTATAACAATCAAAATAACCCACAACAATTTAGACAAAATTCTCCCATGAACAATCCCTTATTCAGACCTCAAAATAATTATAATAGACCACCGGTATATGCACAACAACAATACCGACCCCAAACTTCGAATCAACCAATATTTAATAGACCACCCCAACAATCGAATAACAATAATCAAAATCGACCCACACCTATGGACATAAGTTCAGGAAATACAAGACAAGTAATACATAGACAGCTAAATAATCAAGAAACAAACAATGTAGACAATCACGATAACTATAACGAATACGAATATGAAGAGAATTACGAAGACGAAACTTATAATGAATTACACTTAGAACAGGACGAAAATTTTTCGGAAACAGCCTCGACCTACGATCCTCCGGATTTGTCGAATTAAATTTTTCAAAAACTAATAATACATTACCTTACATAAAAATTAACAAATTAAAATTACTAATAGATACAGGAGCCGATGAAAACTTCTTAGATCCAAAATATTTACCCAACTTTTCAAAATTCTACCCAACCAATGTTAAACTAAAAACCGCCTTAAAAACTTATAACATAACGCAAAAAGTAAAAATAGATCATTTAGAAAATTTTAATAACACACAACCAATTTATTTCTTAATATTCAAATTTCATCATTTCTTCGATGGACTAATCGGTACAAAAACGTTACAAGATCTTAACGCCCAAATCGATTATACAAATCAAATTATTCAACTTAACGGAATAAAAAATAAATTACATTTTAAAAAATTAAATGAAACGCAAATTCATAACATAGAACCTAACAAAACAAAATTAATAAAAATTACAACTAATGTAAAAAATGGCGACATTTTTATACCAGATATAAAATTAAATAATCATGTTAATATCTTATCAGGAATTTATAAAACAAAAGATCATATTACAAATGCACTCATTCAAAATGACTCGTGCATTCAACAAAAAGTAATAATACCAAAACAAATAAGAGCGGAAGTAATCAACCAAACTAAGCAGTTAAATAATATACAACGCGACTACTCAAATTACGACTATGATTTTGCAGTACAACATCTACGTACAAGCCACTTGAACGTAGAAGAAAAACAAGCATTACTAACTTTATGTGCTGAATATAGAGATATATTCTACACACCCGATCAAAATATGACATTTACCTCCGACTTAAAACATTCCATTAAAACAACTGACGACGTACCGATATACGCTAAATCATATAGATACCCCCATATACATAAAGAAGAGGTCACGCGACAAGTAGATGAAATGTTGGAGAAAAACATTATTAGACCATCCAATTCTCCCTGGTCTTCACCAATATGGATCGTCAGCAAAAAGGCCGATGCCTCTGGCAAAAAGAAGTGGAGACTAGTAATCGACTATAGAAAATTAAATGAGAAAACAGTAGATGACAAATACCCTCTACCTAATATCTCAGACATATTGGATAAACTCGGTAAATGCCAATACTTTACCACTCTCGATCTCGCTTCTGGGTTCCACCAAATTGAAATGGATCCCAAAGATATACCTAAGACAGCCTTCTCAGTGGACCACGGACACTATGAGTTCACTAGAATGACTTTTGGTCTCAAGAACGCTCCTGCAACGTTCCAACGCGTAATGGATAATATGCTTCGCGAACACATAGGGAAAAACGTTCTCGTATACATGGACGATATTATAATCTACTCTTCATCACTTCAGGAACACATTCAAACACTCAAGTTAGTATTTGAAAAACTTAGATCATCTAACTTTAAAACACAATTAGACAAGTGCGAGTTTTTAAGAAAAGAAATCGAATTTCTAGGGCATATAGTTACAACAGACGGTATCAAACCCAACCCTAGGAAAATCGAAGCCATCAAAAATTTTCCAATTCCGAAAACAGTAACCGAAATAAAATCATTTTTGGGACTAATAGGTTACTACCGAAAATTTATTAATAACTTCGCCAAAATCACCAAACCAATGACTGAAAAATTGAAAAAGGATTCAGTAATAAACATCAAAGAACCTCGATATGTAGATTGTTTTGAGTATTGTAAACAATTGCTAACCAATGACCCTATACTACAATATCCAGATTTTACCAAACCATTCGTCCTAACAACCGATGCCAGTAACTTTGCGATAGGCGCCGTGCTATCACAAGGACCTATTGGGCAAGATAAACCGATATGTTACGCCTCACGAACATTAAACAAAGCAGAGTGTAACTATTCAACCATCGAAAAAGAACTCCTCGCTATTGTTTGGGCTTGCCAACAACTTAGGCCCTATCTTTTCGGGCAAAAGTTCAATATCCTTACAGACCACAAGCCCCTAAAATGGATATTCTCACTAAAGGACTGTAACTCCCGCCTTTTGCGATGGAGAATAAAACTAGCAGATTATAACTTCAATATAGACTATAAACCAGGAAAACAAAACGCAAACGCCGATGCACTCTCTAGAGTACAATTAAACAACAACGAATCACAACAAGTAGAAATACACACACAACACTCAGCTGATGAAAATCTTTCCGACGGCATTAGAATAGCCGAAAGACCTTTAAACGAATTTCATAACCAAATAATCTTAGAACGAACAATAGGAAAAAAATACGAAAATTTAACACTATTTAAAACTAAGAAAAGACAAATATTTGAACTAGTAACATTTAGCGAAAACGACTTAATAAAAATAATTAAAGAGTATTTTTCCCCTAACAAACTTAATGCAGTGCTCACTAACGACGAAAAAACATTCAAAACATTATCAGACGTACATGAACAATACTTCCAAAACTATAAAATTATACGATGTACAAAAGTATTAGAAGACATAGAAAATACAGACGAACAATCAAATTTAATGAAACAGTATCACGAACTGACCATACATAGAGGTATAGAAGAGACGTGGCAACACTTAAAACGAAAATATTATTTTGATAATATGAAACCAAAAATAACTTCATTCATAAACTCATGCGATATTTGTAATCAAGGCAAATACGAACGACACCCATTAAACATTAAACAAACACAAACAGAACAAACTACCAGACCCTTTGAGATACTTCACATAGACGTACTCTTAATAGAAAAATCAAATTTCTTAACTATATTAGATAAATTCTCAAAATACGCCGAAATAATACCTATGAATTCAAGGAACGGCTTAGATATACTTAAGGGCTTACGACAATACTTATCACGACATGGGCTACCTACAAAAATATATCACGATCAAGGTACGGAATTCAATAACTACCAATTCAGAGAATATTTACATTTGTACAATATCAAAAACCATGAGACTTGCGCCCGTTCGTCTCAAGGAAATTCCCCCGTCGAACGATTACATTCAACAATATTAGAAACTTTAAGAATATTACGAGTAAAGAAATTACAAGCACCAGTGGACGAATTAATTGATATGGCTACCCTAGTCTATAATAATTCGATTCATACAAGCACTAAATTGACACCTTTCGAAATCATAAACGGTATACGTGAAAACCAAATTATCAAAAACGAAACTAATAATGCAATCAACAACTATAACTTGCATAGACTTTCAGAAAATAAAATTATTAGGGATATTATAGAACAAAATAACAAAAAACTATCTAACAAAATACAAAATTTAAATGAAAACCGCAACAACCCACCCGTATTAGAACCAAACCAAGATGTTTACATCAAAAATACACAAAGAAATACTAAATTATTACCCGCTTTCGATAAAGCCAAAGTCCAGAGTAACAATAATATAACATTCAAAACTATCAAAAATCGTAAATATCATAAAAACAAAATAAAAATAAGGAAACACCCTGTTTCAGATTCGCGCTCACCTACAGCCAGCACGTCGAATACCACGACTTAACCCACACTAGAGGATTACTGGCACTTAATTTAGGAAAAACGTTAATCACAGAACATTATATTAACCTTATTCATATAATCAACGTAACTAGTTTAGAAAATACCTATTTAGAAATAGTTCATACTTTTAATACACTAGAAACGAATAATACTTACTTTTATAACCCCAGAATAATTACTAAAACATTAAACTCATTAGGAGACAAAGTAGATTCACTGAAATTCAATAAAAGAAATAAAAGAGGAGCTATCAACGCATTAGGTTCAATAATAAAAGCAATATCAGGAAATATGGATAACGACGATGCAAAAGAAATAAATGAACAAATAAAAAACCTTCAGGATAATACACTACTCATTAACGATTCATTGAAAAATCAACATACTCTTAACAACCAAATGATTGAACGATTTGACAATATCACAAACTTTATTAATGCTGAACAAGAACACTTGCAAGTAGTCACTCTTTCATTAAAAAATTACGAAAAGGTAGAAAAACAATTACTTACTACACAAGTATTCTTTTCTCTTCAAATGCAAATAAACTTACTAAATGATCACGTAGATAGCATTATAGAATCAATACAATTAGCCAAACTTGGATTACTATCAAAACATATTTTAACAAAAAAGGAACTCAATTTAATCCGCGATAAAGTACATTCAATGTTTAGAAACTTCAATGATGAACAAATTTATGAAATACTCGAGTTAAAAGCATATTTTAACGATACGAACATAATATTCACGGTACAAATCCCTCAGATACATACCAACGAAACATTCGTGACGTACAGACTAAGACCCTTACCTATCAACAATACTATAATCCTACCGAAAACAAATTATATCCTCTACAACCCCAAGCAAAATGCATTCATTGAGAAACCCTGCAGAAGAATAGATAACCTTTCATTATGTTCACGCATTCAACTGCAAAACAACAACGTAAATAACTGTGAAGTAAAAATAATCCAAAACGAACCAGCTAAATGTTTATTACACCACACAATGGAAAAGAACTTTATAGAGGAAATCGAAAATAATCACATCATAGCCTACACAGATAATGCAATTAACATCAACACGACCTGCGGAAAGAACATAACAAATTTTATTGGAAAATTATACATCACTTACAGTCAATGTAAAATCATTATTAATGGAATTACTTATGGAGAAATATCATCAACATTAAACAATTACAAGTTAGAACAAATTATTTACAACGAGATGAAGATTGAACAACTATCTAACGATACGACATTTGACACTCTCAAATTAGACAGCATACGAAACACAGAAGAAATCAACTTATTGAAGATTCAACATTTTTCACATATTGGAATAAATATTATCATCATTGTCGTAATAATCATAACCATAATAACCATTTTTATTTTTAGTAAACGGTACAGAAATAAAAAGGATCAACCGCTACCAACAGCCCCAGAAATGATTACATTACAACCTGCAGCTAACCCTTTCATGGTTAGGCTTCCGTCTTAAGGAGGGAGGAGTTACGGAACCTGGAATATAGTAACACATGTAAAATATAAATTACTCAAGTCAACAGGATGTCCATTGACGACATCAAACTATCCACGTTTTGCATACGATGCTAAAATACTTTTCTATTATTTCCCAAATTGTATAAATAGCGATGTAAATGAAATGGCGTCATCTTTTAATTACCAACTTTTGACATACGTTCAATTTGTGTAATTACTGGTGGACAAAGTTTCATAATTAGTTAATAATTATTGTACTTAGAATAATCAAATCAAATATTAATAATTTGTACTTAAATTAAATTAAATAAAGTTTTTTTTTAAGACTTTTATTTTTCGAGTTTTATAATTTATATATTAAGATGTTGATCATCTTAATATATATAATTCTTCTGTACGTGACTTTGTCACCTAACTCCTTCTAAACGGATGGACCCATTTGGATGAAATTTTGTTTTAATTTTGAAATGTCAATTTTAATTGTCAAAGCCAATAAGATGTCAACACGCAAGACGTTTTAATGCACCAACAATTGATGAAGTCGCTACTAAAACTAAGAATGTTGTGTATCATAAAGCATTATAATAATAAACAATATGTTTTTGGAATAATAATTATTTTTTATTAATTATACCAATACGAATTCAATATTTATAGTTAAGACAGGACAACGTCTGTCGGGTCAGCTAGTATATATGTACTTTTTAGCGAATTTGCTATTGTTTTTGCACCAATAGTGGAATTATTAAAATTTCTTCAAATGTCCATCGATCCTACCTATTAGATGTTAAAAATCACTATTGCTAAAATTTGGATATATATATATATATATATATACATATATATTTATATATATATATATATATATATATATATATATATATATATATATATATATGTATATATGTGTGTACTTTTTTAAATGTTTGTAGGCTCTCTAGCGGTCACAGTTTTATTCCGATTGGAATGAAATTAGGTATTTGAGGCGCTTTTGGTATTCTAAAGGTCAAGTTCGTTAATAGGTAAAATCGGAAGAGGGGAAAGGGGGTTTAGAGGGAGGGGGAAACTCAAAATTCGACTATCTCCCTTAATCTTTGAAAAATAGAAAAATTTATCAGAAGTTATTGTTTAAAATGTCTGTGGTCTCTCTAGCGGTCACAGTTTTATTCCGATTGGAATGAAATTTGGTATTTGAGAGACTTTTGGTATTCTCAAGGTCAAGTTCGTTAATGGGTAAAATCGGACGAGGGGAAAGGGGGTTTAGAGGGAGGGGGAAACACAAAACTTGGCTATCTCCCTTAATATTTGAAAAATCGAAAAATTTATCACGTTAAGTTGTAGCTATTAAGTTTTTCTGTAATTTTGTTTCTTATCATTTTCCTGTTACACTAATATTTACAGAAATATTTACAATTAAAGATTGAAAGTTAAAATTCTAAATATCTCTGTTCACATTATAGTGTGAGAAAAATGATCAAGTAATGAATGCAAACTTGATTTTCTATAACTTTACTCCTTATACATTTTTCGATTATTCTAATATTAAGAGAGATACTTAATATTTTATGTTTATTTGACACAAATACATGAAATATATTTTATTGTAAAAAACTTTTTTTTAAAATTCAACCGACTTCAAAAAACACAAAAAGTCACTATATTACCAAAAGACAATTCTTGCCCAAAAGTATTACGTTTAATTTAGTATATGTAAATATACAACGTATATTATGTTTGATCACGAATGTAACGCTTAAAAATATTGATCGTAGGCATGAATGTTTGGTATATGTGTTCATAAAATTTGGCCATTTCCGCATGCCTGTCTGTGGACACAATAACCCAAGAACAAAGTAAGGTCAAGTTCGTTAACGGGTAAAATCGGAAAAAAATATTTGGCCAAAACTGCTTATCTTTGAAACCATTGGAACGTGTTTTCCTTTGGTAGGGGGGGGGGGGTATATATATACATCATTGAAACCGTAAGAGATAGAAAAAAAATTTGTTAACAAAAAATCTTCTTTTTAAAATAAACAAGTTTTGTTTGAAAAATATTTTCATAAACTCAATAGTTTTCTCATAATTTGTGATTTGTGATCGGAAAGAATTGTTAACATTTCGAATACGCAAAATTGTTAACAATTTAATCATTGATATACAACTCAGTATATACTGTGTAATCAAACATGTAAGTCAGTTAGTTGTTACATTATCTAACAGTCGAACATAGAATCTCCTCCTTCTATTTTTGGAGTTGGTTAAAATAAACTATAAAATTATTTTATTAAAATTTTGTTTTAATTTTTAAATGTCAATTTTGATTGTCGTTTCCATAGTAACTATTCTATAATCGTTATATATCGTTCTATTTTGGCTATTAATAAATTTAATTTTTGCAAATACTAAAGTTATATCAGATATTATATTTCATTTTGATCACACTAAAATTATTACCACCAGAGAGTGATTTATGTATTCTAAGAAAATTCGCTAAGTTGACGTAGCTCCTGCGTAACGAATTTTTTTTATCATAGTAATGGTAATGGTACGTCAAACTTATGGTAAAACTGTAGTAATTTTTTCCAGTAAAAACTATGGATTTCCCGAAAAAACAAAACAAAAACTTTTTTTTGTTAGCATGAGTCCAGGTAGGATGGATAAACACCGGCAGTTTGTCAATTGAATTATTTAAAATAAATAAGAATAATTAATTGGGCGGTTAAATACTCAACTGTCGGCGTATGGACAAGAACGAAAGTATCCAGCTATCCTTGTGAAGGTTTTCTGCAGTACCAATTACAATCTCTAGAGTCTAGATGAATATCGGCATATTTCCTATCAAAGTTGGCTGCAGTCAAACAACCGACCAATCCCTGGTCTACATACAAATTCCTTGTCCTTTAAGGGTCGGTAAAAAAGGCCTTGAAAGGCCTACTTGCCAGGCTTCAATCTCCTCTTCGCTACTACAACTACATGGGCAACAGAAGTTATGCCTTTTTTGAAAATTTTATAGTAATTTTGTGCCTTATTCAGTCGGTTTTGGGGAATTGTTTCAATAAAAGTTGTTAGATAGATAGATACATCGTGGGATCTAAAAAGTATAGCACTTCGACCTTATGGTCCGTTGTGCTCCCCCTGCTAGTGCAGTTCGACGAGATTCGCTTCTCCCATATGTTGGCAATAGCCAGGAGCTTGCTTATCAGGTTTTCCTGAAGGTTCATCTATTCGGGTGAGATGTACTGAATATCCTGTATCTGCTGTATTCTAGAGGTTCGCAGTCAAAGATAATGTGGCTGGATGTTTCTTCCTCCTCGCCACACATAATGGACATAATAAACTCGTTATGAAGTCCCATTGTGTGCAGATGCTTTTGCAGGAGATAATGCCCGGTAATGAGTCCGGTAACCCTCCGCAGTTGCATTCTGTTCAGCCTCAGTGGCCTCCTGTTCAGCCTCACTTTGAAGCAGTACCTTCCCAAGCTCCTGCCGCGGTACTTTTTCCCAGTGATCACGGTGTTTAGCATTTGACCACGGATCGTTGATCACCTGTTTTTATGCAGTCCTTGGAATTCCTAAAATAGGGTCTGAGCCAATGATGAGTATTTCGATTCCCTTCTTTGCTAAGGTATCTACTTTTTCGTTTCCTTCGAAACCACTGTGACCCAGCACCCAAATCAATTTAATATTGTTCCGTTTTGCCAGCTGCAGCAGCTCCTCCACAGAATTCTTAACTACCCTTGAAGTGACCTCAGTTCCAGGCAAGGCTTTTAAGGCAGCTTGACTGTCCGAGAGAATACATACGTTCTGGTTTATGTAAGCTCTACGTAGGCTCTGCCCAGTATGGCGACTTCTGCTTGGAAGACCGTGGCATAATTCCCTTAGTTGAGGATTATGTTTGCTTTAGGTCTCTCACGTGATATTAAATTTTAAAAACATACTAAGGAAAAACTTACGAAATAAATATCAACCAAATTTTTTCTTACATTTAATCAATTAACCCCTCATTAAATGTTTTAGTTAATAGTTTACCGAGCTATTTACTTTGTAAATAGCTCGGCTCTTTAATGGAAATCAACACTTTTTAAAGGGCAACTATTATATGAAGTCTAGAGCTATTTACTTTGTAAATAGCTCGGTCCTTTCTCCCATATCATCACTTTTTAAGAAGCAACTATTATTATACGAAGTCTAGAGCTATTTACTATGTAAATAGCCCGTCCTTACTCTCATATCATCACTTTTTAAGAGGGAATTATTACATTAACGATTTTCCCGAAAACTCGTCCCTTTCTTACATTTATGTTTTGGGTCGGATTTCATATTACAAAATGTATAAAATAATAAAATGCAAATATAATAAAATTTACAGACATATTTTTTAATAAATTTTATCGATATATAATGTAATTCACGGTTTGTATTTCATAATATATGAAAAGATACTCTGGTATACTAATGTTACATCGTAAACAATGTTTTTCATCACACATGTCAACAGTTTTCACTGTCGCTCTCCAGTTCAATGAAAATATCTTATACACACATATTTTTTACACCTTAGGGATCACAGTTGGCCTAGAAACATCCAATGACGAATGAAACGTTATACAAGCTTGAACTAAATAATTTAGGCTGTCATGAGTTTTCACTGTTAAGTTTTGTCTATTACTCCATAGGTTTTTTTAAAGGGATATATTTCTCTTTTTAAAACTAGTATAAGCTATCAAAAGAACTGGTTTAATTTATTTAAATATTTAAATGGTTTTACTAGTATAATACTTCAAAAATCAAATATTCTAAAACAAAAAATGCACTAAAAAGTAAAAAAATAATTGCATATTCTTGTGCCAATTATTGTTATTTTTGGAGTCGGTGTCAGCATAGAGAAATTCACATAACTTTTGGACACCGCCTCCAAAAATAACAATAATTGTACATATATATTTAAAAATTTTTGCTTAGGTGAACTAAAATTGGCACAAGAATATGCAATTATTTTTTTACTTTTTATTGCATTTTTTGTTATAGAATATTTGATTTTTGAAGTCGGGTTTCCATTTTGTCAAAATAGGTTTTATTTCTCGTTTTTAGTGACTTTGAAGTTCTATAACTGATTTTATTTGTCTAAATATGGGTAGACCTACTAAACGACCAACTAGTTTTTAGTGCATTTTTTTATAACACATTTTTTTTTATCCGTTTTTTTTTTAAACTTTTAGTGCATTTTTTCATAAAAGATTTTCAATTTGATTTACAAGCATTTTGTTTTTTTTTTGTACAAATTTTTTTTTGGGGGTCGGTTTTTTTTTGTAACAAATTTTTTTGGAGTCGGTTTTTAAAAAAAATTTTTTTATTTTCCCATTATGAATGATCATATCCTTTAAAAAAGAAAAAATTTTGCAGAAATCGGTTATCACATATAAAATGATGGTTTTCCTCGATTTCCTGGGGATCCCCTCATCAGAATGCGATTTGGTGCCAATGGAACCGATGGGAAGCCAAACCCCTTAAAACAAAAAAACAAATTCAAAATCGGTTCATAAATGACGGAGTTCTGAGGTGACACACATAAAAATAAAAAAGTAAAAAAATTTAAAAAATAAATAAATAAATTTAAAAAAAATACGGACGAATTGAGAACCATCCTCCTTTTTGAAGTAGGGTTAAAAAGAAGTCATTAGGTAAATACGAAGAGATTACTAATATAAGTACAAGAACATTAAAATTGCAAATGGGTCTGTAATTATTACTTACAGAATATATGATAAATTGTAGTAAAATTTATTTTGTTTATGAAAAGATAATAAATTATTATGATAAGAAACAAAATTGTAGTAAAATAAGTTTTTTATAACTTTGCTCCTTATACATTTTTTTAGTTTTCCAATATTGGAAGAGATATACCTAACGTTGTGTTTTCTCTACCTCTGCTTCCCCGCCTTTTTTTTTATCGGATTTTACCAATAGAACAACTTAGCTTTTCAAATAGGTACCAAAAGCACCTCACATACTAAAAATCATTCTGATCGGATTAAAACTGGTCACTGGTCTGAGTGGCTACAGACACATCGTCAATAATATTTGACAATGTTTGAACAGAAAGTATGGCAAATCTATAAATTTTATGAAAAATTTAAAACAAAAGTCTTCTACATCTTTTTAGAAACGGGACATTTTTGTCTTTAAACTTTTCTGCTATGTCTTACCGTTTTCGAGGTCAAAATTTTCTGAGTGTTTTCAGGCTTAGATCTATCTTTCTACCATAAATCAACTTTCTGGAACAACTGGAAGTACCCTAGTATATCGATAATGAGTGATCAAAATGCCGATTTTTTGGGTTTAATGTTGGAAACTATTAAAGCTGCAATTTTAAAGCTGTACGCTTAAAATTTGAGCTTTATTAATTTCTTTGGTTTCTGGGGCACAGAGGTCTAAAAACCGTCTCAAATCCTTTGTGTAAAACATAATACGGTACGCGTCTATGCTTAAACTTTGCCTGACACACTACCGTGCTATGTAATTATAAATACGATTTACTGTTAAAAAAACCAGAAGGCAAAATAAAGAATGGTACATAGAAATAGGTCACCCTTAAGTACGGAATAGACGAAGGACATTGTTGCAGCAACATTGAACTCCGCCTATAAAATATTTTCAGTACAGACGCTGCAACCAAAGTTTGGGATCATAAAATTTAATTTAATTATTTCATGACTTTAGTCATAAAAATTCAATCATTTCTCATCATGTCTCTATCTATCTCATTTAATTTGTATAGTTTATTTATGATATACTAGAAATTCAATCACTTGTCATCTAGTCTCTATCTGTCTCATTTAATTTGTATCTAATTTATTTATCTTAGTTTATGTATCTACAGCAGAGGCGGGCGCAGACAGCTCGTCTGAGCCTTACGGGCTCTCCATAAGCTGGGTGAGAGTAAGTAAAGAAGGTATGTTTTGAAGCAAGACGGAACGATGTTTCAATACAGGTTGTCCTACCGATTATTGCCCAATAATTTATTCAATCAATTTAGAAATAGTTTTATAAAATATTTATTGTTTAAATAATATCTTTTACAGTATGGAGAGATACACCAAAAAACATAATAATAATAATAACAATAATAATAATAATAATAACAATAATAATAATAACATAATAACTAAATCTTATTAATAACTAAAATAATTAAATCAGGTAAATAATTCTTTATTAGTTCTCGGATATGAATAGTAAAATATTTAGACAAATTTTTTGGAATTTCCAAAACTATATTTCTATTTAAATTATCCTTTGCAAAAATTTCCCTCTTTTATTACAATGGTCCAGCGGTAAACTTAAAGGTTCAAAAGATTTATATATACTTTTTATATATTTTTATTTTATTCATACACAAATATGATATATACTAAAAAGGTACATTTTATGACCCAAATTACCAGCCCAAAATTCCAGAGTATGTATTGAATGATTGTATGTATTATTTACTTTGTATAATAGTGACCATAAAAAAGATTTGGTATTATTATATTTTTTTCAGAAAATGTTTTAATTAAAAAAAGAAAATATTAATAATTGGTAGGTACCCTGTATTAACTCTATCTCTCTTCCCTACCTCTCACTCAGAGCTTGGCGGAGTCAACTCCTGCCCACCTCTGATCTACAGTGACATACCTATAAAACTATAAAAATAATAAAGTATTTAGTTATTAGTATATGCTTATATATATATACTATATATATAAAGTTAAATCTATGTAATAAAACATAAAAAAATATTAGGAAATCATGACATTTTAGAGATAATATGTTGCAATTTCGCTACAGACGACGAATTTGAACAGGAACATTAAACTCCTCCTACAAAATATCAAATAATTTTGATTTTACAGCAACCGTTCAAGGACATGTTTTTTGTTGCTACAACCACTATACACACACAGCAACATGCTAGGTTGCTGTAAAATGTTGCTGTTCAATGTTGCACGTTTGTAGTGCCTATTAAGGACTCGAATGCGTGTAAAGATATGTTATCCTTTTTTAGAGTTGCTATTAGAACTACTTTTAGTTATGATCATTTTTATTTTGAATACAAAAATGGTCGAGTACATAAACAATGTTTGGATAATTTACAGCACATCTTAACTTTTAGCTGTAGCAGAATACACCACACAGAATGGTTAGTAAAGAAAAGGTTCAGTTATCAGTTGTATATGCAAATAATTTAAAACTACTAATTGAATACGATCTAACTTAGTACAAGTTATTGATTTGCTTTTGAAATGATTTATTAAATAAGTCATGTTTTATCAGACGTAAAATTGATATTTATGGAAAACTTTGAATAAATTCTGAAGTTTAACTCCTCCGAGGAGAATCGTATAATAATCAGAACATCATTTTATTGCCAGACATTTACTCCATAAAGTTAAAAGAAACTAACAAATCGTTAAAATACTCTCCCGCCTCCCTTATAACAAAGGGTAACAGCATGTGTATGTAATTGGGAATCATCATATAATAAATAACACCTAAAATAAATCATTTATATGAAAGTGAAATAACAACTAAGTTCAAAATTGAAATAACAACTCAAAATTATTTAGGTATTTACATTAGTGTAGTACTTAGTTAGACTAAAAAGTTACTTTTTTATTTTTTCCTTTCTTTTTTCGAAGGTTTATGTTACAAAGTTTTTCTTTTTTTCTTTTCAGTTACTTTAAGGGTACATTCCACTTAACGCCCGCAACGCCCACGACCACGACCGCTGAAATTGCCGTTTCACTAACGTAAAAAGGCCGCGGGCGTTGTAGGCGAATGTTATAGGTGGAACGCAAATCTTGAGCGCTGTATGCTCGCAATATGGTGGCATGGTGAAAACGTGCAGCTGTGAGGGTTATAAGTAAATATTCCGCATCGATTGAAGTAAAATTTAATTCAACATGGCAAGAAATAATTAGAATTGAATGAAACAAAATGTTAAATAATTATTTATATTGATATTTAAAAAATATGAAGTTTTATTTATTCCATTTTTTTTGGTTTGGTTAAGAAAAAAATATTTTTTTTCCCCAACAAAAGATATTCGATTGAGAAATATTATTTTATCTGTAAAATTAAGGGGCCATTTACCATTTTCGGCACGGCTCGCATCCTCCATTGACACTGTCATTTCCACTTCAATGAATGTCAGTTTCAGGATGGTAATTTTTTAAATTCCCGCCACGTTTTGGTGAAAGCCCACTCTGACCCACCAGTATTGTATGGGCAAAGTAGGCGCGACGCGGTCGCGAACAGTGACGTCACCTATGACGTCGAGCGATCGCTCGCGACGACCACGAGCCTTAGGTGGAACGATACAGAGGGTGTTACAATCGTTTCGGGCGTTTAGTGGAACGTATTCTCGTGCCTCTGAGTGTTTCACGAGGCACGAGGCGAGGCGTGGTTTTGGTATTACCTTGCCTTGCCTCGCTTTTATAAATAGCAACCTCGCCTAGCGTCGGTCTCTGCCGAGGTAGAATGTTGACTAGCCTCGCCTCGCCTCGGCCGAGGCGAGGGAAAAATTTTACTAACTTTGACTTATTTTGCATGAATATACATAATATGGTTAAAAAAAACTTATATATATATATATATATATATATATATATATATATATATATATATATAAATTTTAGAGAAGATGATTTTCGACATCTACTAAGTAGGGAATTTGAAAAAATATTTGCAAAATTTTGACTTTGGTACGAGACCAATAGCTCTATTTCCTTTCCAGAAATTCGCTAAAATCAAATAAAATATACAAATTAGAGAGAGAGTTGAATAAAAGAGGATTGCGCTTTTTGGCGTATCAAAAATACACTAAATTAATTAATAGAAATCTACATATTAAATCACGTTTAAAGTTGAAAAAAAAAAACGTAAAAACTTCGTTCCTGACGGACAAGTTTGACGGACAAGAATTCCATCGACTTCAAGGGACATCGGGAAACCGCAGCTTCTCCAAAGTGTTATCCTAATGGCCATCGTTCCCCAATTATCCTCTGTGCCGGCAAGCTGTTTGATATGTCGACAACCCCGTTCACACTTTTTAAGTGCTGGAATACGAGGGAATATGTGACGGAGCAATATTATGAAATAGAAACACTCTGACTGAAGGATGAATAGTGTTTACCCTTTTCTTCGTGAAAATTTATTGCTATCCCATATATAATAATGGGGAACTACGTGGTAAAGCAGTGTTTTTTCGAATTGATCAGCGTTGCACAGATTCAACAAAAAGTTGTTTTTGATGAGTTTTCAACTACCTGTCGCACGTTTTCCGGTGAAAAGTACACCCTTTGTTTTCTAAGTGTACGACCAAATGAACAACGGTTGGATGTCTGTCGTGAATTGGAAATTATATCCCCATATCGCTTCAGGAAGTGCGTCTTTATATATATATACATATATATATATCTTTATATATATATATATATATATATATATATATATATATATATATATATATATATATATATATATATATAAATAAATATAAATTTTACAGATGGTGATTTTCGACAGCTACTAGGTATGATCGACGGACAATTGAAAAAATTTTTGCAAAATTTTGAAGTTGGTTCGGGACCAATAGCTCTATTTCCTTTCAGGAAATTCGCTAAAACTGGCTATATAATAATAATATTTTTATTTCCGTTCGTACATAGTACATAGAAAAGGCCAAAATTAAAATTTACAATTTACAGTGATGCGCTCTGCAGCGCTCTTTTGGAAGTAAAAGAGAGCGTAGAGACAAAATTTTGTACGATACTAAATTTTAAGTAGATATTATTATTATAAATTACGAATGACACTTCGTTCGACAAAATCAGTAAATAATAATAAACTTACAGTCATTTAATAATTTGCTGCAATAATCGTTTAAAAATTTTGCTTGATGCGGACTCTGAAGCGAGTACGAAGTTATTTACTTGAAATCAGCTTGAAGTCAGATTGAAACTCATTGAAGTAAATGTTCAAAAACATGTTAAAAAAGTATTGTTAGAACCCTTAGAGACAGCTCTTTCTATTTAAATGATACCTCACACGATTTATAAATATGTTAAATATTTTATTTTATTTACGATATGTTAAATACAACTTGTATTTTTTGTGAACCAAACTGACCCCCATTTTAATCAAAAATAATTTTATTCTAACCGTTGACTGGTTATTTACCTATGTGCACGCCATCAAGACAGACACGAGAGTGATCTTATAACGGTTCCGTTATTGTTTTTAAGGTACCAAACCCTAAAAAGGCACGAAAAATGCACACAAAAAAAACCCTTTTTTTTTTATACAGCTGAAATAAGCAAATATGCTTAGAGTGTAGTTCAAAAGGAGAGCAATGTTCATCGATAGACATTTTGCCTGGAATTCGTTCTTTATCACATGTAGCTATAAAGAAAGTATTCACCAATGTGTTTGAGATCTTCTGAATAAACGAAATCGAATTATTCTATTACATATTTTACCCTTTTTCAAATGTATGGATTCTAGTAGAAAAATTACTTTTTGAAAAAGTATAAATAAATTCGTTTAAACTCAATACAGATGTGTTGTATTATCATCGAACAAAGGATATTGTTTATATTAAAATGCATGTTAAAAGAGTAAAATGGTGATTTTCCCGTAACAAAATTTCGGCAGTATTTTTCTCAACGGTTCTATATGTTTTTAGGGGTGCTTCATCTGAATTTTAAGTTTGCTGTCTTGTAGAAGGTCGGTTTCACAACGAAAAAATTCGTTACGCAGCAGCTGCTTCAACTTAGCGAATTTCCTCAGAATACATAAACAACTCTCTAGCGGTCACAATTTTAGTCTGATCAAAATGAAATGTCGTATATGATTTTAGTATTTCCAAGTCCAATTTTATTATACATGACATACGTCGAGGGGAATGGGGGGGGAGGGTATAAAGAAAGAAGAAAACACAAAATGTAAAATATCTCTCTTAATATTAGAACAACCGAAAAAAGCGTAAGGAACAAAGTTGTAGAAAATTATATTTGCTACAATTCATATCATATCAGAGATATTAAGGAATTTAATTTTCAATTTTAAACCGTCAATATTTCTGTAAATATTAGTGTAACAGAAAAAATTATTAGAAACAAAATTACAGTAAAACTTAGTACCTACAACTTTACTTTTTATAAATTTTTCGATTTTTCAAATATTAAGGGAGATATAACAAATTTTGTGTTTCCCCCTTCCTTTAAACCCCCCTTTCCCATAGTTCAATTTTACCCATTAACGAACCTTTTGATTATCAAAATCGCCTTTTGATGACCTTGATGATGACCTTAGACTTTTGATGACCTTAGACTTTTGATGACCTTAGAATGACCTTTTGATTATCAAAAGCGCTTCAAATACCAAATCTCATTCCGATAAAATGAAAACTGTGACCACTAGAGTGATTACAGACACACATATATATATATATATATATATATATATATATGTATATATATGTATATATATATATATATATATATATATATATATATATATATATATATATATATATATATATATATATATATATGTATATATATGTATATATATATATATAATCACTCTAGTGGTCACAGTTTTCATTTTATCGGAATGAGATTTGGTATTTGAAGCGCTTTTGATATTCAAAAGGTACATATATATATATATATATATATATATATATATATATATATATATATATATATATATATATATATATACATATATATATATATATATATATATATATATATATATGTCCATAGATATCAGATGGTGATTTATGACATTTATTAGGTAGGATCGATGGACATTTGAAGAAATTTTTGCGAAATTTTGACTTCGGTACGGGACCAATAGCTCTATTTCCTTTCAGGAAATTCGCTAAAATACAAAACACCTCAAAATTTTAGCGCTTTTTCAGTTTTTCGTTGAAATCTCAAAACTATACGATTTTCGAATATAACCATGCGACACAAAATTAAAGTAGACAAAATCTGAAACCAAACTCACCATTGAATCAACTGCTGAGAGGGTGCCTGGGTGAGCCTCTTGCAGTACCACTGTCTGAAGCAGCTGAGGTGATAGAAGGTCTTCATTCGTGAAATATTTTGCAGCATTTTGCATTTTAATAATCTGTTTTTCTTTATTATAACATTAATCATTCTATTATAATTTTTCATTTGAAAAACAGCTACAAGTTACTGTTCAGCTTAGAACTTCCATTACCCAGACACTTGATTTGTGTCGAATTCCTTCTGCTTTCGCAAAAAATGCTTAAAATAAGAAATGTTAGGATTTTTATAATCAACAACTTTTATTCGAGGCATTATTTTAAAAAAGGGCATTACTTGTGGGGTTGACAGTACATAATATGTTGGAAATTTTTCAATTTTTTTTCCCCTTAAAACCTTATTCGGACTATAACGTATTTTTAATTAGCCAAATCGGTCCATCCATTGTCAAGTGATGAGATCACCAAAGAACAGCATTTAAGGACGTTCATCCATGAAGCTTGATAGTAGATAAAAATTTTTTTTTAGTGAATTGAGTAGTTCAATTCAGTAGTTATCCTCCCTCAAAAATTTAACACCTGTCATCGATCATTTCAAAGAGTAATTATCGATTAAAAATCATACTTTTAACACAGCGTCTTATGGAGAACAGAATTTTTTTTGTACTTGAAATTAGAATAACTATATTATTAAAGTAAACAGGATAATAAATAATGTTTATAAATATTCTTTGATTTATGCAGTTTATATAATTGCATTAAAAAAATTGGTGTTGACGAACATTTGAATTAATTATTTAATAAAATTAAAACTTTTTTGTTAGGTTTGTTTTTGCCACCATATTTTGAAAACTGGCGACCACACACACAAAAATAATATACACATACACACAAATATAAAACATAGTTTACTGTCAGATCTGTCACATTAAGTCAAATTAATTTCTAATTTACAATTTCCTGGTATTTTCCAATAAATACTTTTAAAATATTTAGGACAAATAAAAAAAGGTTATAAATCGTTGTAAGATTATTGACATACTTTACAACTTTTTTAAAATCCTAAATTAATTTTATTAAAGATAGTACTCATTTGGCTTCAACGTAGCAACTGAACGTCCTTAATATTTATTTATATAGATAAATAAATATTCAAGTTTATATTAGATATATAAGTGAAATTTATGCCACTTTAAATTAAGACAGTATTTATAACACATCGTACATTTTATAGCTCTGAGTTATTTGTAAATAATGATTTTGGCTCCTTACCATCCCTCCCATTTTGAAGTTTGAGCGGCTATTTTAAATGTTTGACTTTATAACATAATATAGTTTTTTAAATATATGATCTACGAAATGCAACTAAAAAGATCATTCAAATCCATTCAATATAATTGAATTTTTTGGGTTTGTATATTTACAATCAACTATAGTCTGTATAGTTGATATTCATTATTATTTCTTTCTTTTCTTTGATATTAGGTTGCGTCAACTTAAAAAACCCTATCCTGTATCAAATTCAAAAAGTAATTTGTTATTCAAAAACTAATTAATAAAAACAGAAGTTCCTAATATTATTCCATCCTTGAGTGTTTATTGATTTGAAATTCTTCAAATATTTACTAAGTATTACGTTAATACTATTGGGTTGGTTTGTATGCAAAAATATTTCGAATAACTTCATTATACGAATGTTTTAAAAGCAATGTGTAATATGTAATATTGCCTAATATTACTGAATGGAAATAAAAAAAAGGTTGATAAATATTTAAGTGAAGAAAATTATTTAACAATATATGAATACAGTTCAAAAGCAGGATAATATAACATTCGTAAATATTAAAACATTTTCTCTGTCCAAATTGAGATATTAACTATATTTAGAATATCACATTCACAAAAATCATTCAAATGATATGGTTTTACGTCAAATTTCGTTTGGATTGTCGGACATACTGTCTTCGACTGCTTATTGGGTTATGTAGCCAATTGGAACCCCTAAACACTCACTTCTGCGAAAGCAGTGGGAGCTAATTATCACCATTTTTTTCATTTTTAAAACAAAAATTTTTTTCCTATTTTTTTCTTTTTTAAAGAAGATGTACTTCTTGAGACATGAGGGTCCGACTTGTTTGGATATACGATTGGATATTAGACTAAAAATGAAATAGATATCATTATTAATGAATCCGAACTAATATTACTTCGGATAAGTTTAACAAAAATTCGAATGAAATATGATGTGGGCGACACACAAGAATTTGGAAAAGGTAAATTTTATAATATTATTAAATCAATGCATAGAAAAGAAATTATCATATAACAAGGCCTAAGAACCAAGGAAGGTTTCTTATACGTCACGTAAGGAAATTTCAGAAACTTTTGTTTAAAATATCGCATATACAAAATTAAAAAAATAGTATGAAACGTTTTCAAGGAAAGAAGGTAGCCGTGTATGTACAAAAATCCATACAGATCAATAATGAAAAATAGCAACTTTGGCATCATGAAGCACCAAAACATGTAGATCCAGTTAAAACTCAACATTGATTTTGAACATTAGTCACACAACTTCCATGTTTTATAGAACATTGATGTATGTAAATAGAAATGATTAAACACAAATCAATACATATTTGAACTTCGTAACTTAGGGGAGTAGTAATTTAGTAACCTATAATGTTATTCTGTTCAAAGTTTGAATTACTTGTTAATTTTATATTTTTCAATTTGATTATTTATATCTAGCCCAAAATAAAATCACTTTATTGTCACGTGAAATAAGTACACAATTGATTTTACCCAATATTATGCATTGATTGAAACAAATGAAAATCCCATGTGAATCCACAGGTACAAGGCCAACCTTTGTTTATTTATAACTTACAAAAAAACCGAAAGATTAAAAAAATTGAATGTCGGAAATTATTTTCCCGAAAATTATTTTGTAAAGCCATTATAATTGAGTAACATAATATTTCTCCCCGTCAAGGAATGATTGTCTTAAAACGTTGTTAGACGTATTAATTTGTTTATTTATAATTTATAGACTACATACCAATTTTCATGTCTCCAATTTTAAAATACGGAACTTCCATATAAACGATCACCCCGTGTTTCCCCCCCTTGAGGATATATTTTTCTAAAACTCGAAAACACTTATTTTATGATGTATAACTGAAATAAAAATTTTCATGGCTCTAAATTTAAAAAAAAAACTCTGGCTCCCTATTTTACCCCCTTAAGGGTTGATTTTCGCAGTACATTAAAGCGTGTATTTCTTTATTTATTATAGCTAATCCGCGCAGACTTCGTATTGAAATTGTGTCTAAACTATAATTTGCTGAAAAAATATTTCATTCAAAAGTTGTTTGTTGTTATTAGATAAACATATTTTTTTATAAAATATTTCCTCTATCTCGCATAGTATAAAAGCTAGGTTTTTAACGTGGCACATGCACACGGATGTTCACCGATGCCACCGTACAACCGTGGCACCGATTCATAAAAAAACCTTTTTATAGCCTATATTACTCGGAAATAGAGCAGGTTTCGATCAGTAAAATAATTTATAGAATCGGTTCCATGAACAAATGTTATCTCTATTCTTTTATCTTAAATTTTGCATATTTGTTTGCTTAATTTTTGTATAATAGTTGCTCCTTAAAAAGTGGTGATATCCCATTAAAGTACCGAACTATTTACCAAGTAAATAGATCTGTAAACATTTAACCAAGAAAATTAATGAGGGGTAAATTTATTAAGTCTAAGAAAAAATTTAGTTGAAATTTATTTCGTTTATTCAAAGGTCTATGGACTACGTGGACTTAATGCGACAAAGTTTGCGATTATTTTTTCTCTATTGGTTTTATAAATTCTAAGTAATGCAACCAAAAATTTTTTTTTTTTTTTAAAACTTATTTAAACGAAAATTTCAATAAGTAATAGCATTGTAAACACGAAGGCCAATTCTTGATCTTAATACACACACGCATACGCATAGAATCCAGAATTCGAATTTTGGAAGTAGTAGAATCCCGGACTTGGATTGGAAATAGCATCAATCTTTCATTTTCTACATATGAAACAATACCTCTGCATCTTCTACTGTCGTGTCTGTATGTAGAGATGGAAAATTGAATAGGGAATATGCATGAAAATTTTTTTTCACATTTATTTTCAAAATATGAAAATACTGTTAATATTGTAATAATATTTAAAAACGAAATTAATATCCGACAAATATCAAGGAAGCTATAAGCTTTTGAAGATTATTATCTGTCTCTTTCTTGCAAAAATACTAAAAACCGAGTTTTACGTGTATTTTAAATGGTGAAAGTATAATATGACGTCACATAACATATCAAGAGGGCTATCACCCTCTTTGTCTAATCGGGAATTTCAATCATTCATATCTCGCTTATTTTTAAAGTTATTTAAAAAGTAATTTTACCTTGATATTTGTCAAGTAAACATGCTTCAATTCAAGCGAAAAAAAATTTTCATGCATATTCCCTATTATATATTATCATTGGACTGAACAGCAATTCTGAAAATGATTTATGTGATTATATTAATCAAAAAAATAAGTAGTTTTCTAGATTATTTTGATACGTATTCCACTAATGTTGTTTTCACATCTTCATGCAATAATTAACCGTTAATTCCGTTAATTTTGGTGAATTGCATAAGTTCGATGAATAAATTTCTCATAAAAAATGTTTTTATGAAATTATTTATTTAAACCAGTTTCTATATCAGTCAATGAATTATCTATATACTGACGGAAGTCGATTTCCTGTCATTTACTTTATAAAATAAAATATTACTTTTAAAGGATTTTTGCAGATTCATGAAATTTATTATTATATTATATTATTAATATTGATTATTTGAATTGAAAAAATCATATAAATTTGTAACGATTTATAATGTAAATTTAATGTTTGGCAAGAAACTATACTGTTAATAATACGTTTGAAATTAATAAACATTAATTAAGTGAATTTTTTGGATTATTATTTTTAACAAATAAGTCAGTACAACAATAAGAATATTTTGGATTCAAAGAGGTATTAAGTAAATTAAAGTTGAAACGCTGGTAAAATAATAAGTTGGAACGAGTAAGTCATTTACTTGTTATTGACTATTAATAAATAAGTTGGCGACCGATGACAATAAGGTATTGTTGGACTTTGGAATTTATTTTAAACACTGATAAATTTCAGATAAAGTCACGACAAAAATTGGCGATCGTGACAGGACACATAAAAATTGCCAGGTGTTAAATCAAGTGTTTTGAATATTGGATGAGCAGCTTGAAGAAATTCGTTGAACCATCAGCAAAAGAAACACATATCTAAATTCAACCTAGAGAAAAACCAAGTTTCATACCGTTCAAGGGAATCTTAACAAGAGCAATTTCAATATAATTTAAAATTTATTATATTTTAAATCTAGTATATTTTAATCTAGTTAATTTTCTATTTATTTTTATTTTTGTCTGTTGATCTCGACTTTATATCTATCTCTAATTGTCAAAGAGTAAAGTACGACTAGCTAATTTATACTGATGATGACTACATTGTAGTCGAAATACGTATTTATAATACAAAAAACTGATCTAGGTAAAGGGGACGAATTTGAAATTTTATTTCAAAAACCTAGAGTTCTCACTAATTATCATTCGATAATATAATGACTATAAATAAAACAAGTTGGCGATCGATGACAATAAGGTATTGTTGGAGTTTGGAATTTATTTTAAACACCGATAAATTCGAAGTCACGACAATGCATACATCTGTAAAAAGCATTACCTACTTAAACTAAAATTAGAAGAATCATCTTTTAATAGTTCCAATAAAAACTGTTATAGTTCCTTTGCCTGTTTTGTGATATTAATGCTTATGAATGTGGACAAACGCTCACTCACGCAGAAATCCTTGATAAATGTACTATCTGGCAGTGGCGTCGCGAGCCTTACTTATTCGGGTTATTATAATTAATTTTTTAAGAGAATACATTTTGTAGTATTTGTAAATATGATTGTAATAACTTTATGTTACATTTTGACCCAGTAAAATAGTACTTTTACCTGTTAATAAATAGAAGTACAGATTTTCCAACAGAATTATCTTCGATTTGGCAATATGAAAACATAGCACAAAGTTCACAACGAAAGCGCGCTTGTAAAAAAGTTATTGAAGGTCAAAGGTTACAACATATACAAGATATTTGGTGAAACTCAACCTTCAGAGTATATGAACCTTCAGGAAACCCTAATAAGCAAGCCCCCTAATAAGCATTGCCAAGATATGGGAGAAGCGAATCCTGCCAGACTGAAGTAAAAGGGGGAACACAATGGGCCGTAAGGTCGAAGTGCAATACTTTCTATACCCAAAGATATATCTATCTATAATCTATCTATCTAGTTTTGTAGTTTTTCTCGAATATTTTATAAAATATTGGTTTTACGTTAAGAGAGATCATGATTAAATTTATTATTGATAGGATTACAAAATAAAATGTTGAAGGTCATAGGTCGTGGAAATTAGTTTTTCTCGAATAGTATTGTAATATTACGGGTTGACATACAACAACGTATTGGATGATACATTTTCTACTTTTAAAAACTCAGTTTAACAGTTGATACATCATTACGCTCAACTTTTTCAGCCGTATATCTCGAGAACTATTGGCCCTATGTGAATTTTGTAAAGGTCGTTTTTGTATAGAATTAGCTAAAAATAAATTTAAGACCTTTGTTGACATAAAGACAATATTTTACGAGATATTTGAGAGAAACAGATTTTCACGTCTTTTGATCTTATGATTTTTTATAAACTTTTTTGTAAGCTCGATTTGCTTCGGTACTTTTTGCTATGTTTGTACATTTTGCTATCTTAGTGCCGTAAAGCAGAGAATTCCATTTGAAAATCTCCACTCTTTTTTTTTTGTATTATTTCGCTGTACGCCAGGCAGTAGAGAATCAAAACAAGGGGTATGATGCAAAAGGTGGTGTAGTACTTTTTATATTTTTATAACTTGTATATCTGGGTACAAACATGTAAAAAACAAAAAAATGCTAACACGGGTGATCTCGGGACAACTTTTGGCAGCAAACAAATAACGGAATTTTGGCCTTTTCTGGTTGTGCACCTGTTACTTCTAGATGGTGCATCCTAGCGATAAAAGTGTCATAGTGTTTGTTACCAATAAAAGAACATTGAAATCTGCGTCAAACGAGTACCACAACATAATACTTCGGTTAAGTCGTATGGTCTAAACCCACGGTCAAGTCAAAAACGGCAATATTTTTCAACTTTGTTAAAACTGGGGTTAGTACTAGATATGAGTTTGCAGCCTTGAAATGAGTAGTATAAGAAATATTGCAGTGATAGCTTTTCAAATGATCACACGGATACATTTTTTGTTCCATGCATCTTTGTTATAACCTATCTTTTAACCCTTGCGAAAGAGAGAAAATTTTTATAATATAGAAATATGTTTGAAACTTTTTTTCATACCTTTGGGGTGTTTGGTATAAATTCGGGGTGGAAATTTGGCGAAAATATGGTTTTAACATCAGAAATATTTGATTCGTGAAAAAAAGTTACAATATTAGTTTTTTTGTTTTTTGAGACACATATTTTGCGTAGCTACAGATTTTTCTTATCTTTCACCGTTCAAAAAAGAGGTTTTACCTCACGAGCACGGATGCATGTAACAAAAATATTCTGTAACATATGTTACTCTCAGCTAAATTCTGAACCGTTTGATGTAAATCGCGTCAAAATCGGTTCAACCGTTTTAACGTTATTAACTAACAAAAACCAAAAACTGCTCATGAGTTATTTTGAAATTCTATCCCCTTATTTGTATGTTTTTACATGCATCCTATCGTAATCTAAAATTTTCTATCATTTATATATCCATATACTCGTATTTATGTATCAATATCGATTTACATATATTTATATATCAATATCGATTTACATATATTTATATATCAATATCGATTTACACATCTTATATATATTTATATTTTTGGTTCGTTAATAACGTTAAAACGTCTAAACCGATTTTCAGGCGATTTTCAAGAAACGGTTCAGAATTTAGCCGAGAGTAACATATTCTATAAAATTTTTTTGTTTCATGCATCCGTGCCGTTAGGTTTAATCTATTTTTAGAACGGTGCGAGATAGAGAAAATCTATAACTACACAAAATATTTGTCTCAAAAAACAATCAACTTTTATTTGAAACTTTTTTTCATGCATCCAATATTTCTGGCGTAAATACAAAATTTATGTCACATTTACATCAAAGCAATGGGATGTATGAAAAAAAGTTTCAAACAAAAGCTGTATGTTTTTATGACATAAATATCTGTGTGTGTATATATTTAATGTATCGCGCACCGTTTATAAGATAGGTTATAACAAGGATGCATGGAACAAAAAATGTATACATGTGATCATTTGAAAAGTTACTCCTTCAATATTTGCCTTAGAGTAACCATTTCCAGGCAGTAGACTCCTTTATAGTACTTAATCTCAATTTAAAAAAAAAATTGGAAAAAATCGTTTTTTCACCGTAATTATCGACCATGTAGAGGTAGAGGTAGATTGTAAAGGCTGCACTGGACGGGCTACACTTCGCCCATAAGATCCATTGTGATGCCTTAGGATGTGAGGATGTGAGTGGAGTGGAAGGATTTTGTAAGTAGACTAGGAATTGGTAGGATATGCGGCTGCAACCGACTCTAATAGGAACTATGCCGATATTCATCTGGAGTTCGTGAAGGAAACTGCAGAAAACCTTCTCAAACATAGCCGGTTACTTCGTTCTTGTCCATACGCCGACAGTTTAGTCAATCAACCGCCCCTTTTTTTTTCTTTTTTTTTTTATAATTGACAAACTGCCGATGTCAAGATTCGAACCCATAACCTCCCAGTTTCCAAGTACTGCATACTGCGCAGACATGACGCCTTAGACCGCTCGGCTACTTGGCTGGTAATTATCGACCATACTTCTTAACCAAATTACTGAGTTGTGGTATTTATTCGACGCAAAATTCAATTTTCTTTAATTGGTTATTAAATGACTTTTTGGCTAGAATGCACCATCTAGGAATTAAAGGTGCACAACGAAAAAAAAGTCCAAAAATTCCAAAGTTGTTCCGGGGTCGCCCATGTTAACATTTTTGATTTTTACATGTTTGTACCCAGATATAACAAGTTAAAAAAATGATAAGAACTACACCACCTTTTGCATCATACAATACTGGCGTACTGGGCTATTTGTAATGTTTGGCGAAGGTAAAGTATCGCAGTTACAATAGGGAATATGCATGAAAATTTTTTTTTACATTTATTTTCAGAATATGAAATAACTGTTAATACTGTAATAATATTTAAAAACGAAATTAAAATCCGACAAATATTAAGGAAGCTACAAGCTTTTAAAGATTATTATCGGTCTCTTTCTTGCAAAAATACTAAAAACGGAGTTTTACGTGTATTTTAAATGGTGAAAGTGTAATATGACGTCACATAACATATCAAGAGGACTATCACCCTCTTTGTCCAATCGGGAATTTCAATCATTCATACCTCGCTTATTTTTAAAGTTATTTAAAAAGTAATTTTACCTTGATATATGTCAAGTAAACATGCTTCAATTCAAGTGAAAAAAAATTTTCATGCATATTCCCTATTAAGAGACAGACTGGATGAGCCAAGGGTTGAGCCAGTCTAGTTCTAGATGGGCCTGGACCCACCCGGGCCACTCTCTGTCGACGCCCCTGTTATCTGGCAGATTATATATATACATATATATATATATATATATATATATATATATATATATATATATATATATATATATATATATATATATATATATATATATATATATACATGGACGAACGCCTGCCAGCCGTACGTAAAACTTTGCATTATGCATGCATATAACAAAAATAATATTATATCTATCTAGTGAACGAAGTGAGTGGTAGCTTCAATATCTAGAAGCGGAAAAGAGATACGTACTATCATATCATACTTCTATACTATACTAAATAAGCAACAACCTAAGCAACATTGTTGTTGTTTCAATAAGCTCACAGGCAGCGAGGAGCTTCGTACAACAGACTGTATGGCGTGTTACATGATGTTGCACACAAATTGTCCTCACTTAACTAAAGGATTGTTGTGTTTCACGTGCAATTATGCGTGTGAATGGGCCAGTAAAAATTTATATATATATATGTACAATTATTGTTATTTTTGGAGGCGGTGTCAGCATAGAGAAATTCACATAACTTTTGTACACCGCCTCCAAAAATAACAATAATTGTACATATATATTTAAATATTTTTGCTTAGGTGAACTAAAATTGGCACAAGAATATGCAATTATTTTTTACTTTTTAGTGCATTTTTTGTTATAGAATATTTGATTTTTGAAGTCGGGTTTCCATTTTGTCAAAATAAGGTTTATTTCTCGCTTTTAAGTGACTTTGCAGTTCTATAACTTATTTTATTTGTCTAAATATGGGTAGACCAACTAAACGACCTACTAACTTTTAGTGCATTTTTTTATAACTCATTTTTTTTTATCCGTTTTTTTTTTTAGTGCATTTTTTCATTACAGATTTTCAGTTTTTTTTACATGAATTTATTTTTTTTTTTTTTTAATTGTTTTTTTTTGGGGTCGGTTTTTTTTTGTAAAAAATTTTTTTGAAGTCTGAAATTTTAAAAAAATTTTCTTATTTTCCTATTATGAATGAGTAAACCCTTTCAAAAAAAAAAAAAATTTGGCAGAAATCGGTTATCACATATAAAATGAGGATTTTCCTCGATTTCCCGGGGATCCCCTCATCAGAATGCGATTTGGTGCCAATGGGACCAATAGGAAACCAAACCCTTTAAAACAAAAAATAATAATTCAAATTCGGTTCATAAATGACGGAGTTCTGAGGTGACACACATAAAAAAAAAAACAGACGAATTGAGAACCATCCTCCGTTTTGAAGTCGAGTTAAAAATGATTAATGATTTTTTAAATTAATAAATAATAAATATCTTGCACATTTATTTATAATTCGGCAATTGTAAGCAAGAAACATAATGATAATTAATGTAAAAATGTCCAATGCAAAATATATATTGGCTTCATGGCATTAATAAAACATGGCTATTTATGAAAACAATTTTTCCATAATAGAAAAAAAAAACATCATTTATGTTGATAATTGATGATGCACAAAAAGAAAAATTTTAACTCTTATAATTTTAAGAAAACTTTTCAAGGTAGAAGCGAACTTTGGATTCGTGGTTAGTGGTCATGTTCGCTGCTGACTCTTAACCTTACGCTATCCGTTGCGGTGTCCAAAAGTTATGTGAATTTCTCTATGCTGACACCGCCTCCAAAAATAACAATAATTGTACATATATATTTAAAAATTTTTGCTTTGGTGAACTAAAATTGGCACAAGAATATGCAATTATTTTTTTACTTTTTAGTGCATGTTTTGTTATAGAATATTTGATTTTAGAAGTCGGGTCTCCATTTTGTCAAAATAGGTTTTATTTCTCGCTTTTTAGTGACTTTGAAGTTCTATAACTGATTTTATTTGTCTAAATATGGGTAGACCTACTAAACGACCAACTAATTTTTAGTGAATTTTTTTATAACACTTTTTTTTTACCCGTTTTTTTTTTTTTTTATAATTTTTAGTGCATTTTTTTATAACAGATTTTCAGTTTTCTTTACAAGGAATTTGATTTTTTTTTGTAAAATTTTTTTTTTTTTGGGTTGGTTTTTTTTTTATGGAAAAATTTTTTTTGAAGTCGGTTTTTAAAAAATTTTTCTTATTTTCCCATTATGAATGAGTATACCCTTTCAAAAAAAAAAAAAAATTTCGCAGAAATCGGTTATCACATATAAAATGAGGATTTTCCTCGATTTTCCGGAGATCTCCTCATCAGAATGCGATTTGGTGACAATGGGACCAATCGGGAATCAAACCCTTTAAAACAAAAACAAAAAATTCAAAATCGGTTCATAAATGACGGAGTTCTGAGGTAACAAACATAAAAAAAAAAAAATACAGACGAATTGAGAACCATCCTCCTTTTTTGAAGTCGGGTTAAAAATATATGAAATGTTTTAAAGTCAGACACCGAAGATACGAAATAAGTATTTCGATTGATACAGTCTCATAAATTCAGTTGATTTGTTTTCATATTTAGCTGAACTCTCTATCCTAAATATTAATAATATATTTTTTTGAATTGAGTCATAAATATTTTTTTGATTATTTTAATAATCTTTATAATCTTCTTGTTGATTTGCAATAAAACTAGAATCACTCTCGCATTTTCTACAGAGAACAATACTACATATTATTGGAAATATATTTTCCCTAATCATATTCTAAGAAGAGACATTCGACCTTTTATTAACCCGACTTCAAAAAAGGAGGATGGTTCTCAATTCGTCTGTATTTTTTTTTTTTTTTTATTTTTATTTTTTTTTTTATGTTTGTTACCTCAGAACTCCGTCATTTATGAACCGATTTTGAATTTTTTTTTTTTGTTTTAAAGGGTTTGATTCCCGATTGGTCCCATTGTCACCAAATCGCATTCTGATGAGGGGATCTCCGGGAAATTGAGGAAACTCCTCATTTTATTTGTGATAACCGATTTCTGCGAAATTTTTTTTTTTTTTTGAAAAGGTATACTCATTCATAATGGGAAAATAAAAAAATTTTTTTAAAAACCGACTTCAAAAAAATTTTTTACAAAAAAAAAACCGACCCCAAAAAAAAAAATTTTTACAAAAAAAAAACAAAATGCTTGTAAAAAAAACTGAAAATCTGTTATAAAAAAATGCACTAAAAATTACAAAAAAAAAAAAAAACGGGTAAAAAAAATGTGTTATAAAAAAATTCACTAAAAATTAGTTGGTCGTTTAGTAGGTCTACCCATATTTAGACAAATAAAATCAGTTATAGAACTTCAAAGTCACTAAAAAGCGAGAAATAAAACTTATTTTGACAAAATGGAAACCCGACTTAACAAAAGATGCACTAAAAAGTAAAAAAATAATTGCATATTCTTGTGCCAATTTTTGTTCACCAAAGCAAAAATTTTTAAATATATATGTACAAATATTTTTATTTTTGGAGGCGGTGTCCAAAAGTTATGTGAATTTCTCTATGTTGTCACCGCCTCCAAAAATAAAAATAATTGTACATATATATTTAAAATTTTTTGCTTTGGTGAACTAAAATTGGCACAAGAATATGCAATTATTTTTTTACTTTTTAGTGCATCTTTTGTTAAGTCGGGTTTCCATTTTGTCAAAATAAGTTTTATTTTACTTTTAGAATTCAACGCAGCTATACCTTAGAATTATTGATGATAATTTAGGTTTTTTGCAATAATTTTCGTTGGAGTATCTATTAAAAAGTTGATCAAAAACGTTCAATTTTGATCAACTTGTATAATTTTACTTACTCTTGAAATAGTAGTTTTTCTTTTCAATTGTTATTTCTCAGTATTACAAAAGCGCATCTAAATATATAAATAAATAATAGTTAAAAAAAAAACTAAAAAAACACGCTTTTATAGAAAATTCAACTAAAAAATAGAAAATAAAATTTAATAAATTTGAATTAAGAAAAGTGTAAATAAGAAACAAATGTATATTAATAAAAAAAAGTGTGGGGTGCATAGTGTCAATAGTTATTCCATTAATATACATTTGTTTCTTATTTACACTTTTCTTAATTCATATTTATTAAATTTTATTTTCTATTTTTTAGTGGAATTTTCTATAAAAGCGTGTTTTTTTTAGTTTTTTTAAACTATTATTTATTTTTCATTTTTTAGTTGAAGTTCGCGCACTAGCTCTATCTCTCTTACTCTCATGCAAAGGATGCGGAAAGAAATTGATGAATCCTGGCGAATCTAATCAGGATAATCGGATATTTTAATCGAATTATTGCATTGTCATCGGTCTTTGACAGGTGTGCAAAATTTGAATTAAATCTGATCGTTCAAAGTAGGAGAAAATCGACCCCAAAAGGGTCGGTTACATACATACATACATACATACAGGTGAAACTAATAAAAAGCGTATAATAAGATGTAACCAATTTTCAGAACCATTCTGTTAGTGTATGTACTGTACGTATATATATATATATATATATATATATATATATATATATATATATATATATATATATATATATATATATATATATATATATATATGTGTGTGTGTGTGTGTGGCGTGAAACTTCGGCGCGTTGGGCGGTTCCCGGACTAAATCCAGCAGTGAGGTTACAGCAACCACCCAGACCACTACAGTATATTCCATATATACAGTACAGTGAAAATATTTAACGCGGTGTATAGGTATATAGATAGACCTACTAGCTGTATACTACAATATAACATACAACTGTATCGAATTGGTTAGCTGGTTTTAAACTGACAACGAGGCTTCCGAACCAACAAGTGGCGGACGGCGGTACATTTTATTCTATATTATTAATTTTTTTACACATTTTTGAATATCGCGCTATTATTAATATTAGTCTTGTTAAACTAAATCAACAGTTGTGTGAAAAGTGAAAAAAAAAAAATAATAATAATAATTTTAGTTTGATTATAATAAACAAGTTTTGTAGTTTGTAGAAAATTTTTTACAGTGATACTTACAGTGAACAGTGAATTTGGTATTTTTGTGGTTTTGTTTTTCTTCAATAAAAATAGTGAATTATTGTTTGTGTTAATTTTGTGAAAGGTGTGTATACTTTCGAAGGTAAATTTCATTTCATTTCTATTATATATTACATCACACAAATGAATTTTTTAAATTTGATCGTCATTTTATTTGTATAAAATTTAATTTAATTCTTTTAAGTGATATAATTAATAATTACACGTTACAAAATAAATAATTAAAAAAGAATCATTTTACCAATTTAAATAATTAATTAAGTAAAATTGTTTTTATAATACCTTTGAGATATGTACATTTTGTATTTAATAGTTTTAAAATTATCTACACATGAATTATTTTAGATAAATTTTATTTAATAAAAAATTCAGTGATAAATTAAAATATATTTTGAAATATTGATTAATTGAAACAATGGAAAATTAATAAGTTGTGTAGGTATTTAGTAATAATTAAACAACCTAATAAATAAATAAAAACTATTAACATAAAATAATGAATCTGATATTCATTTTAATGAATATTACATTACCTGAAATAATACATTAAATTATAAATAAGGTATTTAATAAATAATAGAACATTATGAATAGTATAAGAAGACATTAAGTAACATACCTTGTTCTACACATATACATTTGAAAATCTTGGGATAAAAGGATCAAAATTTATTTTCTCTACTAAAATATTCATATTAATTACAAGAAAATTACATTACTGAAAAAATATCTTTGAAAATATGAAAATTCCAAGATTCGTGCGTAAATAATTTAATTTGTTTTATAAGCTCTAACAATAAAAGTTCCATTTAAATTAAAAAAATTTAAAACAAGTCAATAATTTGTCCCACTAAAGAAAAGTTTAAATTATATTCATTATTATAAAAAAAAAAAAAATTAATTAAAAATATAATATAATGAATATGCATTTTTACCTTTTTATACCTACTAGAGTAATTTAAAAAGAGTGAAACAAAAAAATTATAACAAGAGAATATATAGTGAAGATGTTATTGCTTCAACAATTCAATTTCAATGGAGAAAATTTAAATATTCAAATTATACAAAAAAAGTTTTTTTTTTTTTAACTATGCACGGTATTTAAACATGTAATTTAAAAAAAAAATATCTTGAAAATATATTCAAGTATAAAAAGTTTTGTAGTGATTATCTTAATTTTATAAAACTGATTGAGGTGTGTGTAATTTAATAACCATAAGAAAAGTTATCGATCAACAAGCAACATTAATACATTCTTTTTAAATGTATTTAAGAAAATAATTTAACAAATTTTTTTTCAATGAAGTTTGTAATAATGTTTGAATCATAAAATCATTTTTTATTAACATTGATGTAATTTCATTAGTAAATTTACTATATTTGATAATTACATGAATATGTCTGTCTGAAATATATAGGTGAAATAAAATAACTGGTATGTCCCTAGTGATGAATAATCAATCTAAATTTATGTGCACCTTTTCTATACATATGACCGTTCGTAATTCCTGAAAGTATTCTAGCCGTAAAAAGCAATACCATAAAATTTTGTAGCATCTTTTTATAATCAATTAAGGCTATATGTAAAAAAATATTCAAAATAAATTCTCACAACCTTGACATTAATTCTACTAACAGACCATCCTCATGAGACCATCTATTAATCTGTTATTCTGATCTACAGGTATGCCAGATTGATATCCGATAAATGTCGCTAACATTTTTAGTGTATTTTTTGTGAAATTTATCATAAAATTATTTAATTTCTCTTTCAAAATAAGTAAAAATTGGTATTAAGAAAACAATTTAAACCTGTTCAATTATGCAGAACATATCAAAGAAACATTTAATTACGGATAAATATCAGATTTGAAACTTTTTTGAATCTTGGTTGTTTTATTTTGTATCAAGATAGTTTATTATAAAACCTATTTTGACAAAATGGAAACCCGACTTCAAAAATCAAATATTCTATAACAAAAAATGCACTAAAAAGTAAAAAAATAATTGCATGTTCTTGTGCCAATTTTAGTTCACCTAAGCAAAAATTTTTAAATATATATGTACAATTATTGTTATTTTTGGAGGCGGTGTCAGTATAGAGAAATTCACCTAACTTTTGGACACCGCCTCCAAAAATAACAATAATTGTACATATATATTTAAAAATTTTTGCTTAAGTGAACTAAAAATGGCACAAGAATGGCATTTTTTGTTATAGAATATTTGATTTTTGAAGTCGGGTTTAAGAATCATGAGTTGTAAAACCACACAATACCCAGTATACGATTTTGAGTAGATATTTGTTTAACATTTTAAATTTGGTGTTACAAAATATTACATCGTAAACTATAAAAAAGAAAAATGGAACGTCTCAGCAAATAACCATCTGGTCATTTCAGAAGTTACAAATACTAGTTACATTTCGGGGCATTACTATAAACTGTACGTTTCAGTTTTCAGTTTTTTTAATTAAATTTTTTTTATAATTTTAAAAGTACCTTCCTCGATGTGCAACAGGCCTTTGGTCGCGTGTGGCACAGAGGACTGCTGGAAAAAATGAAAGAAAATCGCCCACATTCGATGTTTCCGCTTGTTGCATCATACCTCTCTAATCGAATCTTCCAAGTCAAACAAGGAGAAACACGATCCAGCCTTCATCATATACCCGACTAGAAATTTTTACCTGAAACTGACAAGGACCGGATCTGGTCAACTGATCCGTACCTGATCCATCATGTAACGCAGACGATTAATCTGGGCCCAATCTGGCATGCCAGATCTGGAACATATCTGGCTGTTTGGCTCGAATCGGATCTGGCATGCCTGATAGGGTCTAGATCAGGCATGCGAGCTTAGAAACGGATCTGGCATGCCTGATAAGATCCAGATCAGGCATGTCTTATTGGGTCCAGGTCTAGCATGCCAGCTTGTAAACGGATCTGTATCTCAAGTTGTTCTATAGATTTAAAAATAAAACAAGTTTAATTCAATCAAATTTAAATCTTTTATTGATGAATTACAAAATTTAGTTTACAATAATAAAAATTTTTTTCACTTTCTTCTAAGCGTAATAATCGATGATCGTCCCAATTTCCGTCGTTTTAATTGCTGACGTTATACCTTTATTTTTTCCGACGAATTTCAGCTTGCTCGTAAGAACCTAAAATTTGCATTAATTAATAATTTTAACGTAAAGTCATCATACTATAAGTTTTTATTCATAAATATAATTCTACAAAAACTAAAATAAATCACTTACAAGCGCTTCCATGAATTTCAACATGATATTGTGACAATTTTTTACCATTTCATGACGTTTTTGGCACTTTATTTTATTTGTAAACGGGTCTGACATATATGTCCAAGACATATGATTCAATTTTTCATTGCAAACTATCCATGACGTTGGAACAATAATTTCCTTTTGAGGTATTATTGATATAATTCCATTCGATATTTGTTTCAATCTAGAAAATTAAATATTAATAAGACATTATTTTGTATATATTATATAATATACTAGCTGACCCGACAGACGTTGTCCTGACTTAACGTGACTATGTAAAACAAAACTGAAATAAAATAATTTTATAATTATCTTATTGAAGTAGAGTTTCCGTGGAAATGAGAAAATCAACACAAATTTTAACCAACTCCAAAGAAAAGAAATATCCAAATCCGTTCCTAGTCTGGTCCATGCCATGTAAACCCTATATAATATGAACACTTTAACATTGGGCTTGCCAGGTGGATACCTGTTTAGGAACTGATCGGGTATCAGTCCGGCATGATTTAAAAACTTTTGAAATAATTTTACTATTTTGTTAAAGAAATATAATAATTAAAATTTATTTAATATTAATAAAGTTGAAAAAATTTCATTTTACAAAGTTTAAAAAAATCCTACAATTGTGAGCTAATGTTAACCTAATCCGTTCCTAGTCTTGCCCATGTCAGGCAAACCCAATATAATATGAACACTTTAACATTGCGCTTGCCAGATGGATACCTGTTCAGGAACTGATCGGCTACCAGTCCGGCATACCCGATCTGGCATGCCATACTCGTAACTGATGCGGACCATATATAGTGTCCGGCAAACATCTGGTATTTTTTGCTTGGGTAGTTGTTTCGGATCTTCTTATCTATGTGAATCGAGATTTTCACATATGAAACATATAAAATCATATTCGCGAAATTCCCTTACCAATAAACATTTAGAAAATATAATGCGAATATCCACAAATACGTATATTCTGGATTTTGAAAATTTATCAAAATTTATCCAAGAATAATAATTGAAAACGATTAATTTTTTGTTTGTTTTTTAATTTTTTTATATTGTACTTATCACTTTTCATGTTTTCTCCCTACCTATTCCTTTTTCCTATCGTTCTCCTGATGGAAGACGTCGACCTTCTTCCCGTGGTTTCCATCAATTATTATGTTATTATTTATTAGTTATTATGTTATTATTATTATTATTGTTATTATTATTATTATGTTTTTTGGTGTATCTCTCCATATTGTAAAAGATACAATTTAAACAATAAGTATTTTATAAAACTATTTCTAAATTGATTGAATAAATTATTGGGCAATAATCGGTAGGCAACCTGTATTGAAACATCGTTCCGTCTTACTTCAAAACATACGTCGTTTACTTACTCTCACACAGCTTATGGAGAGCCGTTCGACTCCGGCGAGGCGTCTGCGCTCACCTATATTATAGACTACTGTTTACCCGCCCGATGTTTCAGAAAATACTTCCATTTTATAAACATATTTATATTTTATATTTTTTCTTATGCACCGCGCAGTTTTTTATGCCAAAATCTTATCGAATGTAAGAAAAACTGTTTCAAACTTAAGTTGTTTTATATCAGATAAACATTTTTAGCGAATTTCCTGAAAGGAAATAGAGCTATTGGTCCCGTACCGAAGTCAAAATTTCGCAAACATTTCTTCAAATGTCCATCGATCCAACCTAGTAGATGTCAAAAATCACCATCTGTAAAATTTGTATATATATATCTATGGACATATATATATATATATATGTATATATATATATACATATAGGGGAAAGGGGGGTTTAAAGGGAGGGGTAAACACATAATTTGACATATCTCCCTTAATATTCGAATAATCGAAAAATTTATAAGAAGTAAAGTTTTAGGTATTAAATTTTACTATAGATTTGTTTCTTATCATTTTTTATGTTACACTGATATTTACAGAAATATTGACGGTTTAAGATTGAAAACTAGATTCCTTAATATCACTGTACACATTAGAGTTTGAGCAAAAATGATGAGGTGGTGAATTGTAGCAAATTTGATTTTCTACAACTTTATTCCTTACGTGTTTTTCGATTGTTCTAATATTAAGAGAGATATTTTATATTTTGTGTTTTCTTCTTTCTTTATGCTCCCCCGCGCCATTCCCCTCGACGTATGTCATTTATTAATAAAATTGGATTTTTGTATTCTAAGGAAATTCGCTAAGTTGAAGCAGCTCCTGCGTAACGAATTTTTTTTTATATTTGATTCTTGAAGATAGATTGTGTGCACAGCTACTACTTAGTTGGGTAATATGTACACAATGATATGGTAATTTCAAGCTATCTATGTTTAAGGAAGGAACATTTTTGGTCTTTGTACTTTTCCTCTACCACTAACGATTTTAAAGTGCGATATTTCGCCTCTCCTTGGGTGGTGAGGGGTTGGTTGGTAAAATGAGCGTGTTTGCAACTGTTTATTTTCAAAGAAGCATTTTTTTAATTTGAACTTTTCTTACGATTTCAAAGTTAGATATTTCAGCAGTCCCTGGGACGAGGATGGGTGCTGGAAGGTACAATGAGCTACTTTACTGGTTGTTTATTTTGATGAAAAGAAATTAGTGTGCCTATGCATTTTTTAAGTGCTTTTGCAATCTATTAAAAAAACGAACGTCGCGGAAGATAATTATAGAAAATACAGCCACACGCAACGAAGTATAAATTGGTCCCATCACCCGTTTATACATTGTAATATTCAATAATACACTTAAAAAAATTTTAGCTATTACTCGTTTATAAATACTTATATTCGTCATACTGTTTTTGAAGGGAAGAATAATATAGTTTTTTTTTTCACCGCGTAACGTTTGTCTAATTCTAAAAACGTAAAGCACCATATTTATTCGTCTTGGCGAGCTGGACAGAATGAGACTTCGAACAGGACGATCAGATGAAGTTGACGATTGAGGGGGTGCGTTGCGACCCCTTAAAATCAATATTGCAAAATCCTTTCTGAAAAATCTTTTCTTAAACGATATTAACAATATAAAATCAACCCACTCCAAATTTCAAGTTTCTATCCTTATCTTTTTGGCTTGTCCAATGATATGTCAGTCAGGACATTGTATTTTATATAAATAGATAGTGTTGTTGCAACTGGTATCAACCTTGAGTTAATGTCCAGCGTTAACTTTTGATTATTGGATTCGAACGAAATCAATGTGATTACGATATAATAACTAAGATAGATAATTTACCCCAAACGTTGCTAAGCGATTAGATATGATGATTCACGATGCAAGAAAAAAGGATGAGAAATGGATGGATATTCCAACCTCGTGATGCCACTTCGAATTCATTGAAACTTGAAATATTTTTGAATGTTGTGAAGCACTTAATAACGTTTGTGTCATCGGTAAAATGAAATAATATACTACGTAAATATACACTTATCACTATTACGATATTTAATTGTGAAAGCGCGGATAAACTATGTAGAAATTAAGATATGGCCAATATGGCTACTATATTCTACCAAAAAAGTTAGACTAGAACTGCCTATTTTTTTTGGTGTCCGATATATTGTACCAAAATTGCATGGGAGTTGACACGTGACCCCTTTCCGCTGTTTTTTTGACAAAGAGAATTTTATTATTTGTCATAGTTTGAATACATGTCTGTACAAACACATTGTTTTTTTACAATAATCATGATACAACAATTGCCTAACAATTGTAATTATCACCCAAATAAACAAAAAGATAATGCATTAACAGATAGATTGCGTGGAAACTAACCTATATGTATTTTTTTTTTAAATTCGTTACGCAGGAGCTGCGTCAACTTAGCGAATTTCCTTAGAATACATAAAGCACTCTCTAGCGGTTATAATTTTAGTGTGATGAAAATGAAATATAATATCTGATATGACTTTAGTATTTGCAAAAATTAAATTTATTAATAGCCAAAATAGAACGATGTATAACGATCATAGTTTATAGTTACTATGGAATCGACAATCAAAATTTTTTACAATAAAATATATTTCGTGTATTTGTGTCAAACAAACACAAAATATTAAATATCTCTCTTAATATTAGAATAATCGAAAAATGTATAAGGAGTAAAGTTGTAGAAAATCAAGTTTGCTACAATTCATTACTCGATCATTTTTCTCAAACTGTAATGTGAACACAGATATTTCAAATTTTTATTTTCAATCTTTAATTGTAATAATAAGAAAGAGGAGTACCGCATACGGGTCCCTAGCACCTAGACCAAGGGGTCTTCTGTGCCCATCATCTTTAATTGTAAAAATTTCTGTAAATATTAGTGTAACAGAAAAATGATAAGAAACAAAATTACAGTAAAACTTAGTACCTACAACTTAACTCCTGATAAATTTTTTGTTTTTTCAAATATTAAGCAAGATAGTCAAATTTTGTGTTTGAGGGAGGGGGTCCCTCTAAACCCCGTTTCCCCTCGTCCGATTTTACCCATTAACGAACTCGACCTTTAGAATAACAAAAGCGTCTCAAATACCAAATTTCATTCCAGTCGGAATAAAACTGTGACCGCCAGTTTGACCGCCTGAGTCCACAGACATTTAAAAAAAATTACATATGTTGATATATAAATATATATATATATAAATTCTTTATTCCTTGGTTGTATGTTTTAATCCATTAAACCATATAATAATTCTTATTTAATTCTGCATTCCTATATGTTTATTTTAAATCGGACTTAAAATAATTATATACTAACTCATTAGGTATTAAGTTTTGTTTTAGCGAATTTCCTCCAAAGAACATGCAGCTATTGTTTTTGCACCAATGTTGGAATTTCGTAAAAATTTCTTCAAATGTCCATCGATCCTACCTATTAGATGTTAAAAATCACTCTCGCTAAAATTTGTATATATGTATATATTATATATTAGATGTTAAAATTACATATGTTGATATATATATATATATATATATATATATATATATATATATATATATATATATATCAACATATGTAATTTTAACATCTAATAGGCCTAATCAACATATGTTAAAATTACATATGTTGATATATATATATATATATATATATATATATATATATATCAACATATGTAATTTTAACATCTAATAGGTAGGATCGATGGACATTTGAAGATATTTTTACGAAATTCCAACATTGGTGCAAAAACAATAGCTGCATTTCCTTTGGAGGAAGAAATTCGCTAAAAACTTTGAAACACGATGGTTTGAGTTTTCTGTAGAACGTTCTTAAATGTTAATACTTGTTGTTTAAAACAAAAATGAACTGCACATATTAAATATTTTTGTTAAATATCTTGGGACGATCAAGTCCAACAAATTGATTTGGAACAGTGCTAATCAGTTTTCGGCAAGGAGTTAAATCTAAATAAAACCAATATATTTTTTTTTTTCCAAATTTTCAAATTGCTTTAAAAATATGAAACTTTTTTCAATGAAAATTGGTACTATGCGAACGTTTTATTATTTGAGTTAATAATAGTTATTTAAAATTTTTCCAAAAAACTTTCGTTTGTCATTTCGTTAATATATTCGTACATTAAAAGACAGAAATAATTATAAAAGATTCGAAACTTAAAAATGTTTTGATACACAAACTTTTATACAAATAATTATTATATAATCAGATTTTAAAAATAAAATTAATTACCATGAAATGCTATTATAATAATAATTATAAACGAGTAACTTCTGCATGTTTCGTTTCAATTATTATACTCGTATATGTATATCAAAACGTTCAATGTTTATAAAGTTAAAGAAATTGAAAAAAGCACCATTACTACTTCGAAAATTAATTGTATTTTACCTGAAAATAAATTGTTGAATATGTTTTGATTTTAAATAAAATAACATAGAAGTTAACTCGATAATTAGCATTAAAAACTTTTCTATTTTTTAGATAATTCATACGATGTATACATCTTAGTTTGATAAAGTGAATCAGAGTCAATTGAAAACAGATTCCCATTTTCTGCACATAACATGAATACTACAAATGAATTTTTTCACAACTTATGGCATTATCTTGTGTGTGTGTGTTTTTTTTGGGAGGGGGGAAATGCATCAAGCGCTATAGGTGATCATACCCTTCTCGTGTCGGACTAGCCAAATGGCCCCTACCGACTAAAACCCTAAACTCTTTCCTCATAACTTTACCTTCCCGTGGTACAACCGCTAGGTATTACTTCGCGAGCAAGCTTAAGCAGTGGCTTCTTCCTCCAACTAAGTTAGCTATATGTTAGCTAATATTCTGTTACGCTACTAGGTATTCCTGCTGCGTTCTTCCATGCGCAGCTCCTTCAGAACAGTTGCTGCATAGTTACTGACGGCCATCTATTCAACTTGTTCTGATAGCATACCTTTACTTAAATTGTCTGAGGTTATAGTATGACCCAGAATTCCTTCTAGATGACTTCGATGGTACAAAAATCGCACACACTCGCAGAATACATGTTTTGCGTCCTCCACCTGACCTTTACACTTCGGACATTACGGGGATTCCGCTAGTTTATACTTGTGAAGGTAAGCTCTAAAGCATTCATGCCCAAAGAGAAGCTGCGTCAAGTAATAGTCGACGTCATCATGACCACGATTCACCCAAATATGCACTTGTGGAATTAGGCGATGTGTCCACCTTCCCTTGGTCGATGCATCCCATAGTATCTGCCATCGATGCAGGCTGTTCGATATCTCTTCTCATCTTAGTTGAGCTGCGTTGACTTCAGAGGACTTCTTTCGCTGGTAAAGACATTTTCGTTCTTTAGACAATATTTCAAGGGGGAGAATCCCGGAAGTAACACATGCAGCGTCCTGGGATACTGTTCGGTAGGCGCTGGAAACTCTAAGTGCACTCAGTCTGTAGACTGATGTGAGTTTCCTTCGTAATGTATTTGTCTTTAGTGCATCAGCCCAGATAGCGATTCTATAAGTGAGTACAGATGTTATCACTGACCCCAGCAACTTCCTCCTCCTCTGTTTCGGACCTCCGACATTTGGCATTAGTGTAGCGCTGACTGTAGAAGCTTTTGAACTTGCATGTGTGTGTGTGTGTGTGTATGTGTGTGTGTGTGTGTGGTATATTGGTATATAAACAATCCAATTTTTAGCGAATTTCCTGAAAGGAAATATAGCTATTGGTCCCGTACCGAAGTCAAAATTTCGCAAAAATTTCTTCAAATGTCCATCGATCCTACCTAGTAGATGTCAAAAATCACCATCTGTAAAATTTATATATATATATCTATGGACATATATATATATATATATATATATATATGTGTGTCTGTAATCACTCTAGCGGTCACAGTTTTCATTTTATCGGTATGAAATTTGGTATTTGAGGCGCTTTTGGTATTCAAAAGGTCAAGTTCGTTAATGGGTAAAATCGAACAAGTGGAAAGTGGGAAGAGGGAGGGGGAAACACAAAGTTTGACATACCTCCCTTAATATTAGAAAAATCGAAAAATTTGTAAGAAATAAAGTTGTAGGTATTAAGTTTTACTGTAATTTTGTTTCTTACCATTTTTTCTGTTACACTAATATTTACAGAAATATTGACGGTTTAAGATTGCAAATTAAATTCCTCACTATGTCTGTACACATTAGAGTTTGAGCAAAAATGATAAGGTGATGAATTGTAGCAAACTTGATTTTCTCCAAATTTATTCCTTACGCATTTTTTGATTGTTCTAATATTAAGAGAGATATTTTATATTTTGTGTTTTCTTCTTTCTTTATGCCCCCATTTCCCCTTCACGTATGACATTTATTAATAAAATTGGCCTTGCAAATACTAAAATCAGATACGACATTTCATTTTGATCAGACTTAAATTGTGACCGCAAGAAAGTGATTTATGTATTTTAAGAGAATTCGCTAAGTTGAAGCAGCTCCTGCGTAACGAATTTTTTAAATATTTGCGTGCGTGTGTAAAAAGTAAAATAAACAAAATAATTCCTTTTTTTTTGAACTGATAATCTCAGAATTCTTCAGACCCGAACAAAAACATAAATGTAGAAAAGGGTCGAGTTTTCTGGTAGATACTTCATATAATAGTTGCTCCTTAAAAAGTGATGATATACCTTTAAAGCGCCAAGATATTTACAAAGTAAATAGCACGCACGATAAACTATTTGCCAAGAAAATTAATGAAGGATAAATGTAAGAAAAAATTTGGTTGAATTTTATTTCGCAAGTTTTCCCTTAGTATGTTTTTAAAATTTTATAACTTGGCAAGTTCTTTCTTCTTTCTTTTGTTTCAAATATTTTAAAACTTGCCGCGTTATAAAATTTTAAAAACATACTAAGGGAAAACTTGCGAAATAAATTTAAATCAAATTTTTTCTTACATTGAATCAATTTACCCCTCATTTTGGGCACAGAGAACTCCTTGGTCTAGATGCTAGGGACTCGTATGTGGTACCCCTCTTTCTGATTATTATTACCCCTTATTAATTTTCTTAGTAAATTTTTTACCGTGCTATTTACTTTGTAAATAGCTCGGCTCTTTAATGGGATATCATCACTTTTTAAGGAGCAACTATTACATGAAGTATCTCCCCGAAAACTTGCCCTTTTTTACATTTATATTTTTGATCGGATATGATTTTTATTAAATATACAACGTCAAAGGCTTTTCACAAAACGCTATATTTGGATAAATGTACCCTTCCTTACTGTGTTTCGGTCATCAAGACATTTCATTTGATACCCATATCATAGGGGTTAATGTGGAAATTATAAATCTCCAATTCCAGCGGCCGCCATATTGGATTTATAATGACGTCACTTTACTTACTGTGTTTCGGTCATCAAGACGTTTCATTTGATACCCATATTATAGGGGTTAATGTGGAAATTATAAATCGCCATTTTGCGGAGGCCGACCGTCAACATCTCTGTAAATATTCGGAAATAAAAAACATTATAAGAAACTTAATTATAGTAAAACTAATTTTCTACAACTTTATTATTCATGTGCTTTTCGATTTTTGCAATATTAAGCTAGATAAACCTAATTTTGTGATTTCCAAGTCTGTAATTTCCATTACAGACACCGAGACAGGTGAAACTAAATAAAAGCTTATAATATTTGAATAAATGTCCCCTTATTGAGACAAAATAAATAATGGATGAAATGTTTTATTCAAATTGTCCAATCAACATAATAACATAATCGATTTTCAAAATCGATTGGATATATCTGATCAAACTATCATGTAGAAATGATTAAAAGCATAATTTTTTGTTTTTTTCCATGTTCCGTTGGGAAAATTAAATTTTCCCACAGTTTCTGATTTCAGGTTTCAGAAATTCTGCGTCGAATACAAAAAACCGCATGCTTCTAGCAGTTTTGGAAGTAGGTTAAACTTAAACACTTATAATAATTATATATATAGAAATATGGACCAGCAATCATTGAGCGGCAAGGTTTTAAAAAACCGTGCACAACTCTCAAACGTGGTGTGTTGCTAAACATTAAGTATAAAAAACTCTCTTAAGTATAGAATAGACGCAGAACATTGTTGTAGCAACATTGAACTTTGCCTACAAAATATTTTCTCTACAGACGTGCAACCAAAATTCTGGAATATTATTATTTTATTATTTTATGACGCTAGTCATAAAAATTCAATCATTTCTCATTTTGTCTGTATCTATCTCATTTAATTTGTATAGTTTATTTATATGTATGTATCTCTAGTTAAGACCTTTAACTAGATGTTGGATAATATCTTCTATACTAATAAAAGTATATAATGTAGATTTTAATCAATCTAGGTAATAAAACATAATGAAATATTAGGAAAGCAAAACATTTCAGATAATATGATCAATTTTTATATGAAAATTTAACTCCTCCTACATAATATCTAATATTTTTGATTTTTACAGCAACCGTTCAAGGACATGTTTTTTATTGCTGCAACAGCTATACACACACAGCAACATCCTAGGTTGCTGCACAATGTTGCTGTTCAATGTTACTCGTTTGTAGGGCCTATTAAACTCGGCCTGTTGCACTACCGTGCTCTAGATAAGTTACATATAATACAATTATTAAGAATTGTATTTCAACTTGTTATAAATAAAAACATAAAAATGTGAAAACGTTAATGTAACCAATACGACTCGAATCATAGACCTCGGTCAATGTGGAACTGTATTCTAACATTGCATCACAGTTTCTCAGTGATCACAGTTTCACAGTTTCTCAGAAATGTAATGACATTTAATGATCACATACATTGTTATTTGTACAATAATTCTCTCGTACTGTTATTTACAAATTAATAATTGTTTGTGAAACATTGTATTTAAAATAACGAAGAGTTTGTTAATGTTTTTTTTAATAATAAATGACAATAATAAATATAGTTTACTTATTATCATTAGCATTATCATTAGAGTTCATTCATCAGGCACCTATGTATAAAAATACAAAGTAACATACAGTAATTACAGATGTTTGAGCTGATATTGAGACAAAACAAACCATACGCAAGCCCAACTCACAGACTGACATGCGCAAATGGATCGAACCACTCACTCCACCCACATAATTAATGAATGGTTATAAAATTTAAAAAAAAAATGTCGTGGGTGGCCTCTGTTATACACCGTGGAGCCTCAGAAACGGACGTAAAACCCCATGCTACTACTATTTTGTGAATAATAGTTCCCTATGTCACGTTAAAACATATCAGAACAAATTTTTGACGACCTGTATAAACATTGAAAAACGTTAAATTATTAGTACAAAACTCTATAAATTACTTCATATACATTTCCATAATTAAATTGAAATGTCAACATGAATAGGTGCTATATTTATATGGAGCTATATTTATTTTAAAAAAAGAATTGAATATTGATTTATTTTATTATAAATAATTTCAATACATTAAGAATAAATGAATTCCGACCAACAACCACTTCATATAGTATAAAGTAAAGTCAGCCCTTCTCATCTTTCTGTTTGAAAGCGCTATCTCAAATATTGCTAAACGGTTTTATTCAAATATTTTCACGTAGATAGATTGAAACGTAGTCTCTAAAAGAAAATTTATTTGTATAAATATCAAAATATATCTTGCTCTACCTATAAATAAATCAAAAGGCCACCTGGGGGAGGGTTAACTGGTATCAAGTAGCTCATACAATATGTAAGTAATAATAATTATATGTTTACTCTTTCTATATTAATAATTCATAAAGCTAAACTTTTGATGTGTAAAATTCAATAACAAAACGTTTCCATTTCTACCCTTTATGTTTCAAACTAAGAGTGATCCATGTAAAATGTGATCTATTTCAGGAGGGGTGAAAGTACTAACATTTTTTGTTAGCAACTTGCTCATACGCGCCTTCCTAAATTTTCAGCGTATTACCAAATATTTGTAATTTTTTCCAGGTAAAAAGATAAGCTACTCTGTGTTTTTATTTTTCATAGACACTGACTATGCAACACATACACTGCATTTCTTTATCATACACATATCTTTCGTAACTAGAGCACGGAAAAGCGCAAGGCTGAGTTTAAGGGGCTATTGGCCTTGCGTGCTCACAGCTATACACTGCACGTTAACGTATGCGGTATTTGATCCCGATATAACTATTGAACGAAAAGAGCTACATTGGTGAGTTCGAATATATAAATTCAACGGAATTATAAGATACTGTTTTTTCGCTCATTGTTAAGGAATAAACAGTTAAAAAGTTACTTTAATTCAAAAATGCAAAAATAGCGGACACGCCCATAAATATTGACGCTAATAATAAAAATATAGGACCAACAACAGATATCCTTTAAAGGCATATCCTTGGCATAAAGTTAGGCCTAGAACTCAAACCGAAAGGAAAATTATGAAACCCCGAAATTTTTATCCCGAAATAGAAAACTTTTTCAAATTTTGACCTAATAAATTTAACATTATACATCCATATAGAAATATAGAAATATTCGTGTAAGGATAAATATTATACTCAATTATAATGAAATACCATTTGAATGCAATCAAATGCCCAGGTAAGGACAAAATTTTGAAATAAAACTTTTTGTGGGTCACAAATTTTTTTTTCTTGGAAGCCAATAGAGATATGTAAATAACAATCGCAAACTATTTCATTTAAGTCAAAATAAACCATACAATTTATAAACCACATCTCAATAAATAATTTTTCAGGCCATGTAAATTTTATACAGGCAATCAAGACATATTTGGCTGCAAGTTATAAAGTTGACTCGGATAAAATTTCTCCTTTTATTAAAAAATATTTAAAAGCTGCTGTTGCTGAAGTTGCTTTAGTACAAACAATGTGTAAAGTACTTGACTTGTACATTTAGCGTAGCCTTTTGTGTGAAGCGCTCGGCTTTGTATATTTAAGCATTTCAAAAAGCAGTGATATCCGATCGAAAAGATAAATGTAAAAATGGGTCGAGTTTTCGGGGAAATCCTTAATGTAATAGTTGCTCCTTAAAAAGTGATGATATGGGATAAAGGACCGAGCTATTTACCAAGTGTGAGTGAAATAAATATAAATTTATTATGTAATTAAAATATTTGAATCAAAAGAAATAAATTAAAGTAAAAAAACATTTTTTGTAAACAAGCTTTTATTTTAATGCTCTAAAATGAAGAAAATAAACTTTAAATTGAATCAAACCCATTAATTTATTACATTACAAAATTTATATGAAAGCTTGTCGCGAGATATGTAATGTATTATCATTGTATAGATGTATTTACATTTTTTGTTTGTTTTTTATACACAACTAAGTCTCGCGACAAGTTTTAATAGCATATAAATTCTGTAATATGATAAAATAATGGGTTTGATTCAATTTAAGGTTTATTTTAATCTTTTTAGAGCATTTAAATAGAAATTTGTTTTTAAAAATTGTTTTTTTACATTAATTTATTTTCTTCTTTTTAGCGCATTTAAATAAAAGCTTGTTTTTAAAACTGTTTGTTTTTACTATTAATTTATTTAAGTTATCGCTGTGCTATTCTATCTAAATGTTTCTTAACCTGTTCATGTCATTTAAAACAGAGGTGGGCGCAGACAGCTCGTCTGAGCCTTACGGGCTCTCCATAAGCTGGGTGAGAGTAAGTAAAGAAGGTATGTTTTGAAGCAAGACGGAACGATGTTTCAATACAGGTTGTCCTCCGATTATTGCCCAATAATTATATAGTATAGTCTATAGTATAGTCAATATTTTATTTTTTTTGAAAAACAAATTATGCGAAAAATAATTTCCACTACTACAAAAAGTACTTTTCATTTTTTCAATTCAAAGTAGACTAACTCGAAGAACTCAAATTCCCACTTTATGTAAAATTTAACTTAATTCATCAAATTCCCATGACACTATACTGAGCATACTCCATACGAAGAAAAAATAATTAAATCAGGTAAATAATTCATTATTATTTCTCGGATATGAATAGTAAAATATTTAGACAAATTATTTGGAATTTCCAAAACTATATTTCTATTTAAATTATCCTTTGCAAAAATTTCCCTCTTTTATTACAATGGTCCAGCGGTAAACTTAAAGGTTCAAAAGATTTATATATATATTTATTATATATTTTTATTTTATTCATACACAAATATGATATATACTAAAAAGGTATATTTTATGACCCAAATTACCAGCCCAAAATTCCAGAGTATGTATTGAATGATTGTATGTATTATTTACTTTGTATAATAGTGACCATAAAAAAGATTTGGTATTATTATATTTTTTTCAGAAAATTTTATAATTAAAAAAAGAAAATATTAATAATTGGTAGGTTACCTACCTGTATTAACTCTATCTCTCTTCCCTACCTCTCACTCAGAGCTTGGCGGAGTCAACTCTTGCCCACCTCTGATTTAAAACGTCATTGTTGACTGGTCGTTTGCCCGTTAATATAGTACTAAAAAATAGAAGGTTCGAATACGGATAAAATTATTTTTTTTAAATAATTCTGAAGATAATTCCAAAAATAGAGTATGCCCACCGATTTTAAAACACTTCTATGATAATCTCTTTTAGCGAATTTCCTGAAAGGAAATAGAGCTATTGGTCTCGTACCGACTTCAAAATTTTGCAAAAATTTTTGCAAATGTCCATCGATCCTACCTAGTAGATGTCGAAAATCACCATCTGTAAAATTTATATATATATATATATCTATGGACATATATATATATATATATATATATATATATATATATATATATATAAATATATATATATATATATATATGTGTGTGTGTGTGTGTCTGTAATCACTCTAGTGGTCACAATTTTGATCTGATTGGAATGAAATTTGGTATTTGAGGCGCTTTTGATATTCAAAAGGTCAAGTTCGTTTATGGGTAAAATCGAGCAAGGGGAAAGGGGGGTTTACAGGTAGGGGGAAACACTAAATTTGACATATCTCCCTCAATATTCGAAAAATCGAAAAATTTATAAGAAGTAAAGTTGTAGGTATTAAGTTTTACTGTAATTTTGTTTCTTATCATTTTTTCTGTTACCCTAATATTTACAGAAATATTGACGGTTTAAGATTGAAAATTAAATTCCTCAATATCTCTGTACACATTAGAGTTTGAGCAAAAATGATAAAGTGATGAATTGTAGCAAACATGATTTTCTACAACATTATATTTTACGCATTTTTCGATTGTTCTAATATTATGAGAGATATTTTATATTTTGTGTTGTCTTCTTTCCTGATGCCCCGATTTCCCCTTGACGTATGGCATTTTAATAAAATTTGCCATGCAAATACTAAAGTCATAAACGACATTTCATTTTGATCAGACTAAAGTTGTGACCGCTAGAAAGTTATTTATGTATTTATATTTTTTATTAAGGAAATTCGCTAAGTTGAAGCAGCTCCTGCGTAACGAATTTTTTTATTGCCAGCTATGAATATATTCTTCGAATATTCTTTTATATATTCTTTGAATATTACTGAATGACTATGAATAACTCAAAAAAATTGTTTTCTGTGTTATAGTTTCAATCTTCATGTAATAGATTGAATCCAGTTCTTACCAAAGAAAGTATATATCGAATATAGCATAGGAAATTTGTGTCAATTAATTATTTTTTTCTAAATTTTGACAGTTGGAAATGTAATTTTTTTATTAAGATTTTGTTGATAGCGTATCTATGGAAACTATAAGCTCTAATATCATGGTGCTTAGAGAAAGAAGAAACACACAATATAATATATCTCACTAAATATTAGAAAAAATAAAAAATGTGTAAGTAGTTAAATTGTAAAAAATTATGTTTGCTACAATTCATTGCCTCATTTTTTTCTACAACACGAATGTGTACAGAAATATTTTGGATTTAAATTTTCAATCTTAAACCGTCCATCTCTGTAAATATTTGAAATACTTTTTATGTTTTTTCGATTTTTTCAATATTAAGAGAGATATACCAAATTTTGTGTTTCCCCCACCCTTTAAACCCTCCTTTCCTCTGGTCGATTCTTGTCATGCTTACCATAAAAATGCATTGTCATCAGAACTGAACAAACTTGTAAAAATTCAACTCCATGGGATAAGAGGAAGTGGTTCAAATACAGCTTGCAATATTTGACCCGAACACACATACATACGTACATACATTCATACATACATTGTAAGTTCAATAAAAGCTTGTAAAAATAACTTGCCGCGTTATAAACTTTTAAAAACATGCTAAGGGAAAACTGATTAAACCAAATTTTTTCTTACTTTTATCAATTTACCCCTCATTAATAGTCTAAGGAAAAATTGACATAATAAATATATATTCATTTCACTCACACTTGGTAAATAGCTCGGTCCTTTATCCCATATCATCACTTTTTAAGGAGCAACAATTACATTAAGGATTTCCCCGAAAACTCGGCCCATTTTTACTTTTATGTTTTTGATCGGATATCGATTACATACAAAATAGTCATGTTTCGTTTATCGGTAACGCATGAAAAATACTTACGCCAAGATACATTAATGTCAATTTAAAATATAACAACAAAAATATACCATATAGGCAACATTATATAATTATAAATCATTAAATACTTAAAATTTCGATTGGTATAATTCTATTTCCAACAATATCACCTTTGTATTTTGTATTTTGTATTTCAATTTTCGTTTCTGTACTGAAAATTGATTTATGTATTTTAAATAATAACTTATATTAATGTCACAAGAAAAAGTAATCAAATATTATACCAACATACTCGTTCAATGTTTGGAGTTGTACTGTAATTTAAGCGTGAATACATAATATTCGATTTGTAAAATAGTAATCAGAATGTTGTAATGATACTTGATTATTGAATTCAATTTTAATATTATTATTTTAATTTAATTTACCACAAACAGTTATTTATATAACATATCGAATGGCGGCTGACACGTGAAAATAGCATACATGATTAATGAGTATTAATAAATTTTACTGCGTTAATTAAACGTATACACCAAGGCGGTTGGTTCGATTGATGTGAAACGTGACACTGCGATTTGTTTTTTTCAATTTTGCAACCCTTAAACGTCCATTGAATGTTTTGTGTGTACTAGTGATAGGAATAATTTTACATTCTTATCACTAGTATATACAAAATACAATTGTACTATGGGCTACAAGAGTAGCGTTCTTTTTCATAATTTTATAGTGGATTCGAGCCTAATTCTTTCGTTTTTTGTAAAATCATTTAAATAAATTGTTAGTACATATTTTGTAATAAACAACTTCATTATCCGAAGCATCTTTTCTGAAAAGAACGATATGTTTGTGGCCATGTGTACTTACCAAACAATAAGATACAACTAAGTATACAAATCAGCTTTTGTGCGGTAGTTATGATTTTTCGGTAACAAAGTTAAATCGCGATTGTTTTGATGATGAAATTTGTGAAAACATAATCATTTGTTAATCTTCATTAATGCCAAGTAATTCAACTACTTAACTGAGTTAATTGTTTAACCACCCGGTATATACTGAGATGTATATCAGTGTTTGAATTGTGAACAATTCTGTAAATCCATCATTTTTAAAATATGAATTATGTGTAAATATTTCTTCTATATTACGTAATAATAAGAAACGTTACGGAATAATGACATAACGCGAAGCGTTATTTACAGCGGAGCGTAACTTATACACGGATCGTCTTATATTGCAGAGCGTTACATATCCCAAAGAATTACTGACATAACTCGGAGAGTAAGTGAACACCAGGCGTAATTCAACGTGCAACGTCAGCTAACGCAAAGCGTCAGTTAACGCGAAGCGTTAGTAAACGGACGCATTAGTTAACGCGAAGCGGTGGTCAACACGAAGCGTTATTCAAAGTATAACGTAAGTAAATGCGAAGCGTTATTTAAAGTAAAGAGTAAGTCAACGCGAAGCGTTAGGCAAAACATTATTCAACGCGTGAAGCGTTGGGCAATGCGAAGTGTAAGTAAACGCGAAGCATAATTGTAGTATTAGTCAACGTGAAGCTTAAGTTAACTCGAAGCGTATGCCAACGTGACGCGTATTTTTTGGCAGAGCGATGGTTAACGCGAAGCGTTACACATAGTGTAGCGTAAGTGAAGGCGATGCGTCTGTCAAAGCGATGCGTTAGTCAACGCGATGTGACTATCGCATCGCGTTTGCAAACTCGAAGCGTAAGGTGGCGTTAGTCAGTTCAAAGCGTTAGTCAATGCAAAGCGTAATTTACGCTTCATATTAACTGAATTACGCTTCACTGTAAGTGACTATCGCTTCGCGTTCGAGACTTACGCTTCGTGTTAGTGACTACTGTTTCGCGTTAAGTCACAAACTAATGCTTCGCGTCAAGCTACGCATCGTGTATATTTACTCCGCGTTAAGAGGAACCGCTACCGTAGCTTAACGTTTTGTGTTAGTTAACGTGAAGCATTAATTTTAACTAAACGCAAAGCGTTTATTCGTCACTAAATGCTTCGAATTATATTACTGTGATATGATATAATGCGTTCGTATACCATTCATTCGATTACGATGAAACTTTGGGGAGTTGGTGTGCGGGCACCCGAGAAGATTTCTGCCAAAATATCATAATCACGAATTTTTAAATATCTGACTTAAGTATTTATTTTGCCTGGGTCATAAAATACTCTAATATATATGATATATATATATCCAGCTTCAGTTTATATCTAGTGGATTTTATCCAGTGGTTGTAGTTTTATAAATAGTATTTACCTACATTTAAAAACAAAATGCTTTAATTCATTAGTGATTACTATAACATTCTCTGTAGTAAAATATTTTCGTTTGAAACTAATTATAAAACGTAATAATATACCGAAATCACAGCATACATAATAATGTATAAAACATAAATAAATCAAATACTTTTTGTTTGTTTGGTATTCATTATAGTAAGTAATTCTTTTGTTTCCCTCTATTGGTAATAGTACTATATAATAATGTCATTTGCATTATTTTGATTATTTTGACATGAAAGCGTATTAGTTATAGTTTTGTAGTTTTGAAAATAAAGTAATGTACATAATACACGTTTACATTTTTTGTATTAGTTAATATCCGTAAATATGGATGTATACAAACTAAAACTAAATAGGTTATATATAAAAAAATGACTGAAAAAGAATTCCATACATGGTTTTCTAGTTTACAAAGATACTCGCAGAGAATGTAACTTTTATAAACGAATTTTTTGATTCGTTAAATGTTCTTTACTCTGTTGTCGAAAAGTGTAAAAATAGTCTAAAAAGTGATACCCCATACATTTATTAAAATGACGGGTTAAGGATTCTATTTGTAATCTAAAATATATAAAAAGAAGCAATGATACAAGACTGTAAAAATTAATATGGAATATGAATATAGAAAAAATAAAGCTTTCATTTTAGTTAGATATTTAGAGGTCAAGAATAATCTTTATATTATGTTACACTGGAGGAAATATACGGAATATTATTCTTCGCTGACGCTACGAATCAGTTGATTTTAAGGGCTCTAAAACAGAATGATATATAGAGGTGGAAAATTTACTTGAATAAGTTGGTTAATGTTCAAAGCCAAATTTGCTAGAAAAATTTAAATCCGATCAAAAACATAATTGTAAAAAAGGGCCGAGTTTTCGGGGAGATACTTCATATAATAGTTGCTCCTTAAAAAGTAGTGACATGGAAAATAGGGACCAAGTAATTTACATAGTGTATGAAAATGAATATAAATTGAGTATGTATTTACTCTTTTATCTTGGCAAGTTTAAAGATTTTAAAATATTTGAAACAAAAAAAACTTGCCAAAGTAAAATATTAAATACATACTCAATTTATTTTTATACACTATGTAAATAACTTGTCCCTCGTGGATGTTGTGTTTGGAAAATTAAAATTTCCCAATTTTTCTTATAAGTTTCAAGTCATTCCGCGTCGAATGAAACAAACTGCATTCTTCTAGCATGTCCAGAAGTGAGTTTGATTTTGTTAACAAAATTACGTATGGATACTAAATCCAAATATCTTTTTTTTTCTTAATTTTGAAAAAATTACTTTGTTAAATTATAAATTAGTGTTTCTCCATTAGAATATTGATAAGTTATGGTTTTCAAATAAAGCTGTTTAAAATATATATACTTTTTTAGATGCTACGCAATTAATATCTTCACCAATCATATTATAATAAATAAGGTATATGTTTCACAGTGTTAAGTTTATCAAAGCAAATATGTAAAAAATTTCTATTTTGTGATAGTAATTTCGGGTTTTCATAATTTTCCTGTAAGTTTTGGTACTAGATCTAACTGTATGCCAAATATCAATTTAAAGGATATCAGGAAATACGCTAGAATTTGGAAGGATCATTTGCGGTAAATTTTGGGCGTGGTCGGTTTTTAGCATTTTTGAATTAAAATAACTGTTTAACTGTTTATTCTTTAACAATGAGCGAAAAAAACCGTTATCTTCTAAGTCCGTAAACTGTCTATATTCGCCACTGTGGGTCTTTTCGTTCCAAAGTTACATAGGGGCCAATTTTAGCCTAATATTTCGATAAGTAATATCACCATGAGCACGCAAGACCAAAACTCCTTAAACTCGGCATTGCACACTACCGTGCTCTAGATTATTTAAAATGTAACGCATGCTCTTCTTTTTGCATTATGGCCGAAGTCGTAGGAAATATGAAGTTTCGTATAATTAATTTTAATATTTAATACAAGATACGAACGTGGTTGACCTTCCCTCATCGAGTTTCCTAATAAAATGAATATTTTATGCAATATAATGTGTAATGAAACAAAACGTCATAGGGTTGCCACCCCATATCCCTGCAAGGCTATTTTAAATTAAATATTAATTAATTAAATTTTTTTCGTTAACTATCCTCATCTAGTTTCCAAAAAAATTTATCGCCAATCGAGAGTAAACGACGTAAATAAAACGCTAAAGTAAGGTTGCTTACCTTTTTCCGTGCAAGAATGAAAGGTTGTCAGGTGTAAACAGGTAAGCGTAAATTAATAATTTACCCTGATCGAGTTTCCTGACATAATTATATTCAAAATGTAGGTAATATTATTACAAACACGATGGTGTTGAGTTGCCTAAGCAAAAGTGTGCAAGGCTTAGGGTTGTCACGATTTTAAGTTTCAAAAATTATGTAAAAAAACGTCTAAATTTATATCGTACGTTACCGAATGGTTTGTCTTTTACTTTACCAACCTTTTTTTACTCTAATGGAAAAGTATAAATAATATTTATTTTATTTAAATAAGAAAAAGTTTTTTGTTTCTTATAAATGCTTATAAAATAGGTAATATAACAATTTAAAAAAATATAGTTAATTGAAAATTTTAGAATTATTTAGGTAAATGTTTTTTACCAAACTACGTTGTGTTTGGTAATTTCCTAATAAAGTTTAGATGTCAAGGTTAAAAATATATAAGTGATTGTGGATCGTTAAATAAAATGTTTTAGTAATTAAATTTTATGTTTTATTTGTAAAAGTAACGAAAAACATTTTTTCAATAACAATGAATTTAATTCTACCTATATGGCTTAAACGTTGATGTCATGTAGTTTGTTAGCAAATTTTCACGTATTATTTGTAAAATAATTGAAAATTTTACTTAAAGGAAAATTTATTGATTGAATAAAATTTTTACGTTCGGCAAAATAAAATTTTTCACACCTGTCTTGCATACAGTAAATTGTATGGTACAAGAGGATTGTACACAATATTTCCTATTCTTGTGTTCGCAAATTACTCGTTTCTACTAGTTACTACTAGATTAACCAAAAGGTTAATCTAGTGGTTTCCACTTCTTGTCTGTCCTCTTAGACTTTGCGTATGACATTTTGTTAAGTTAAAAATTAACCCAAATAATTGGAATCAATTAAATGATTTTCATTGAATTATTGATTCTTTATGTTTTAGCTCCTAATGCTCTTACACTTTTCAATTTAAAATAATGTTTTAAATATATGACTAAAATAAATAATTTAGGAACTATCATCATAATATTTTTAGTAAATGAGATCAATTCATGATTTTTTTGCATCACAATTCTGTAAACAACCTACATAGTATTAAGATTCTCTAAAAGTTTATGGCATATAGTGATAGACATATGTTGTTTGGTAATGAAAAACTATTTTCAGGCAACCAGCTTTTTAGCTATACTTATCGTTCAAAAATAATGTCCAATTTATCAATAATTTCGTCGAAAATCCAAGTTTCGCATATTTTCGCTATGTAATGTTTCTGGTGACGCCATGTCCTTCACATTAATTAATTTTAGTTCATCCAGTTAACGCCGCATTCTGAACTTCTAAACAAGTATATTTTTAGCGAATTTTCTCCAAAGGGAATGCAGCCATTGTTATTGTACCAATGTTGGAATTTCGTAAAAATTTCTTGAAATGTCCAACGATCCTACCTACTAGATGTTAAAATCACTATCGCTAAAATTTGTAAATATATATATATATATATATATATATATATATATAAATGAACTTTTTAAAATGTATGTGGACTCTCTAGCAGTCACATTTTGATTCCGATTGAAATGAAATTTGGTATTTGAGGCGCTTTTGGTACTCTAAAGGTCAAGTTCGTAAATGGGTAAAACCGAACAAGGGGAAAGTGGGTTCAGAGGGAGGCGGAATCACAAAATTTGGTATATCTCCCTTAATATTTGAAGTCGAAAAATTTATTAAAAGTTAAGTTGTAGGTACTAAGTTTTACTGTAGTTTTGTTGCTTATCATTTTTCTGTTACGCTAATAATTACAGAAATTTTTACAATTAAAAACTGAAAATTAAGATTTTAAATGTCTCTGTTCACATTAGAGTTTGAGAAAAATGATCAGGTATCGAATTGTAGCAAACTTAATTTTCTACAACTTTACTCCTTATACATTTTTCGACTCGTCTAATACTATGACAGATATTTTATATTTTGTGTTTGTTTGACACGAATACATGAAATATATTTTATTTTAAAAAACTTTAAAAAAAAAAATTCAACCGACTTCAAAAAACACAAAAGTCACTACATTAAAAAGCTAAACATGACAATTTACAGATTCCAAAAGACAATTCTTACCCAAACCTATTACGTATAATTTAATATATGTAAATATACAAGGTATATTGAGTTTAATCACGACTGTATCGCTTAAAAATAATGATCGTAGGCATGAATGTTTGGTATATGTGTTCCTAAAATTCGGCCATTTCCGCATGTTTGTCTCTCTGTTTGTGGACACGATAACCCAAGAACGAAAAGAGATAACGAGCTGAAATGTGTTCTAGAGCAAAAAGGTAAGGTCAAGTTCGTTAATAGGCAAAATCGGACTATATTTGGGCAAAACTGCTTATCTTTGAAACCATTGGAACGTGTTTCCCTTCGCTCGGGGGGAGGAGGGTATATATACATCTTTGAAACTGTAAGAGATAGAAAAAAAATTTGTTAACAAAAAATCATCTTTTTAAAATAAACAAGTTTTGTTTGAAAAAGATTTTCATAAACTCAATAGTTTTCTCATAATTTGTGATTATATGTTCCGCGAAAACCGAATTGTAAACAATGGGAATACGCAGAATTGTTAACAATTTAATCATTGATATACAACTCAGTATATACTGGGTATTCAAACATTCAACTCAGTTAGTTGTTACATTACTTTACAGTCGAACATAGAATTTCCTTCCTTTTTTGAGTTGGTTAAAATTTGTGTTAATTTTATCATCTGCACAGAAACTCTACTCTACTATAAGATAACTATAAAACTATTTTATTAAAATTTTGAAATGTAAATTTTGATTGTCGTAACTATAAACTATAATCGTAACTATAAACTATAATCGTAACTATAAACTATAGTAACTATAAACTATAATATATATCTATAATATATATCTATAATATATATCGTTCTATTTTGGCTATTAATAAATTTAATATACTAAAGTCATATCAGATATTATATTTCATTTTGATCACACTAAAATTATTACCACTAGAGAGTGATTTATGTATTCTAAGGAAATTCGCTAAGTTAACGCTGCTCCTGCGGAAGGAATTTTTTTTCATCATTGAATTGACTGTTTCTCTTGTGTCTTAAATTTTTCATTTTGTATTTCACTCATTGAAGTAATAATTTAATTATTACTTGCACAATTCAAATACACTTAGTTGAACACTTTTAAATTAATGATAATTAATTAATAATGTAACCTGGGCCCATAACCTATTGGAATTAGAGGTTAAGTGATCGGTGATCGTTAAATAAAAAGTCTTGTGTATTTGATTATGAATTATTTATTGAATCACCGCTTCGAAGTTATGTCCTTATTCATTGGAGAATCTATTTTGAGTGTATATTATAGAACCTTTATATGGTCAAAAAACCATTTGCTTTTGTTTTATTGCGGTCTAATTTATTTCTCAAAAATAAATATAATCCCTTTTCAAGTAAATCAAATGTCTTTACCGGATGTTAAATACCTTTTGATTATCTTCCGCCATTCCTATAAGAGCCATTATCATAATAACACGAAGATTTTTGTTACTAATTTGTTACAAAATTCAACATTTTTAAATGAATATATTAAATGACGACTTTACGCAATTTTCTATTATAATATTTATAGCTTTGATGGGTTTTTGAGTTTATTTTATATAAGAAATCAATTTCCATGAACTTACTATTAACTATATTTAAAAAAATTGTTTTTAAAACGGCTATAAAATAGTTAATTATTAACCAAAGTAGACTTTATAATTCAGTGTGAAAGTAAAAAAAGTGGGTTACACTTTGAAAAATTCAAGTTGATTTTCAAATAACCTTAAAGATCGTGGCCAGGGTAAAATTCAACAGCCCCATAAGATTCTATCCTCCGAACAAAACAACTTTTAATTGGACCCCTTTTTCCGAAAATATCTCCTTGAACCAATATTTATTTGCATTTTTTAGAATGAACACCGTATATATTTTTCGATTTTCAAATATTAAGACAAATAAACCAAATTTTGTTTATTGTTTCTCCCTCCCCCTAAACTCAACCCTTTTCATTCTTCGATTGTATACATTAGCGAATTTAGCCTTTCAAATACTAAAAGCACCTCACATATCAAATTTCATTTTGATCGGATTAAAACTGCGACCTAGAGTGGTTACAAATACATTGCTTATAATAATAATAACAAATGTATACATTTTATGAAAAAAATTTCAAATAAAAGTTGTTTCTTTGTAGAAAAGGAAAATTCCTTGCGGTGTTTCTGGTTTACAGATTTTCTTGGATAGTTTAAGTTTTAGATCTTGATACCTAAAATCAACTTTCTAGGGCAACTGGAAGTACCCTAGAATATTGATGTCAGTGGATGAGTCGGTTGCCAAAATGTCGATTTTTAAGGTAAATATATTGAAAACTATAGAGGCATTTTGTTGATATTTGGTATCGTTGATGGAGGGTCTCACTAATTTGAGCTTCATAGCTGTTCTTGAAATTTCTGAGTTTTAGAGGCGTAATTTTTGATTTCCTTCTTGATTCCTGAGAAACTGAGGCTTATAAACCGTCTCTAACCCTTCGTGTAAAACGTATAACGGTAGACGTCTTTGTTTAAACTTGGACGCGCTTCTGTACTATAAGATATGAATACGAACACTAAGAATCTGTAATAAAGATTATTAAATAATCAAAGAGAACTCTAGGTTTTTTGAAGTTACATTTTAAATTTTGCCCCAATTCCTAGAACATTTGTTTGTGTTTTATAAATACGTATTTCGACTACAATATAGTCATCATCAGTATGAATTAGCTCATCGTAACTATCTCTGGGATATACAGTGAGGGTATCGAAGCTGACCTTGATATTCAGGTATTCGATTTTTTGAAAATGGTTTAATTTTATAAAATCAGAATTTGGAATTAGGCCATTGTCTAAATTCATTATCTGTTTTCTGAATTTGTATGTGTAGATACTTTCGTGTGCATCTAATTCTGTAGGGTTTTGTACCGATTTCAGTAGTTTTATATTCGATTTGTCAATTTTGTGGTTGTTCTCAATAACGTGCGCAGCTATACACGGTTTTTCGGAAAGAACCGCTTATGAATTTTAGTTGCTAAGTGAATATCCTTTGTACAGTAAACTACTGCTGGAATTATTCTAAAAAAAATTTTCAATGATTCGTATCTCAAAAATAAATTTTTTATTTTTCTTGTCCCAAAAATTTATTTATTTCGATACATAACACGTAAATTTTGAGCTTATAAGTTAATATTATGCGAAGGGTTCGTTGAGTGTTTCTAGTGAGATCTATTGTTACTAGTGTTTCACGAAGCACGAGGCGAGGCGAGGTTTTGGTCTCGCCTCGCTTTTTTAAATATCAACCTCGCCTCGCCTCGGCCTTGGCCTCGGTAGAATGTTGACCAGCCTCGCCTTGCCTCGGTTGGGTTAGCTATCACCCTCGGCTCGCCCGAGGTAAAATTTTTACTAAATTTGACTTATTTTGCATGAATGTACATAATATGGTTAAAATAAGTATGGTCAAAAGAAAATAAATGTCTTTAAAACACGGAATATAAGTTGCTAAGTCTCTTTAATTTTTTAAAAAGTCTCTTTAATTTTTATGACTCCTCGAATGAAAACAGTAATATAAAAAAAAATTGGCCTAAAGTGATGTTTTGAGAACTATATAAGAAGTTCTTCAAACTGCTTCCACGATTTCCAATCCGAAACCCATATACAAGTTACTATTATTATAAAAAGTAATCATGACATAAAATTTCTTTTTCCTTAAAATGCATCTATTGCTTCATGTTTTTTGTAAAAATACATGTTTCTACATTAATTAGCTTCGGCCGAGGCGAGGTTTTTGTGACAATATACCTCGCCTCGCCTTGGTAACTAACGAGGATTAAAATTTTCAACCTCGCCTCGCCTCGCCTCGGTCCTCGGTTACGAGGTTGCCTCGTAGCCTCGGTGAAACCCTGACGGAACGGACACGGTTTATGCGTTTAGAGTAAGAGGTTGTATGTTTATATGTCTGTTAGCATTGTTCTCAAAACTATTGGACCCATTTCGATGTGGTTTGTCGCATTGCATAGGTATCACCTTACAGTAGATTGTTTGTCTAGATGTTTTAAGGTTATATGCTATCAGGAAGCGCTGCAGTAGATTTGTTTCTCAAAAACCATTGATCTAATTTTGATGCGGTTTGTTTCGTTACATATGTGTCACCTTATAGCAGGGTCTTCTCATATTTTATGGTTATAGACCACCAGGAAGTGCTGCAGTATGTTTCTCAAAAACTACTAAACCGATTTTGATGCGGTTCGTTGCATTACATAAGTACTACCTTAGAGCACGTTATTGGTACTGTTTTACGGTTATATACCACCAGGAGGCGCTGCAGTGGATCTGTTTCTCTACTTCGTCGTGGGTATTTTAAAATTATTTATTTTTCGTTTCGTTTAATTTTAGTATATTATATTATCGAATGATAATTAGTGAGAACTCTCATGTGAAACTGTCACCAAATTAGTGACAAGTAACATATCCTACGACAATATAAGAGTAATTTTAATAAGAGTAAAACTAACAGGAACAAATGTGAATGAAGGAAATTTTAACAAGAGCAATTTCAATATAATTTAAAATTTATTATATTTTAAATCTAGTATATTTTAATCTAGTTAATTTTCTATTTATTTTTATTTTTTGATCTCGACTTTATATCTATCTCTAATTGTCAAAGAGTATGTACGACTAGCTAATTTATACTGATGATGACTACATTGTAGTCGAAATACGTATTTATAATACAAAAAACTGATCTAGATAAAGGGGACGAATTTGAAATTTTAATTTTATTATAGTTTAAGTTTTTAAATACAGTTTTTTTAAATACTAAAATATTCGAATATAAACGTAACATATTGAGTCAATAACATCAAAACACTAACATGAGTAAATTTTTATGATTATATTTGATTGGCAGGCATTTATATGAATATTGAATACTTTTTTACCTCCTTTGTTTTATCTAATTATCGTAAATTGTACGAAGCTGTCTCCGGAACTGATATTGTTCCTGTATCTATACATTGAATGCGTGTAGATAGCCTACGGCTCTAGAAATAATGATTAATGATTTGTCATTTTTTTTTTTTTATGAAAGGTATAAAATAAATTCATAGATAAAATTGGCATATGTTCGATAAATTTGGTAAATATCCAATTTAGAATTATAATTTTTTATTGCTATATCATCGCGGTAGAAAAATTCAGTTGATCAAAAAATGCGTAATAATAATTTTCTGACACATTCAAATCTGCCGCCTAAAGCTCTAAAACGATTCTTCAAATATTGACAAACCTAAAAGTATTGTTTCACGGTTTTTGTAACCTAAGTACATGCAATTTAAATTTTAAGAATTATATTGTTGTAATGAAAATTATTGAGAATAATGTTTTTGATCCAACACACATTTTAATTATGAAATAGAAAAGTATTAAGTAAAATATTTCGAAAAATATTTAACAAAACAATATTTTTCTCCCTGGAAAAAGGAGTTTTTTTTTGAAAGAAGTACAAAAGAAAATAATATAGCTCGATTTATTTATTTTTCTTAAACTAAGTTTTTTTTTTTTTAGTCGAAAACTGAAAAAAGATTAAAAGATGCTTTTGATTTAAAGTTTTTCTATTTAAAAAAAAAAACAAAAATTGAAAAAAATTATTACATATAATTTAATTAAAAAAATCTAAAGTCATACAAATTGAATGTTTTTGATAAATAACATAAATAGATCACAAATAAATAATTTTGTAAAACCAAGTAACCAGAATAAACAAGCTTGTTACGAATGTATCATAAAATTTGTGTATAGATTTTGAATTCCATTGGCAGTGTTCATTAAGTCGCCGATTAAATATCAACCAAGCGGGGTGTGTGATATGGTTCAAACCTCGGAAAGGTATTATAATTTTTAATTAATTCTATAAATAATCTGAACACTCCGACTACGTCCATGGTTGTTGATATACTAACATATTCTAGAAGCCTCCATGCGAAAATATATTGTCAAAAACAATATTTATTCAAAAAAACAACCATGTTCTCGAAAGGACTTTGATGGGTATATAAACCGGTGACCAGTGTTGATTCAAATCAGTTAAAAATCGACCATTGTCCGATTAGTTTAAAAGTTTAATAGTGACTATTGTCTGATTAGTTCAAAGTTTAATATCGACTATTGTCTGATTAGTTCAAAGTTTAAAATCGGTCATTGTCTGATTAGTTCAATGTATATAATTGTTGTTCAATCCAGATCAAGTTAAAGTTGGAATTTGTACAAGTAATTCAAAGTTTGACATTGTGTTGAAAAATTAAAATAATTGTTGAAAAAGAAATTGGATTCTCATTTTTTTTAAGCAATAAAATCAGGTTTTTTTTGTTTCGTAAAAACTTGTGTTTAATTTAATTTTTTTTTTCTTTTCTTTAAAAAAAAAACGTGCGTGTCATTTCAATTACAAAATATTTAGTAAAAACTTTTACTAATATATTTTTTTTTGTTTTTGTCGAGCATCGGACATTTGCAGGTTTCATCATTTGCAGGTTCGGGCAGCGCTCCTTTGAGGTAAAAAGAGAGCCAGGATACCGCGACAATATAAGTAGAGATGAAACCTTGAAAATTTTTTTCTCACTCCCTCTTGAAAAAAGGAAGATTTCACGGTTTTGATGGTGAATTATTCAAGAAAAATAAGTTGCATGGGTAAAAAATAGGGTACACCAGTCAGTATTGTATGTCTCTCGAGCCAACCAGCCCAGTAACCGACCGATCTAAGGCGTTATGTCTAGTTGGTAACTAGGCGGTTATGGGTTCGAATCCCGACATCGGCAGTTTTTCAATTATTAAGAAAAAAAAAGGGGGGCCGTTAATTGACTAAATTGTCGGCTATGGACAAGAACGAAGCAACCAGCTATGCTTGTGAAGGTTTTCTGCAGTTTCCTTCACGAACTCCAGATGAATATCGCCATAGTTTCTATCAGTCGGCTACAGCCGCACATCCTACGAATTCCTAGTCTACACACAAAAATTCCTTCCACTCCACTCACATCCTCACATGCTTAGGCATCACAATGGACCTGATGGTCAAAATATAGCCCGGCCAGGGAAGCCGCTAAAATCTATCTATGTCCCTCGACGAGATTTTCACCAAACTGTTCAGAATTTAGCTGAGAGTAACATTTGCTATGTAATTTTTTTGTTAAATGCATCCGTTCCGCGGGGTATAATCTATCTTTTGAACGGTGCGATATAGGGAAGATCATTAACTACCAAACCGTTTTTACAACAGGATATGAATATATATATCTACCTGCCGATGTACAAAGTGAGAAAAAAAATGCGGAATATTGGATATCTCCGGAAAAAAACCTTATTTTCTCATTTTGACAAATTTTGTTGACACATTTCCAAGTAATTTTTTCACAAATTCACAAACAAATTTGGACAGAACAACGTCTGTTAGGGCTAGTATATATCTATATACAGTCCAAACCGGATATAACGACATTGAAAGAGCCACATAACTAAGGACGCTATATCAGATAGCCGTTTTAAGCGATATACATATGAAAAGTTGAGATATTATTTAAAAATTTAATAATTGATTTGTGGCTTATTTATTCGGTTTTCGAATTTAATGAACAACTTTTACTTTACACTTTATTTGTGTTGTTTTTGTACGTTACAGGCAATGAGCGAATATTCTTAAAGCAACGTGGTTTCTTAACTTTTCCGCTCACTAAGAGTCTCTAGTCATGTTTGTAGCAACCTGAAACAAAAAAATTTTTATTTTGAAAAAATTCTAGTTTTTTTACAAAATAAAAAAAATTCGTTACGCAGGAGCTGCATCAACTAGTGTGATCAAAATATAAATAATAAATAAATAATTAAATACTGTATTTGCAGTTAAGCTTTGCAGGGCTACAGGTGTTTTTACAAAGTATATTAACACTAATCTAAACTAAAATATTAAATTAAACTAATTCAAATATTCAAACTTAAACTAAATTATTAATAGTATCCTTACGACTAGGTATAGTTTTTCTATATTTATTCGTTTTTTTTTCCATATTATACCCAGTATATTTGTAAATATACAAGGTATATTAAGTTTAGTCCCGACTTTGTAACGCTTGAAAATATTAATCCATGTGAAAAATGCTTCACAAATGTATTCATAAAATTGCCTAATTCGGCCATTTTAGCATGTCCGTCTGTCCGTCTGTGAACCCGATAACTCAAGAAGGAAAAGAGATAACGGGCTGAAATTTTTTTTGTGTGTTCTAGAGCATAAAAGTAAAGCTAAGTTCGTTAATGGGAAAAATCGGAACATGTTTCCCCCCACTAGGAGGAGGGAAATATCCGTCTGTGAAACCGTAAGAGATAGAAAACAAATTTCTTGACAAAAAATCTTCTTCTTTATAAAATAATCAACTTTTGTTTGAAAAATTTTTCCATTAACTCAATAGTTTTTCCATAAACTCAATAGTTTTCTCATAATTTGTGCACAAAGAGCAAATAAGAGGGGGGAATTACACATCTTTGAAACCGTAAGAGATAGAAAAAAAATTTGTCAACAAAAAATCATCTTCTCTTTAAAATAAACAACTTTTGTTTGAAAAATTTTGTCATAAACTCAACAGTTTTCTCAAAATTTGTCCTCAAAGTTGAAAAAAAATTAAAAATACAATTAATAGGCGAATGAAGGCATGGTCTCCATGGACCCGTAGGTATACATAACAACCATAAATACTATTTTTGCACCCAGTATATTTGTAAATATACTAGGTATATAAAGTTTAGTCCCGACTTTGTAATGCTTGAAAATATTAATTCTTGACAAAAATGCTTTACAAAGATATTCATAAAATGGCCTAATTCGGCCTTTTTCACATGCCCGTCCGTCAATCTGTCTGTCTGTCAAGTCGATAACTCAAAAACGAAAAGAGAAAACGAGCTGAAAATTTTTGTGTGTGTTCTAGACCAAAAAATTAAGGTAAAATTCGTTAATGAGCAAAATCGGAAAGTGTTTCCCCCCGCCAGGGGGGAAAAAATATATCTTTGAAACCGTAAGAGGTAGAAAAAAATTGTATTGAAAAAAAATTTTCTTCTCTTTAAAATAAACATCTTTTGTTTGCAACATTTTTTCATAAACTCAATAGTTTTCTCAAAATTTTACCTAACATGAACAAACATAACATTCATCAAATAGTATTGTTTTTATGTTTATTTCAGTTTTGTAAACCAGGTGAATATAGTAGAACCAAGTTCACGGTGTAAGTGATTTTCCTTTTCAAAGAAATAGTTGGTCTCTCTCATTATCTATATATAATGTACATATATATGTATCTGTATCTGTATATATATATATATATATATATGTATATATATATAAATTTATAAACATATATATATATATATATATATATATATATATATATATATATATATATATATAAATATATATTTATATAAATGTATATATATACAAATATATATACATATAAATATATATATGTATATATATATATATATATATATATATATATATATATATATATATATATATATATATATATATATATATATATCAACATATATTTGTATTCTAACGCAGCATCGGCTATTGATTCGCGTTGATAAACTAACGCTTCTCGTCGCCTTAATTTAACGCTTAACGTCAAAAAACGATCGCAGATGATTTTCTTCAGCGTTGATTAACTAACGCTAAGCGTTGACCTTACACTTTGTATTGACTAACACTTCTCATTGACGCTTCTCACTAATTATCATTCGATACTATAATGCTTATATTACTTGTTAAATTATGTCACGTCGTTTCATTTATTTGATTAAATTTTATATTATTTCCAGACCAAATTCTTTTTATTAGTTTTTATAGTTTTATTTTTATATTACAAATTACTGGATTATGGTCACTGTAACAGTCAGCATCCATCAGCTGGAATGCTCTGGAATTTTGAATAAAATTTCGATACCGTAATATAGTCAATTTGGTTTTTATATTTTCAATCTGGGCTTGCCCAAGTGTATAATTAGCGATCGTGATTTTTGAACGAAGTGTTTGTTATGATCAGCTCTTTGGATTGGCACCATTCTATTCATCTTCTTCCTCTTTCATTTTTTGTTCCCAATCCAAATGGACCCACAATATTTCCTACCAACTTTCGCGTTCAAATCTCCCATAACAATAACGATTTCTTGAGATTTCACTTCTCTATATGTTGTTTCTAACTGTTCATAGAACAGTTCGATATTTGTTTCTGGATTTCCTGTTGTAGGTGAATATGTTAAAATTATGTTTAAGTGATGTGGGTTACAGGTGTGGGCCTGTGGACTCTCTAGCGGTCACAGTTTTCAATGAGAAGCGTTAATTATTCATAGTGAATCGCCCGTGATTCTACGCGATGCGTGATTTCATGCGAATGGTTAATGCTTAAAGTAAGCGTGAAAACTTTGTCAAATCGTAGCGATAGTTAACGCGAAGCGTAAGAACGCGTAAGTAAAACAACGCGAAGAGTTAGCCGACGCGAAGCGTCAATCGATACTCAGTACTAGCTAACGAGAGGAAGTTATCGCGGAGCGTATGCAATTTAACACAGAGCGTAAGCAAGTTAACGCGAAGCGCTGGTAAATCAACACATAACGTAAGCAAACGCAAAGCGTTAACCAACGTGAAACGCAAGCTAAAGCAAACCGTTAGCCACACAACGCAAAGCCCTGATCAATGAGAAGCGTTAGTCAATAGGAAGTTTTAGGTCAACGCGATCAACGCAGATCAACGCAAAGCGATGGTAACAAATAAGCTAAAGTGAACCGTAAGCCAGCCAACGCGAGGCATTGATCAATGAGAGACGTTAGTCAATAGGAAGTGTTAGGTCAACGCGAAGCGTTGGAAAACGCGAAACGTGAACTTAAGCGAATCGTAATTTAGCCAACGCGAAGCGTTGGTCAATGAGAAGCGTTAGTTATCCAAAGCGGAGCGTCAGAGATTCGCGAAGCGTGATTTAACGCAAATCATTAACCAACGAGAAACGTAAGCTCAAGTGAACCATAAATCGGCCAACGCGAAGCGTTGGTCAATGAGAAGGGGTGGTAAATGAGAAGCGTTGGTCAATGAGAAGCGTTCGTCAATAGGAAGCGTTAGGTCAACGCCAAGCGTTAGTAAATCAACGCGAGGCGTTGGTATACGCAATGCGTTTACCAACGCGAAACGTAAGCTAAATGGAACCATAAGTAAGCCAACGCGAAGCGTTGGTTAATGAGATGCGTTAGTTATTCAAAGCGAAGCGCCGATGATTTTCTTTGGTGATTCGCGTAGCGCGGTTTTACGCGAATCGTAAAATCATCGTTTGTAAACGCTAAGCGTTAACCAACGCGAAACGTAAACTTAAGTAAACCGTAAGTCATCCAAGCGTTGGTCAGCGGAGCGTTGGTCATGAGAAACGTTAGTCAATAGAAAGCGTAAGGTCAACGCGAAGCGTTAGATAATCAACGCGAAGCGTTAGTTATTCAACGCGAAGCGTTAGTTAATCAACGCGAAGCGTTAGTTAATCAACGCGAAGCGTTAGTTAATCAACGCGAAGCGTTAGATAATCAACGCGAAGCGTTAGTTAATCAACGCGAAGCGTCAGTTAGTAAACACGACGCGTTAGTTAATCAACGCGAAGCGTTAGTTTATCAACGCGAAGCGTTAGTTAATCAACGCGAAGCGTTAGATAATCAACGAAAAGCGTTCGTTAATCAACGCGAAGCGTTAGTTAATCAACGCGAAGCCTTAGTTAATCAACGCGAAGCCGTAGTTATTCAACGGGAAGCGTTAGTAAATCAACGCGAAGCATTATATAATCAACACGACGCGTAAGTTAATCAACGCAAAGCGTTAGTTAATCAACGCGAAGCGTTAGAAAATCAACGCGTAGCGTTAGTTAATCAACGCGAAGCGTTAGTTAGTCAACTTGAAGCGTTAGTTAATCAACGCGAAGCCTTAGTTAAACAACGCGAAGCCGTAGTTATTCAACGCGAAGGGTTAGTTAATCAACGCGAAGCGTTAGATAATCAACGCGAAGCGTCAGTTAATCAACGCGAAGCGTTAGTTAGACAACGCAAGGCGATAGTTAATCATCGCGAAGCGTTAGTTAATCAACGCGAAGCGTTAGAAAATCAACGCGAAGCGTTAGTTAATCAACGCGAAGCGTTAGTTAGACAACGCGAAGCGATAGTTAATCAACGCGAAGCGCTAGTTAATCAACGCGAAGCGTTAGTTAATCAACGCGAAGCGATAGTTAATTAATGCGAAGCGTTAGTTTATCAACGCAAAGCGTTTGTAAACGCAAAGCGAAATGTAAGCTAAAGCGAACCGTAAATCACCCAACGCGAAGCGTAGCATAATGAGAAGCGTAAGTCAATAGGAAGCGTTAGGTCAACGCGAAGCGTTAGCAAAGCGTTTACTAACGCGATGCATAAGCTGCAGCGAACCATCAGTCAGCCAACGCGAAGCGTTGGTCAATTAGATGTGTTAGTCATGCAAAGCGAAGCGTCATTGATGCGCGAAACGTTATGCCAAGCGAATAATTAACCAACGCAAAGCGTTAACCAACGCGAAACGTAAGCTGAAGCGAAGCGTAAGTCAACCAACGCGAAGCGTTGGTCAATGAGAAGCATTAGTTATTCAAAGTGAATCGTCCGTGAGTCGCTTTGTTGATTCGCGAAGCGTGATTTCACGCGAATCATTTACCAACGCGAAATGTTAGCTATAATGAAACGTAAGTCAGCGAAGCGTTGGTCAATGAGAAACGTCGGTCAATAGGAAGCGTTAGGTCAACGCGATGCGTTTGTTAATCAACGCAAAGCGTTGGTCCACGCAAACCGTAAGTCAGCCAACGCGAAGCGTTAGTCAATGAGAAGCGTTAGTCAATAGGAAGTGTTAGGTCAACGCGAAGCTTTGGTAAACGCAATGCGTTTACTAACGCGAAACGTAAGCTAAAGCGAACCGCAAGTCAGCCAACGCGAAGCGTTGTTTAATGCGTAGCGTTAGTTATTCAAAGCAAAGCGTCGGTGATTCGCGAAGCGTAAACAATTCAAAGCGTTAACCAACGCGAAACGTAAGCTAAAGCGAGCCGTAAGTCAGCCAACGCGAAGCGTTGTTCAATGAAAACCGTTAGTCAGTAAGATGTGTTAGGTCAAGGCTTTGCGTTTACCAACGCGAAACGTAAGCTACAGCGAACCGTATTCAAAGCGAAGCGTCAATGAGAAGTGTTAGTCAATACAAAGTGTAAGGTCAACGCTTAGCGTTAGTTAATCAACGCTGAAGAAAATCATCTGCGATCGTTTTTTGACGTTAAGCGTTAAATTAAGGCGACGAGAAGCGTTAGTTTATCAACGCGAATCAATAGCCGATGCTGCGTTAGAATACAAATATATGTTGATATATATATATATATATATATATATATATATACATATATATATTTATATGTATATATATTTGTATATATATACATTTATATAAATATATATTTATATATATATATATATATATATATATATATATATATATATATATATATATATATTACGTTATAAATATATATTACGTTTCGGGTTGGTTAACGCTTTGAATTGTTTACGCTTCGCGAATCACCGACGCTTTGCTTTGAATAACTAACGCTACGCATTAAACAACGCTTCGCGTTGGCTGACTTGCGGTTCGCTTTAGCTTACGTTTCGCGTTAGTAAACGCATTGCGTTTACCAAAGCTTCGCGTTGACCTAACACTTCCTATTGACTAACGCTTCTCATTGACTAACGCTTCGCGTTGGCTGACTTACGGTTTGCGTGGACCAACGCTTTGCGTTGATTAACAAACGCATCGCGTTGACCTAACGCTTCCTATTGACCGACGTTTCTCATTGACCAACGCTTCGCTGACTTACGTTTCATTATAGCTAACATTTCGCGTTGGTAAATGATTCGCGTGAAATCACGCTTCGCGAATCAACAAAGCGACTCACGGACGATTCACTTTGAATAACTAATGCTTCTCATTGACCAACGCTTCGCGTTGGTTGACTTACGCTTCGCTTCAGCTTACGTTTCGCGTTGGTTAACGCTTTGCGTTGGTTAATTATTCGCTTGGCATAACGTTTCGCGCATCAATGACGCTTCGCTTTGCATGACTAACACATCTAATTGACCAACGCTTCGCGTTGGCTGACTGATGGTTCGCTGCAGCTTATGCATCGCGTTAGTAAACGCTTTGCTAACGCTTCGCGTTGACCTAACGCTTCCTATTGACTTACGCTTCTCATTATGCTACGCTTCGCGTTGGGTGATTTACGGTTCGCTTTAGCTTACATTTCGCTTTGCGTTTACAAACGCTTTGCGTTGATAAACTAACGCTTCGCATTAATTAACTATCGCTTCGCGTTGATTAACTAACGCTTCGCGTTGATTAACTAGCGCTTCGCGTTGATTAACTATCGCTTCGCGTTGTCTAACTAACGCTTCGCGTTGATTAACTAACGCTTCGCGTTGATTTTCTAACGCTTCGCGTTGATTAACTAACGCTTCGCGATGATTAACTATCGCCTTGCGTTGTCTAACTAACGCTTCGCGTTGATTAACTGACGCTTCGCGTTGATTATCTAACGCTTCGCGTTGATTAACTAACCCTTCGCGTTGAATAACTACGGCTTCGCGTTGTTTAACTAAGGCTTCGCGTTGATTAACTAACGCTTCAAGTTGACTAACTAACGCTTCGCGTTGATTAACTAACGCTACGCGTTGATTTTCTAACGCTTCGCGTTGATTAACTAACGCTTTGCGTTGATTAACTTACGCGTCGTGTTGATTATCTAATGCTTCGCGTTGATTTACTAACGCTTCCCGTTGAATAACTACGGCTTCGCGTTGATTAACTAAGGCTTCGCGTTGATTAACTAACGCTTCGCGTTGATTAACGAACGCTTTTCGTTGATTATCTAACGCTTCGCGTTGATTAACTAACGCTTCGCGTTGATAAACTAACGCTTCGCGTTGATTAACTAACGCGTCGTGTTTACTAACTGACGCTTCGCGTTGATTAACTAACGCTTCGCGTTGATTATCTAACGCTTCGCGTTGATTAACTAACGCTTCGCGTTGATTAACTAACGCTTCGCGTTGATTAACTAACGCTTCGCGTTGAATAACTAACGCTTCGCGTTGATTATCTAACGCTTCGCGTTGACCTTACGCTTTCTATTGACTAACGTTTCTCATGACCAACGCTCCGCTGACCAACGCTTGGATGACTTACGGTTTACTTAAGTTTACGTTTCGCGTTGGTTAACGCTTAGCGTTTACAAACGATGATTTTACGATTCGCGTAAAACCGCGCTACGCGAATCACCAAAGAAAATCATCGGCGCTTCGCTTTGAATAACTAACGCATCTCATTAACCAACGCTTCGCGTTGGCTTACTTATGGTTCCATTTAGCTTACGTTTCGCGTTGGTAAACGCATTGCGTATACCAACGCCTCGCGTTGATTTACTAACGCTTGGCGTTGACCTAACGCTTCCTATTGACGAACGCTTCTCATTGACCAACGCTTCTCATTTACCACCCCTTCTCATTGACCAACGCTTCGCGTTGGCCGATTTATGGTTCACTTGAGCTTACGTTTCTCGTTGGTTAATGATTTGCGTTAAATCACGCTTCGCGAATCTCTGACGCTCCGCTTTGGATAACTAACGCTTCTCATTGACCAACGCTTCGCGTTGGCTAAATTACGATTCGCTTAAGTTCACGTTTCGCGTTTTCCAACGCTTCGCGTTGACCTAACACTTCCTATTGACTAACGTCTCTCATTGATCAATGCCTCGCGTTGGCTGGCTTACGGTTCACTTTAGCTTATTTGTTACCATCGCTTTGCGTTGATCTGCGTTGATCGCGTTGACCTAAAACTTCCTATTGACTAACGCTTCTCATTGATCAGGGCTTTGCGTTGTGTGGCTAACGGTTTGCTTTAGCTTGCGTTTCACGTTGGTTAACGCTTTGCGTTTGCTTACGTTATGTGTTGATTTACCAGCGCTTCGCGTTAACTTGCTTACGCTCTGTGTTAAATTGCATACGCTCCGCGATAACTTCCTCTCGTTAGCTAGTACTGAGTATCGATTGACGCTTCGCGTCGGCTAACTCTTCGCGTTGTTTTACTTACGCGTTCTTACGCTTCGCGTTAACTATCGCTACGATTTGACAAAGTTTTCACGCTTACTTTAAGCATTAACCATTCGCATGAAATCACGCATCGCGTAGAATCACGGGCGATTCACTATGAATAATTAACGCTTCTCATTGAAAACTGTGACCGCTAGAGAGTCCACAGGCCCACACCTGTAACCCACATCACTTAAACATAATTTTAACATATTCACCTACAACAGGAAATCCAGAAACAAATATCGAACTGTTCTATGAACAGTTAGAAACAACATATAGAGAAGTGAAATCTCAAGAAATCGTTATTGTTATGGGAGATTTGAACGCGAAAGTTGGTAGGAAATATTGTGGGTCCATTTGGATTGGGAACAAAAAATGAAAGAGGAAGAAGATGAATAGAATGGTGCCAATCCAAAGAGCTGATCATAACAAACACTTCGTTCAAAAATCACGATCGCTAATTATACACTTGGGCAAGCCCAGATTGAAAATATAAAAACCAAATTGACTATATTACGGTATCGAAATTTTATTCAAAATTCCAGAGCATTCCAGCTGATGGATGCTGACTGTTACAGTGACCATAATCCAGTAATTTGTAATATAAAAATAAAACTATAAAAACTAATAAAAAGAATTTGGTCTGGAAATAATATAAAATTTAATCAAATAAATGAAACGACGTGACATAATTTAACAAGTAATATAAGCATTATAGTATCGAATGATAATTAGTGAGAACTCTAGGTTTTTGAAATAAAATTGAAATAAAGTGAAACTGTCACCAAATTAGTAACAAGTAACATATCCTGCGACAATATAAGAGTAATTTTAATAAGAGTAAAATTAACAGGAATAAATATGAATGAAGGAAATTTTAACAAGAGCAATTTCAATATAATTTAAAATTTATTATATTTTAAATCTAGTATATTTTAATCTAGTTAATTTTCTATTTATTTTTATTTTTGTCTATTGATCTCGACTTTAGATCTATTTCTAATTGTCAAAGAGTGAAGTACGACTAGCTAATTTATACTGATGATGACTACATTGTACTCGAAATACGTTTTTATAATACAAAAAACTGATCTAAGTAAAAGGGGCGAATTTGAAATTTTAAGTAATATAAGTGAAACGTTATTTGAAAACTGGATTAGAGGCTCTGAACCAGAAGTATAAATGGAACAATATCAAAAAATCTTTATTAACAGTCAAAGAAACACTAAATATGCAACAGAAGAATGCATCGTTTACGAAAAAAAATGACTGGATCACTAAAGAAATATTAGATCTAATGGAAAAACGCCGGTCGGTAAAAAATGTGAACATACACCAATACAAAGAGTTAGATAAAAAAATAAAACAACAATGAAAAATTAAGAAGGAAAAATGGTTGAATACCCTGTGTGATAAAATAAGCGAAACAATTAGATACGATCCCCAAGGACAATATACAGTTATCAAGCTAATTTGCGGCCAAGAAAAAGGAAATCATTCGAAAGGAATTCTAAAAGACGAAAAAGGCGACATAGTTATGAACACAGATTCCATATTAAGTAGATGGAAAACGAATATCGAAAGACTTTATGACGATAAAAATAGACGATCTGAACCAGAAATTAGTATTAAAAATGAATCCAAAATTCTGCAGAAGAAGTCAAACTTGCCATTCGTAATCTTTAAAATAGTAAAACACCAGGTCCAGATGGAATTCCCGCAAAACTATGTAAACTGTTTGATGATAATATTTTAGAGAAATATACAGAATTTTACAATGCCATTTATGAATCAGGTCAATTGTCAGAAGATCTTTTAAAGTCTAAAATTATTACTATGCCTAAGAAACGAAATGCAAATGAATGTGAAGAATATCGTACAATTAATCTTATTAACTCTTCAATGAAAATCCTCCCGAAGATTATAATGGAAGTTAATAAAGATATTTACATGTGTTTTTTGGATTACAGCAAGGCTTTCGATACAGTAAAACATGACCAATTAATTAGAATCTTAAAAATACTGGAAAAGATGGTAAACATTTGAAACTAATTGTGAATATGTATTGGAATCAAACAGTGGAAATAAATACGAATAATAGTTGCATTGACAATATACATGTTAAAAGAGGTGTCAGGCAAGGTTGCATATTATCACCTATTCTGTTCAATTTATATTGTTGCATTCCCACTGACACCAATTTTATGTTGCGTCCTTTTGTGCCAAATTGGTTGTTGTAGGTGATGAATGTCCGCTGCCACCAGAGCAGTTGATTAAAGCTCAACTTCGTAGGCTTATTTAATTTCAAATATTCGACGTCTCAAATACTTTTCCCTAACCAATTGGAAAATTTGATATTACCCAAATGTTTCCAATTTAATACGAGTAATATTCTGGTTAAAATATTACAAGAATGGTAGATAAGTCAGTAATAAAACAAAACACTTAAAAAACTTAATTTATTTTATTTACTAGTTCATTAATTTTGACTGAATTGATTGTTGAAATTTGAATAGACTTTATTGTTAAATTAATCGGATTTAATATCCGATTCTAATTTAAATTACATTTAGACTGATTGTATTTAAATCTAAATCTAAAATCTAAAACCTATTTGTGATTCAATTTTTTGGTAAACAGGCTACTGAAAGTCCCATTGTCAAAGAAAAATTACTTTAGAGAAATAAACCACATTAAACAAGTTGCAATCTTTAATGGCTTCGACTCTAACATAATAAATAATTTGGTCCGCAGAACTAAATTTAAAATTGCACGAAACAATTCCACCGCACTAACACCAGAAATTGGCAACGTTGAACAAACTAAATGGTGCAAACTATACTTCCGTCCATGCACAAATAAAATCACTCGAGAATTAAGGGACCACAACTTAAAAACAGCGCTTGTTAGTAAAAATAAAATCAAACAGTTACTGGGCAACCCTATGGATAAAATTAGTAATGAAAAACAATCGGGCATATATGGTGTTAATTGTCAAAACTGTTCGAAAATTTACCTTGGCCAAAGTCGTCGCCAAATCGGTATTCGAATCAAAGAGCATCTGGCTCATGTGAAATTTGGGAGAACCGAAAAATCGTGTATAGCGGCGCACGTTATTGAGAACAACCATAAAACTGATAAATCGAATCTAAAACTACTTAAATCGGTACAAAACCCCACAGAATTAGATGCATACGAAAGCATCTACATATACAAATTGAGAAAACAGATAATGAATTTAGACAATGGCCCGGCCCAATTCCAAATTCTGATTTAATAAAATTAAACCATTTTCAAAAATAAAAATAAAAATCCAATACCTGAATGTCAAGGTTAACGTAGGTACACTCACTTTAGTGACAAAACAAAACGCCGCATAGTCACCAAAGAATACCGCCAATCAATAGGTGGGGCTTTCCACATACCTTAACCAGTAGTCAGGCAACTTAATAATCCTCAAGTCAGATTATACCCTCAGCCAAATCGTATAAAAGGACATAATATTTTAATATCATTGTGACACAGGCACCAAATTAGCAACAAGCAACATATCTCTGAATCTATATCCCAGAGAGACAGTTACGATTAGCTAACTCATACTGATGATGACTACATTGTAGTCAAAATACGTATTTATAAAATACAAACAAATGTTCTAGGAATATGGGCTAAATTTGAAATATAATTTCAAAAAAAAAACCTAGAGTTCTCTTTGATTATTTTAATAATCTTTATAAGTTACAGTGTTTAATAGATAAAGTTTGTGATTTAAAGAGAGTTGTTGGAATAGCCATTAATCCCAAAAAGACTATAGGTATGATAATCTCTAACAAGCCAGTAAATAATCCAACCTTGAATATTAAAATTAACAACATGAACATTAAATCCAATGACAAACATTTGTATCTTGGTTCATTAATATCGAACGACGGAAAGTATGACCAGGAAATAAAAACACGAATTTCGATAGCGAAATCATCATTTTCAAAACTAAAAAAAGTACTACTTAATAAAAACCTTAACACCAAAACCAAACAAAAAATCATTCAGACGTACATATGGCCGATACTAACATACGGATGTGATTCCTCGACTCTCAGTGAAAGATTAATGACGTAAATTGAGGGTTGTGAAATATGGTTTTGGAGAAGAATTTTAAAAATAAAATGGAATGATTATACAACTAATCAGAGAGTTTGGGAACGAATAAGTTTTAAAAAACAGTTACGAAATTTGATACGTAAAAGTCAGTTAGAGCTATTGAGGCATAGTATTAAAAGAAGTGGCTTAGAAGCAACGGTACTATTGAGTAAAGTGGATGGAAAAAAAGGACTAGGGAGAAAAAAACTCAGTTTTATTAAATCTTTGCCACTTCATCAAAACACAGAAAACCTCGTTCATACAGCATATGATCGAGAAAAATGGAGAAGCATGCTGGTCAAAGTCTGTTTACAGACATGACACTCATCATCATAAAGAGACCAACTTTGAAAAATACCCTATCCAACAAAAAAAGAATAATCAAAATCGGACTACTCTGTAAAAAGTTATGCGTGATCATACATAACAAAAAAAAAAAATATATATATATACAGGTTAAATTGAGTACCTTCTTCTTTTCGTCGGTAAATAAAAGGTTTACATTTCATGCATCTATGCCTGCGCTAAAAACCTGACTTTTAAATGGTGCTATCTATAGAAAATTTTTAAATGTAAGAATGTGTACTCAATAAAATCGAACAACTTTTGTATGAAACAACAAATAGTTTAGTAGTGTTTTTCATGCAACAAATAGTTAATGCGCAATTTTAGTGCGAAGTGTGTGTGGACATTTACTAAGATATATGAGAAGTTTAGAAAACGATTTTTCCGCTTCGCCACTGGCAAGAAGAACATTCAAAAAGTTTCTCAAATTTTTATAACTACACAATTTTAAATAAGTTTTCAATTAAAGGCATTTTTAACAAATGCACACAATTAATTCAATTTAAAGGCAACACAGCAGACGAATCTGGTAACAACTTACTTTACTAAGAAAAGTTTGGATGTGTTGCAGTCACACGACCTCAGTATACAGACATAAATTTAAAGTTTTTGTATAACATCCTATTAAAGCATTGGCACGTACCAGATGGATCGGACAAGTAACCAGATGGCAAGTGGTAATATGGGTCTTGAAGTGATACTGAACCCCCCCCCCCCCGTACCGTCCGAATGGACCCCAAATGGACGGGGGCATAGATAGGGAGGGGGGTCATAACGTCACATTTCGACGAGGCAACCGGGTGAAAGTGCGGTTCTTTTGAAGTTTATACCCTATTTGGTTTTGTAAGTCGGTTTTGTGAGATCCTGAACTGTCAAAATCACTTGGTCCAACACTTCAATATCATTGGCCAAACACTAGCCAACCATTTAACACGTGATCGATGCTGATTGGTTGACATAGCATTTTGGTAGATTCTTAGAAACTATAAATTGCGCACATACCAAAAATCTGTGTGCAGACCGTCACCAAATTAGAAAAAAGTAACATCTCCTCGGAGAATATTTACAATTAGCTAATTCATACTGATGATGACTACTTTGTAGTCGAAATACTTATTTATAAAATACAAAAATTTTGATCTAGGAAATTGGGGCAAAAATCGAAATTTAATGTAAAATAAATACTTTATCGTTGAAAAAATTACCCAGAAAGATTGATATATGTACTGGCTACTGGCTGCGACCTGTAGGCTGTACAAATTCCGTCAAAAATCATTCAAAAATTTATAATTGATATGTTTTTTATATAATAAAAGTTGATAGTATAGTTATGATGAATATCTTTTGGCCTAAACATTTTGTCGAAAACGAATAAATAAGACACAAATCAACTATCGATTTTTAAAATGATAGCTAGACTTATGATGCTATATAGAGGTATGATGCTATATATGATGTACATAGAGGTATTAAATAAAATGTAAACAGAACATATTGCTACATTGCTGTCTTCGTATCTTCGTCTGGCTCATATAGATATGACGCTTTTTTGTTGTTATTTTTCTTCTTTTTCTTTATGATAAGAATGATGAAAATTAGTTTACAGCTCTCCTTCCTTTTTAAAAAACTAAAAAAAAGTTTTTTCATCATTAAATTAATTATATTTTAGTTTCCACATAACTTTTTCAGTTTGTACCGTGAATTTTTATTTTGTATTTTTATTATTTTAATCTGAAAAAATTAAAACGAAAATACGTATAAAACTCCCTTCTTTTTTGTTATTTTTTACCATTTGAACAATTTTATATTCAAGTGCAATAACTTACAAAATATTGTTTCAGAATTTTGTGACAAAATAAATTTCTTCGCTTGTATTGATACTGTGATATCCATATTATAATACTCGGCAGAATATGATTAAAATGGCAAGAAAAGTATCCTGAATTATATCTGCCATAGAGTTGAAAACATTAATTATTGCCGTTATTAATAGTTTAAATCTAACTAGTGTTTCACGAGACACGAGGCGAGGCGAGGTGATACCAAAAAAAAGGCTTTTTTAAATTTCAACCTCGCCTCGCCTCGCTTCGGCCGAGGCAGAATGTTGGCTAGCTTCGCCTCGCCTCGGTTGGGTTAGCTATCCTCCTCGCCTCGCCTCGGCCGAGGCGCGGCGAGGGAAAATGTTTACTAAGTTTGACTTATTTTACATGAATGTACATAATATGGTAAAAAAAACTTTCGAAGATGATTTTCAACATCTACTAGGTAGGATCGCTGGACATTTGAAAAAATATTTGCAAATCTATTGCTTCATGTTTTTTTGTAAAAGTACGTGTTACTATATATAATTTAAAAAAAAAAAATTACTTTTTGAAAGTTTGCCTCGGCCGAGGCGTGGTTTTTGAGACAATATACCACGCCTCGCCTCGGTTAGTAACGAGGATTAAAATTTTAACCTCGCCTCGTGTCTCGTAACCGAGGGCCGAGGCGGGGCGAGGTTACCTCGTAGCCTCGGTGAAACACTAAATATAACACACAATTAGATGCAAATCATTAGTGATAAACCTCTCACAAATTCCATATAAGCTAGAAGCAGGGGCTTAAACAAATCAGCTGAAAAATATTCTACGTGTTAAAGTTTAAATACTTTATTTAAGTTTTTCGTTTTAAATGTTTTGGCAAAATTTCTGGTTAGCTGATTTCGGTTGAGTGAAAATGTATTGAGTAAACATGTATTTTTTTGAAAAAAAAAACTACGATACGAAGAAAAACAAACTTTACAGTTTAAACAAGTTTAAATATAATTTTTTTAAATATAAATTTAGTAAATGCCGTGACGAGACAAAAAGCAGGGCTAGCGCTTGACTTTCACTCGTTACCTCTTGCCGATTTGCCCCTGTCAGATATATTAGGGTTTTACGTGCCATTTGATACTGTATATCTTAGCATTTCTACTGTATATCTCGCGTAGGTATATTCGATGCTATTTGTTTCAGTAGTTTTTGTCAATAGCAACGATGGTGATTTTGTGAAGATTTTAAATTATCCTCGGTACTTTTTTTATAATTCATAAAAATGCATTTCTGCGATTCAACACTAATTGGTATTTCCTTGCCGTGTATTATAATTTTATTATATTTAACAACGATTTTTGTCGTCTGTTTACCCAAATCGAGTATTTTGTGTAAATATTGTAATCTTTTAAGAAGCATTTGTTTTTAAGAAAAGTATCTTTAATTCCGAAGAAAATAATTTTCTTTTTATTTCGTCTATTTAATTGAGTCGTTTATTATGATTAGCTTTTTTCATTTCTTGTCCATTTTCTCTACAGGACAGTACAATAACAATTACTCTATTTTCTTGAAGAGGAAATGCACAAATAAAAAATGGAATGTTTAAGATCAACTTACTTGTAGTGATGTCCATTACTTTGGCCCCGCAATTTTGGAATTTTTCATTTATAGGGACTGTGCTGAAATGTGCTCAAAATGTGCTATTATGTGCCGCATTCAATGAAAAGAAAATTACATTTTTCTGAGGGGCTCCTTCTTGCTACGAGAGTTGGCCCCCCTACTTTGCTTTATCGAAACCACAGCATTTGTACCGTAATCTGCTCAAGATCTGCTGCCATGTGCCAAAGACAATTATTTTTCGATTTTCAAAGTGAAAAATTTTTTTTTGGAAAATGAAAAATTTTTTCTCTATATAATCAGAGGTTTTGGTTGAAATCGATATAAGCTATCACGTGCCATATTGAAAAAAAAAATTGTATCAAGAAAAATATAACTGTTATCAGGAGGTCCTTTCTTGCCACTAAAGATCGTTGCTTATCGAAGCTTTTATATATATATAAATCTTTATAAGGTGAGTCAAAAGTCATGGAGTTTTTTAAAAGAATGGATAGGGGATGGAATTCTAAGATGAAAAGTCCTTGGGCATTTTTGCACTTGACCCACCGTTAATTAGAAATTAATTAAATAATGTAACCAATAAGAGAAGCGCGTTAACGGAATAAGAAATGGTGGGGAATGAAAGTAGCGGCAGCAGAGATACGGGAGGGGATAGAGCTCTCCCCCCACCACTAACGTAGAGTGAGTCAATCTTATGTGTTTCAAATCCGGTACAGTTTTTATAGTAGAGTTTTAAAAAATTTTGGGAATTTTTACCATTTCTTTTCCGAAAAATGTAATTAACTGAATTATTAAGTTTTTATTAGATTTCTGACGATGCAATTTACGGCGGCATTTGACGTTGTTTTTTTAAAGTTAAGAGCTGATTAGATTTTGGAATCGATCGGTACATTAGTGTAAAAGTTCTTTAAAAAAATATTTTTCATTATTGGGATTATCATAAAGATAGTTTTTAAGGATCTCAAAAATTCAAGATCTTATAAAAACTCAGTTTTCGATATTTGAAAACCTTCAATTTACTTAACGAAAAGTTGCAATAGGGAATATGCATGAAATTTTTTTTTCACATTTATTTTCAGAATATGAAATTACTGTTAATACTGTAATAATATTTAAAAACGAAATTAAAATCCGACAAATATCAAGGTAGCTATAAGCTTTTAAAGATTATTATCTGTCTCTTTCTTGCAAAAATACCAAAAACGGAGTTTAACTAAGCTATTTAAAAGGTAATTTTGCTTCAATTCAAGTGAAAAAAAATTCGCATGTATATTCCCTATTGATTTGATCAGTGCAAAAAACATTAATAAATTCTTAAGTATAATTTTTATCACAATATTTTAGTGAGTAAAATTATGGGTGATTCATTGGTTTTCAGGTATAATGAATCATCAATTCATTGAATTGAGAGCTCTCTCCCCTCACGTATCTCTGCTGCCGCTGTGTTCATTCCCACCATTTCTTATTCCGTTAACGCACTTCTCTAGTTGGCTTCTTTATTTAATTAATATCTAATTAACAGTGGGTCAGGTGCAAAAATGTCCGAAGACTTTTCATCTTAGAATTTCATCCCCTATCCATCCTTTCAAAAAACTCCATTACTTTAGACTCACCCTATATATATATATATATTTATATATATATATATATATATATATATATATATATATATATATATATATATATATATATATATATATATATATATATACAAAAGCTGTGGTTTCGATAAAGTAATGCAACGATCGTTAGTGGCAAGAAAAGACCTCTTCATAACAGTTATATTTTTCGTGATACAATTTTTTTTCAATATGGCACGTGATAGCTTATATCGATATCAACCAAAACCTGTGATTATATGGAGAAAATAATTTTTCATTTTCCAAAAAAAATTTTTCACTTGGTAAATCGAAAATCTTTTTATTATTTATTTTTTACTTTGGCACATGGCAGCGCATCTTGAACAGATTACGATACAAATGCTGTGGTTTCGATAAAGGAAAGTAGGGGACCAACTATCGTAGCAAGAAGGACCCCCTCAGAAAAATGTAATTTTCTGAATTTTCTTTTCATTGAATGCGGCACATAATAGCACATTTCAGCACAATCTATATATATGAAAAATTTCAAAATGGCGGGGCCAAGTTAATGGACATCTTGTAGTGACAAAACGTCTGTTCAGGATCTCTAGCCTCTTATGATAGTTCAGTGCTTAGATTTATTTATCGTTCAGTAATATATTTTGTGCATCTATGGTATACCATAAACACTGTTACGTTGAACATGAATAGCATAGCTACCATACACAAAGAATATCGTTCTGTTAAGATTTATTTTCGACTTGAATAAATGCATTTTCATATTATCAATGTAAAAGTTCAGTCGTATGAAAATTTGTTTTGCTTTTTTTGAGTAAAAATGGATAAAAGCTATGATAAAAACATTTTCCTTTTGTTTTTATTATTATTTTGTCTTAAAAAGGAAAAAAACAGATACAAAATTGTGCAAGAATGTATATTTTTACATATATTAATATTGTGGTTAATATGGAAAAACATACTTAGTAAAAAATTTTAAAATTCGTAACGTTATTGTTGTACAGTCATCTATAATAATTGTGATTGGCAAAGTTTTAGCATAATGTAAGCACAAATTATCTACATGGATGTAAATGTATAAACCAGGCTAACACCGAACTATGTTTTACAGGAAGCGTAAGGAAGGGTTTTTAGGCCTGCGTGTCTCAGGAAACAAAAACAGCTATTGAGCTGAAACGTAATAATAGACATATTTTGAAGTTATTTAATTATTGTAATTATAAACAAAAAAAAACACTGTTTTTGTAACTTCGTATTAAATTGTGAATTTGGAATTAAAATAAAGATTGTCGTCACACTCGAAAATATTGTAATTGTAATTTATATGTATGTATGTATGTATGTATGCGTGCATATATGTATCTATAATCGCTCTAGCGGTCAATTTTAATTCGATTGGAATAAAATTGGGTATGTGAGGTGCTTTTGGTATTTGAACAGTCGAGTGCGTTAATGAGCAAAGATTTCGGAGAAGATAAAAGGGGGGTGAAAAGGAGAGGGGCACAAAACTTGGTATATTTGTCTTAATGTTGGAAAAATCTAAAAATGTCTAAAAAGTAAAGTTATAGATTAATAATTTTACTATAATTTTGGTTCTTATCATTGTTTCTGTTACCCTAATATTGTGACAGAAATATTTACGAATTAAAATTGAAAGTTAAATTCTTAAATATCTCTGTACACATTAGAGTTTGGGAAAAAATGATAAGTAACGAATTGTAGCAATCTTAATTTTATACAATTTTACTTCTTATACATTATTAGATTTTTTTAATATTAGGAGATATATTTTATTTTTTGTGTTCTCTATATCCCGCTTCCCCCATGACCTATGTCATTTATTAGCGAATTTCCTCCAAAGGAAATGCAGCTATGGTTTTTGCACCAATGTTGGAATTTCGTAAAAATTTCTTCAAATGTCCATCGATCCTACTTATTAGATGTTCAAAATCACTATCGCTAAAATTTGTATATATGTATACATATTAATATTTGAAAAATCGATTTATCACGAGTTAAGTTGTAGGTACTAAGTTTTACTGTAATTTTGTTTCTTATCATTTTTCTGTTACACTAATATTTACAATTAAAGATTGAAAGTTAAATTTCTAAATATCTCTGTTCACATTAGAGTTTGAGAAAAATGATCAAGTAATGAATTGTAGCAAATTTCCACATGTCCGTCTGCCTGTCTGTGGACACAAAAACTCAAGAAGGGAAAGAGATAACAAGCTGAAATTTTTTTCAAAAAATAATTTTCATTTTTAAATAAACAACTTTTTTTAAAAAATTTTTTTCATAAACTCGGTAGTTTTCTCATAATTTGTGATTAAATGTTCCTCGGAAAGCGAATTGTTAATAATTTGAAAATGCAGACTTGTTAACAATTCAATCATTAATATATAACTCAGTGTATACTGGGTATTCCAACAATTCACTCAGTTAGTTGTTACATTACTTGTAATAAAATATTATTATTGGTATGACGTGCTACCTACTGATCGGTTTGAAGGGATCCCCTCATCAGATTATGACTTGATGACAATGGGACCACCTTGAGAGTATATTCTTTCATACAAAAAAATAATTTTCAAAATCGATCCACAATTGACGGAGAAATCGGTGAAGATACATTTGTAAAAAATATATACAGTCGAATATAGAATCTCCTCTTTCTTTTTTTGGAGTCGGTAAAAATTTTTGTTGATTTTCACATTTCCACAGAAACTATACATTACTACTAAAAAATAACTATAAAAATATTTTATTGAAATTTTTTTTCAATAAAATGTCAATTTTGATTGTCGTTTCCATAGTAACTTTAAACTACAATAGCACACTATTATTAATCGTTGTAGAGGTAGATTGTAAAGGCTGCCCTGGACGGGCTACACTTCGACCATAAGGTCCATTGTGATGTCTTAGGATGTGACAATGTGAGTGGAGTGGAAGGAATTTGTGAGCAGACTAGGAATTGGTAGGATATGCGGCTGCAGCCGACTATGATAGGAACTATGCCGATATTCATCTGGAGTTCGTGAAGGAAACTGCAGAAAACCTTCTCAAGCATAGACGGTTATATCGTTCTTGTCCATACGCCGACAGTTTAGTGAATCAACCGCCCCTTTTTTTTTTATAATTGACAAACTGCCGATGTCGGGATTCGAACCCATAACCTCCCAGTTTCCAAGTACTGCATACTGCGCAGACATGACGCCTTAGACCGCTCGGCTGCTTGACTGGTAATCGTTGTATATGGTTGTATTTTGGCTATTAAGGACGTTCATCCATGAAGCTTGATAGTAGATAAAAATTTTTTTCTTAGTGAATTGAGTAGCTCAATTCAGTAGTTATCCTCCCTCAAAAATTTAACACCTGTTGACGATCATTTCAAAGAGTAATTTTCGATTAAAAATCAAACTTTTAACACAGCGTCTTATGGAGAACATAATTTTTTTTGTACTTAAAATTAGAATAACTATATTATTAAAGTAGACACCATCATGAATAATGTTTATAAATATTCTTTGATGTATGCAGTTTATGTAATTGTATTAAAAAAATGGTGTTGACGAACATTTGAATTAATTATTTAATAAAATTAAAACCCTTTTGTTAGGTTTGTTTTTGCCACCATATTTTGAAAACTGGCGACCACACACACTAAAATAATATACACATGCACACAAATATAAAACATAGTTTACTGTCAGATGAGTCACATTAAGTCAAATTAATTTCTAATTTACAATTTCCTGGTATTTTCCAATAAATACTTTTAAAATATTTAGGACAAATAAAAAAAGGTTATAAATCGTTGTAAGATTATTGACATACTTTACAACTTCTTTAAATTCCTAAATAAATTTTATTAAAAATAGTTCTCATTTTACTTCAGCATAGCAACTGAACGTCCTTAATAAATTTAAATTTTTCAAATACTTGAATCGTGTCTGATACGATATTTCATTTTGATCACACTAAAATTCTGACCGCTAGAGAGTGATTTTTGTATTCTAAGGAAATTCGCAAAGTTGACGCAGCTCCTGCGTAACGCCTTTTTTTAAACATTGAACTTGCAAATACCAAAATCATATCAGATACGATATTTTATTTTGATCGGACTAAAATTGTGACCGCTAGATAGCGATTTATGTATTCTAAGGAAATGTATTCTAAGTTGACGCAGTTCCCAATTGCGTAACTATTTTTTTTTCAAATAATGATTTATTTAGTCTTTAAATTTAATTTTCTAATTAGGAGTGAAAAGTTCCCTCTTTGTTGAAAAATGATTTATGTGTTATTAAAAAGGACCACGCTTCACTTCTGGAAAAATAGCCTCTTTAACTCCAGATACCGAGGTCCCTATCTTTGCAATGTGCAAAATGTCACTGAACAGGATTTCAACATACAAACAGGATTATCTGTGCATAATTTATTATTATATGCTTTTCAGAGAGAAACCTATTAGAACACTCTGGAACAACAACGTGATAGCTTATCGCTGACGTATTGATCGTTTAGTAACGTTACCTAAACTACTAGGACTATCAGCACGATTTCTACGATATATCATTTGTTGAAATCGTACCTGCCGTTTAAGCTGCACAGTGGAATAATATACATGAATACATGAAAACTTACATGCATGCCCAAAAACCATACTCTCCGTATGCTCTCACCGCAGTAACAAAGGAAAACTATTCTATAAATTAAAATAAATTTTTGACATAACATTATACTAAACTTGCTTTCATAATTCCTAATAGTCTAAATACAGTTTATTTATCTTTATTTGATTTCGGATATTCAGAAGAAAAATTTATTGTATCACTCAATAATAGAAATTTTTTATTTGCCAGTTAAAAAGCTAATAAAAAACATAATTCGAATGAGTCGAATAAATAAATTCGATAATAAATGCAATGCTATCAATATTAAAAAAACAATGTTTGCACAATCCTAAGTTTAAAATCTATTTTTAACCCGACTTCAAAAAGGAAGATGGTTCGTCTGTATTTTTTTTTTTTTTTTTTTTTATGTGTGTCACCTCAGAACTCCGTCATTTATGAACCGATTTTGAACTTTTTTTTTTGGTTGATAACGGGTTTGGTTTCCCATTGTCACCAAATCCCATTCTGATGAGGGGATCTCCGGGAAATCGAGGAAAATCCTCATTTTATATGTGATAACCGATTTCTGTGAAATTTTTTTTTTGAAAGGGTATACTCATTTATAATGGGAAAATAAGAAAATTTTTTTAAAAACTGACTTCAAAATATTTTTTACAAAAAAAAAGCGATCCCAAAAAAAAAATTTTACAAAAGAAAAAAACAAAATGCATATAAAAAAAACGGAAAATCTGTTATAAAAAAATGCACTAAAAATTTAAAAAAAAAAAAAAAAAAAAACGGGTAAAAAAAAATGTGTTAAAATAATAAAAATGCACTAAAAATTAGTTGGTCGTTTAGTAGGTCTACCCATATTTAGACAAATAAAATCAGTTATAAAACTTCAAAGTCACTAAAAAGCGAGAAATAAAACCTATTTTGACAAAATGGAAACCCGACTTCAAAAATCAAATATTCTATAACAAAAAATGCACTAAAAAGTAAAAAAATAATTGCATATTCTTGTGCCAATTTTAGTTCACCTTAGCAAAATTTTTTAAATATATATGCACAATTATTGTTATTAAAAAATTTTTTAAATATATATGCACAATTATTGTTTAAAAAAAATTTTGCTAAGGTGAACTAAAATTGGCACAAGAATATGCAATTATTTTTTTACTTTTTAGTGCATTTTTTGTTATAGAATATTTGATTTTTGAAGTCGGGTTTCCATTTTGTCAAAATAGGTTTTATGTGGCATCAATTCAGTGTAAAATATATCCATGTATAACTATTATTAAACTAAAATAATGTGTTAATACTATCAAATACATATAAATATAGCAACCTGTAGCGTGTCTGTACATACAAGTGAAATGAAATAGTTATTATTAAATTCATTGTAATTATTACTACAAAATACTTGGCATTCGAGTGCATTTTACATACAATTACCCAAACTGTATACTTTATTGTGTGTGCAATAAATACACTCCCGTTCATAAAGATTGAACCAGTTGAAACATTATAAGTGTTATTGTAATATATACATATATTTAGTAATATATATACGGTTAGAATGTGACTTACTGGTAGTTCAATTTTTACGAACGAGAGTGTACATATAAATTAAAAGTGTACATTAAAATTATTCGAGTGATGAGACTCATTTTCATCTGCCTGGTTACCTAAACCAGCAAAACTGTTGCATTTGGGGGTCCATACCCCAAGAAAAATAGTTAAACAACATTAGCAACCACAACAGTTTTATTAACAGTTTTGTTAGAGTTTTAACCTAGTGGTGTAAAAGTGTCATACTTTTTCGAACACGATGCTGGTACGAAAATTGCAATGAATGAATTTATTTACCGAACAACGTTGGCTGACTACTTTTGGCCTGAAATTAATGTTATGGACCTGAATGACGTTTATTTTCAGCAAAACCGCATGACCACACATCTTGTGAAAAAATAGCTCTACTGCATAAGAAATTTCCTGGCCACCGAGATCATGCAATTTATTACTATTCGATTTTTTCTTTGAGGCTACGTTAAAAATTAAGTAAACGCCATGCTTCAGCAACGATTCAACCACTCAAAAACAATATTAGAGCTGTTATTGGCAACATACTGACGCGAAATCGTGATTAAAAATTCCATACAAAAATGGACATTTGTAAGAAAAGCCTACTCAAACATTTGTTAGATATTGTGTTCCATTCCTAACCTCAGAGTTTTTACTTTTGATTAAAATAATAATATCACCTCTTGTAACGAAAATATTGCGTTTTTTTGTAGATTTAAAATGACACCTCTGATTGAAATACCCTTTGTAATGATGACAAAAGTGGTGAAACTGTCACCAAATTAGTAACAAGTAACATATCCTGCGACAGTATAAGAGTAATTTTAATAAGAGTAAAATTATCAGGAACAAATGTGAATGAAGGAAATTTTAACAAGAGCAATTTCAATATAATTTAAAATTTATTATATTTTAAATCTAATATATTTTAATCTAGTTAATTTTCTATTTATTTTTATTTTTGTCTGTTGATCTCGACTTTATATCTATTTCTAATTGTCAAAGAGTAAAGTACGACTAGCTAATTCATACTGATGATGACTACATTGTAGTCGAAATACGTATTTATAATATAAAAAAAACTGATCTAGGTAAAGGGGGCGACTTTGAAATTTTATTTCAAAAACCTAGAGTTCTCACTAATTATCATTCGATAATATAATGATTATAAAATTGGATTCAAGTAAGCAGAAGCTCTGGAAAGCCTAAAATACTTCAATAAACAGTTACCTGAAATAAACTATAGAATTGTAAAATTGCAATGCTACAAGTATTATCGTTATTTTTAATAAAGTAAGATGGTTCTTACATGTTAAATTCTTACGAAAAAGAATTATCTATTAACAGAATTATCTATTAACAACTCGAAAAATTACACGTATGTCAAACACAGGCTACTGCAGTCACAATGAGTAACTAGTTAATAAAGTGTATAACTGACGTGGCCGGGAAAGTTAATATGAATGTAAACCACGATAAGAAAATAATAATGAAAGTTAACCCCTGGTTTACAAATGAGAATTTAGAACTAAAATCGCAGGTAAACTACGCATTTAAATAAAACCTATTTTGACAAAATGGAGACCCGACTTCAAAAATAAAATATTCTATAACAAACAAGTAATGTAACAACTAACTGAGTAAATTGTTTGAATACCCAGTATATACTGAGTTGTATATCAATGTTTGAATTGTGAATATTTCTGCCTATTCAATGTTTATAAAATATGAATTATTTGTAAATGTTTGTTTTGTGTTAATAATTTTTCTTGAGACTGTAAAAATGTTCTTGCATTTAAAAAAATTTATATTAATGTTCTTGCGATTTTTATATATTTAAATATTGAGTTATATAATTGAGTAAATCAACGCGACGCGGCTGTTAACGCAAAGCGTTGTTTAAAGCGAGCCGTTAGGCGACGCGAAAAGTTAGTCAACGCGAAGCTTTAGTAAATCAACGGAAAGCGTTGGTAAACGTAAAGCGTTGGTAAACGCAAAGCGCTAACCACGAAACGTAAGCTAAAGCGATCCGTAAGTCAGTCAACGCGAAGCGTTGGTTAATGAGAAGCGTTAGTTATTCAAAGCGAAGCATCGGTGATTGGCGAAGCTTGACGTCACGCGAACGTTAATCAACGCAGTGCGGTAACCAACGCAGACCGTCAGATTAAGCGAGCCGTAAATCAGCCAACGCGAAGCGTTGGTCAATGAGAAGCGCTAGTCAATAGGAAGCGTTAGGTCAACGCAAAGTGTAAGTTAATCAACGCAAAGCGTTTACAAACGCCAAACGTAGGCTTAAACAAACTGTAAATCTGCCAACGCGAAGCGTTGGTTAATGAGAAGCATTAGTTATTCGAAGCGAAGCGTTCGTGATTTGCGAAGCGTGATTTCACGCGAATCATTAAACAACGCAAAGCGTTAACCAAGGCGAACCGTAAGCTTAAGCGACCCGTAAATCAGCCAACGCGACGCGTTGGCGCAATGGGAAGCGTTTGTCAATAGGAAGCGTTAGGTCAACGCGAAGCGTTGGTAAACGCGAAATGAAAGCTAAAGCGAAACGTAAGTCAGCCAACGCGAAGCGTTGGTCAATGAAAAGCGTTAGTCTATAGGAAGTGTTAGTTTAACTCGAAACGTAAGCTGAAGTGAACCGTAAATCAGCCAACGCGAAGCGTTGGCCAATGATAAGCGTTAGTTATCCAAAGCGAAGCGTCAGTGTTCGGAATCGTTAATCAACGAAAAGCTTGAACCAACGCAAAACGTAATCTTAAGCTAGCCAAAAGTTAGCCAACGCGAAGCGTTAGCATAACGTTGGTTAACGCAAGGCGTTTACCAAAGTGACCCGTAAGATTAAGCGAGCCGTAAATCAGCCAACGCGAAGCGTTGGTCAATGAGAAGCGCTAGGCAATAGGAAGCGTTAGGTCAACGCAAAGTGTTAGTTAATCAACGCAAAGCGTTTACAAACGACAAACGTAAGCTAAAACAAACTGTAAATCTGCCAACGCGAAGCGTTGGTTAATGAGAAGCATTAGTTATTCAAAGCGAAGCGTCCGTGATTTGCGATGCATGATTTCACGCGAATCATTAAACAACGCAAAGCGTTAACCTAGGCGAACCGTAAGATTAAGCGACCCGTAAACCAGCCAACGCGACGCGTTGGCGCAATGGGAAGCGTTAGTCAATATGAAGCGTTAGATCAACGCGAAGCGTTGGTAAACGCAAAGCGTTTACCGACGCGAAACGAAAGCTAAAGCGAACCGTAAGTCAGCCAACGCAAAGCGTTGCTTAATGAGAAACGTAAGTTATTCAAAGCGAAGCGTTGGTGTTTCGCGAAGCGTGTATTCATTCAAATCGTTAAACAACGCAAAGCGTTTACCAACGCGAACCGTAAGCTTAAGCTAGCCGTTTGTCAGATAACGCGAAGCGTTTGTCAATGAAAAGCGTTAGTTATTCAAAGCGAAGCATCGGTGATCCGCGAAGCGTGATTTCACGCGAATCGTTAATCAACGCAAAGCGTTAACCATTACGCGAACTGTAAGATTAAGCGAGCCGTAAGTCAGCCAACGCGAAGTGTTGGTCAATGAGAAGCACTTGTCAATAGGAAGCGTTAGGTCAACACAAAGCCGTGAACTACGTGACAACGAATCGTCGCTGATTCAACGCGAAGCGTGATTTCACGCGAATCGTTAATGATTAAAGTAAGCGTGAAAAATTAGTCAAATCGTAACGATAGTTAACGCGAAGCGAACGCACGCTTGAGTTATACAACGTGAAGAGTTAGCCGACGCGAAACGTAAGCTAAAATAAACCGTTAGTCGGCCAACGCGAAGCGTTGGGTAATGAGAAGCGTTAGTTATTCAAATCCGAAGCGTCCATGATTCGCGAAGCGTGATTTCACGCGAATCATTAAACAACGCAAAGCGTTAACCATCACAAAGCGTAACTTTAAGCGTGCCTTAAGTTAGCCAACGCGAAGCGTTGGTCAATTAGAAGCGTTAGTCAATAGGAAGTGTAAGGTCAACGCGAAGCGTTGTTAAACGCAAAGAGCTAACCAACATGAAACGTAAGCTAAAGTGAACTGTAAGTCAGCCAACGCGAAGCGTTGGTTAATGAGAAGCGTTAGATGTCAAAGCGAAGCGCCGGTGATTCGCGAAGCGGCTATGTTAATCAACGCAAAGCGTTTACCGACGCGAAACGAAAGCTAAAGCGAACCGTAAGTCAGCCAACGCGAAGCGTTGGTCAATGAAAAGCGTTAGTCTATATGAAGTGTTAGGTTAACTCGAAACGTAAGCTAAAGTGAACCGTAAGTCAGCCAACGCGAAGCGTTGGCCAATGAGAAGCGTTAGTTATCCAAAGCTAAGCGTCAGTGTTCGGAATCGTTAATCAACGACAAGCTTGAACCAACGCAAAACGTAATCATAAGCTAGCCAAAAGTTAGCCAACGCGAAGCGTTAGCATAGCGTTGGTTAACGCAAGGCGTTTACCAATGTGACCCGTAAAATAAAGTGAGGCGTAAGTCAGTCAACGCGAAGCATTGGTCAATGAGAAGCGCTAGTGAATAGGAAGCGTTATGTCAACGCAAAGCATTAGCTAATCAACGCAAAGCGTTGGTAAACGCAAAGCGTTTACAAACACGAGATGTAAGCTAAAACAAACCGTAAGTCAGCCAACGCGAAGCGTTGGTTAATGCGAAGCGTTAGTTAATCAAAGCAAAGTGTCGGTGATTAGCGTCATTTCACGCCAATCGTTAAACAACGCAATGCGTTAATCAACGGGAACCCGTAGCTTGTTAAAGACAAAGCGTTTAACAACGCGAAACGAAAGATAAAGCGAACCGTAAGTCAGCCAACGCGAAGCGTTGGTTAATGAGAAGCGTTAGTTATTCAAAGCGAAGCGTCGGTGATTCACGAAGCGTGATTTCACGCGAATTGTTAAACAACGCAAAGCGTAAACCAACGCGAACTGTAAGCTTAAGCGAGGTGTATGTCAGCCAACGCGAAGCGTTGGTCAATGAGAAGCGTTAATCAATAGGAAGTTTTGACAACGCGAAACGTAAGCAAAAGCGATCAGATGGTCAGCGAAACGAAATCTAAAGCGAACCGTAAATCAGCCAACGCGAAACGTTGGCCAATGAAAAGCGTTAGTTATGCAAAGCGAAGCGCCAGTGATATCGCGAAGCGTGATTCAACTCGAATCGGTAACCAACTAAAAGCGTGAACCAACTCGAAACGTAAGCTAAAGCAAACTATAAGTCAGCCAACGCAAAGCGTTAGTAAATCAACCCATTGCCTTGGTAAACGCAAAGCGTTAACCGTCGCATCACGCAAGCTAAAGCGAACTGTTAGTCACCCAACGCGAAGCGTTGGTCAATAGGAAGCGTTAGGTCAACACGAAGCGTTAGTTAATGAATGCGAAGCGTCAGTGATTCAACGCGAAGCGTGATTTCACGCGTAGCGTCAATCAACACGAAGCACTAGTTAACGCGAAGCGTAGGCAACTCAACGCTAAGTTGTTAAGCTAAGCGACGTTAGTTATCCAACGCTAATATATATATATATATATACATATATATATATATATATATATATATATATATATATATATATATATATATATATATATATGTATATATATATATATTAGCGTTATATATATATATATACATATTTATATATATATATAAATATATATATGTATATATATATATATATAAATATATGTATATATATATAAATATACACATATATATATGTATATGTATATTTATATATATATACATATATATATATATATATATATATATATATATATATATATATATGTATATATATATATATAAACATATGTATATATATATAAATACATATATATATATATATATATATATATATATATATATATATATATATTTATATATATATATATATCTATATAAATTTTTTTGATGATTTTTGATAGGATCGATGGACCTTTGAATAAAATTTTTGCAAAATTTTGACATCTGTACGAGACCAACTACTTCTTTGAAAAGGAAAATCACTTAATCCTTGACCTTATGGTTAAAAAAACTGAAATAAACATAAAAACAATACTATTTGATGTATGTTATGTTTGTCATGTGCCCGTTTGTACATGGAGACCATGCCTTCATTCGCTTATCAATTGTATTTATCATTTTTTTCAACTTTGAGGCCAGATTTTGAGAAAACTATTGAGTTTATGAAAAAGTGTTTCAAACAAAAGTTGTTTATTATAAAGAGAAGAAGATTTTTTGTTAACAAATTTTTTTTCTGACTCTTACGGTTTCAAAGATGTGTAATTCCCCCTTTTTATTTGCTCTTTCTGCACAAATTATGAGAAAACTATTGAGTTTATGGAAAAATTTTTCAAACAAAATATGATTATTTTAAAAAGAAGAAGATTTTTTGTCTCAAAATTTTTTTTCTATCTCTTACGGTTTCAAAGACGGATATTTCCCCCCTCTTAGCGGGGGGAAACATGTTCCGATATTGCCCATTAACGAACTTGACCTTACTTTTTTGCTCTAGAACACACACAAAAATTTTCAGCTCGTTATCTCTTTTCGTTCTTGAGTTATCGGCTTCACAGACGGACGGACGGACGGACGGACATGTGAAAATGGCCGAATTAGGCCATTTTATGAATACCTTTTTGAAGCATTTTTGTCAAGGATTAATATTTTCAAGCGTTACAAAGTCGGGACTAAACTTAATATACCTTGTATATTTACAAATATACTGGGTATAAAAATGCACTTAAAAGTAAAAAAATAATTGCATATTCTTGTGCCAATTTTAGTTCACCTAAGCAAAAAATTTTAAATATATATGTACAATTATTGTTATTTTTGGAGGCGGTTTCAGCATAGAGAAATTCACATAAATTTTGGACACCGCCTCCAAAAATAACAATAATTGTACATATATATATAAAAATCGGGTTTCTATTTCGTCAAAATAGGTTTTATTTCTCTCTTTTTAGTAACTTTGAAGTTCTATAACTTATTTTATTTGTCTAAATATGGGTAGACCAACTAAACGACCTACTAACTTTTAGTGCATTTCTTTATAACACTTTTTTTTTATCCTTTTTTTTTTTTTTTTTTTTAATTTTTAGTGCATTTTTTCATAAGAAGGGTACAAAATTCTTCGTATAAGAGGACACGATCAGATAAGAGACGTTTTAAGTGGTGTTTAACCGAGTTCACCCCGGCTTCCCACAAACCACCGGCTGACGGGTTGGCGTGAGCGTTAAAAACTCTCTTAATTTCCCGTCCTACAAGGTAATCAGATAAAACATTATTGTTCTCTCTTATGAATTGAAAAGTTTCGTTAAGAACTCGAGATGCACTTATATAGTTCGTGCCTCGATCAGAAAACAAAGAATTGGGTAAGCCTCCTCTTCTCGCTATAAAACGATCTAAGGCCGCAAAAAAACAGTCTGTGGAGAGGGATGATAATAACTCGAAGTAACCGGCTTTCGTTGAAAAGCAAACAAAAAGGGCAAAATAACATTTATTAATAGGGCTGTTGCGTCGAGATTCATCTTTCATGGGATATGGTCCTGCTAGATCTACCCCAGTGTGAACAAAGGGTCGACCTTGGACGAAACGTAACGCAGGTAAACTGGACATAAATGGCTGACTAGGCTTGGCAATAAAACCGACACAACGAGTACAATTGAAGATAATTTTTGTCACAAGTTCACGTACCCGAGGAATGTAATACGATCGTTGGACAAGACACTGGACGATTTTATTACCACCGTGAAGGCTGGTAATATGAAAATGCTCTACTATGAGCTTAGAGAGATGGGATCTGGCAGGCAAGATAAATGGATGGCGAAACGATATAGATCGATTTCCTTGACGGGCAGTATCTATTTCGTGAGGCAAATAAAATCCTTGAGTAACTCTAATAATTATTTTGGAATTTTGAAGCTCGGCGACAGATAAATACTGGAAATTACGTTATTCCTCGGAAAGCGAAGTGTTTGTCTTAAATCTTAATATCCAGGCTATAACTCGATTGGCCCTAAAAAAGGAAGAGAAGCGCTCAAGAAGAACAAAACCAACATCTCCACCCGCTACATGTCCTATCAACGATGTGCTAACCTCATTCAGGTCGGGCAGGTCAGAAACGGCTACTAATTCTTGGTATGGCCAGAAAGTAAAATCTTCATGCAAAAAATCGTGACCTGACCACCACAACTTATGTTTTACGAGCTGACTTGGTATACAGCCACGACTTGGTACATGAAACCATTGGGATGGTAAAGTCCGATCTAAGATGCTAACGACACGATTTGCTACGAACACCTTGAGAAGATGAGCTGGGGTGTGCAGCCATGACAAAACTACCATAGACTCTGTGAAGAAGTAAAGCTTTTTTATATGAAGGCGAGCTCGGAGTGGTAATAAAGACTCTATGAGCTTGGCAAGCATGCACTTAACTCAAGACGGGGAATTGTGATTGGTTTCACTGGCGCAACCTCAGTTTTTGCCCGAATCAAGCAGCCATTGCAGAGTTAGAAGCATCCGAAAATCCAATAAGCCCAGGTGGATGAATGTAGTATCAAGAATGTGACGTGGATTCTTGATGGATTGAAGGCAAGTTATTTCTTTGGCAAATTGACTCCATTGTTTAATCATTTAAGAAGGAAAAATATCATCCCACCCGATTCCTTGTAACCTGACTTTGTGCAATCATATTTTCATCCATATAACTACAGGTCCCAGAAATCCTGGTAACTCATAGTTTCAAATCGATAACAAAAAACATCGTCTTCAGATATCCACTGAATTCTAAGAACCTGAATATTCTCGACATCACCAAATTTGTGAGGCTCCTCCATATAGTCCTGGGGAAGGTAATTCAGAACGCCAGCATGAGAGCTTGCCCACAAGGCAGATAAGTCATCACGTAACTGACGGGCTTTAACATGGAGGGGGCTCAACCTAAATGGTTAGGGATCCGTACCAATAAATGAAGGGTTCGTACAATATCCGATCAAAAACATAAATGTAAGAAAGGGTCGAGTTTTCGGGAAAATGCTTAATGTAATAGTTGCTTCTTAAAAAGTGATGATATGGGAGAAAGGACCGAGCTATTTACAAAGTAAATAGATCCAGACTTCATATAATAGTTGCTCCTTAAAAAGTGATGATATGGAAGTAAGGACCAAGCTATTTACAAAGTAAATTGCTCTTGACTTCATATAATATTTGCTCCTTAAAAAGTGATGATATCCCATTAAAGAGCCAGGCTATTTGCAAACTAAATAGCTCTAGACTTCATATAATAGTTGCTCCTTAAATAGTGTTGATATCCCATTAAAGAGCCGAACTATTTACAAAGTAAATAGCTCGGTAAACTATTTACCAAAAAATTAATGAGGGATAAATTGACTTCTTAAAAAGTGATGATATGGGAGAAAGGACCGAGCTATTTACAAAGTAAATAGATCCAGACTTCATATGATAGTTGCTCCTTAAAAAGTGATGATATGGAAGTAAGGACCATGCTATTTACAAAGTAAATAGCTCTTGACTTCATATAATAGTTGCTCCTTAAAAAGTGACGATATCCCATTAAAGAGCCGAGCTATTTACAAAGTAAATAGCTCTAGACTTCATATAATAGTTGCTTCTTAAAAAGTGATGATATGGAAGTAAGGACCAAGCTATTTACAAAGTAAATAGCTCTTGCCTTCATATAATAGTTGCTCCTTAAAAAGTGACGATATCCCATTAAAGAGCCGAGCTATTTGCAAAATAAATAGCTCTAGACTTCATATAATAGTTGCTCCTTAAATAGTGATGATATCCCATTAAAGAGCCGAGCTATTTACAAAGTAAATAGCTCGGTAAACTATTTACCAAAAAATTAATGAGGGATAAATTGACTAATGTAAGAAAAAATTTGGTTGAAATTTATTTGAAGTTTTTTGAAGTATTTATTGAAGTTTTTCCTTAGTATGTTCTTAAAATTTTATAACGCGGCAAGTTTAAACGTATTTGAAGTCAACAAAAAAAATAACTTGCCGCGATATAAAATTTTAAAAACATAACTATAGAAAACTTAAACATAAACTAAGAGAAAACTTACGAAATACATTTCATTACTTTGTAAATAGCTCGGTTCTTTAATGGGATATTGTCGCGGTATCTTGGCTGTCTTTATTACTCAAAGGAGCGCTGTCTGAATCTGCAACAGATTCCAATACTCAACAAAAACAAAAAAAATATGTTAGTAAAAGGTTTCACTAAATATTTTCCAATTGGAATGACACGCATGATTTTTTAAAGAAAAAAAAATTAAATTAAATTAAATTTTTACGAAACAAAAAACCTGACTTAATTGCTTTTAAAAAAAATGACAATCCAATTTCTTTTTCAACAATTTTTTTTTAAATTTTTCAACACAATGTCAAACTTTAAATTAATTGTACAAATGCCAACTTTAACTTAATCTTTAACTTGATCTAAATCGAACAATTATATACTTTGAACCGAATCAAACAACAGTCGATTTTAAACTGATCTTTCTAGAACATGGTTGTTGTTTTGAAGAAATATCTTTTTGAAAATATATTTTTGCATGGAGGTTTCTCGAATAATTTAGTTTATCAACAACCATGGGTGCAGTCGGAAGGTTCAGATTATTTATCAAGTTAATTAAAAATTATAATACTGTACTAGGTGCTTAGGCATCGAACCAGCGCGACACCCATCCTGTTTGATATTTAACTGTCCACTTAGCAGACATGGCCACTGCTAATTCAAATTTCTACACTAACTTTATGATACCTAGATTATTCATAACAAGCATGTTCTGTTTACTCAATCGTACTTGTTTATACAAAAATTTTTCAACAAAATTTATTTTTGCATGTATTTGCTTTTGAACAAAATTATACTTGATTTTTTTATTTAAATTATATCTGATAATTTTTTGATTTTTTAAAAAAAAAAAGAAAAACTTTAAATCAAAAGCAGTTTTATTATAATTTTTTTTTCATTTTTCGACTTAAAAAAAAACTTTGTGTAAAGAAAAAAAATAAATCGAACTAGATTATTTTCGTTTTGCACTTAAAAAAAAACTTCTTCTTTTTCCAAGAGAAAAATATTTTTTCTTAAATATTTTTCGTAATATTTTTCTCAATCTTTTTTGTAATAAAATAAGAACATGTGCTGGATCCAGAAAAATTATTCTGAATAATTTTCAATACAACAAAATCTCCTCCTCTAGACTCCAACACATGTTTTTTAATTTGCTATTATATTTGGTCGACCAATTTCTGACTTAAGAACTATTTGAACTATTTGAATTGTACTAGTACATTTCTAGCTTAACTTAAAGTGTACGTACACATTACTTTGTTCTTCGTTCTTCAACGGCGCTTGGTGTTGATTGCCGTTCGTCTGGGCCGCAAGTTGTACCCTGGCTCTATTGCTCTGGCCTCTGGCTCGTTCACACTTGATACATCCCGTCGTCTTCCATCACCTCCATGCCTTTGACCTCTCGATCGATCCGGAAGAAATTGGCCGAACACCTCGTTCCCCACACTCAATCTTCCCTGATTGCCATTGTCGGCGGTCCTTGCACTGGCCGGCTTCAAGAGACCTCCATGTATCTTCGTTGGAGGCCCTGTATCCAAAACATATATTCCAGCTGATAGACTTCTCAGCACCCTGTAAGGTCCTTTCCACTTCGGTGCCAATCCATTATGGACACCTTCTACCTTACTGCTGAGCAGTTGATTGCGCATCCAGGCGGACACTCGAGGTTGATAAACGAGTCCCGTCACACTTGGTCGTTTTCTTCGGCATTGGCCAATATTGTTTGCCGAGCTCTCTCAACATTTTCCTTGCGTTCTTGGTTTCTCTCGTTAATCCATTCTTGCATCTCTTGAGGCTCTTCTACAATTTGCATTTGCCAATCTCCAGGCTTCTTCATTTCTGGTCTCAGTAACAATTGGGCAGGCGAAAAACCAGTTTTTCTATTTGCTCTGTTACGTATTGCAAATAAGCACTTTAGTAGTTGTTGGTCCCTGTTTTTGTGTGCTTGGTCCAATAAGTTTAAACGCAACAACTTCTTTAACTCTTGGTTCTGTCGTTCCGTGTGGTTGGCTCGTGGATAGTATATTGGAGTGGTCCATATTTCAGTATTCCAATCTCTATTCGCTGCTTTCCATTCTTTTGATCTGAACTGGGGACCATTATCACTAAGTACTGCTCTTGGATATCCATAACGACTAAATACTTCGTCTTTCAGTACTTGGGCTGTCTTCGAGGTCGACGTGGCTCCCAATGGAAATGCTTCGATCCATGAAATCGAGCCATGATCCAGTGAAAATATCAGTCACAACCAATATATTCATCTTTCCACGTAATGTGCGTGGGTATGGACCCATCAAGTCGATGGTGACTACCTCCCATGGTGAGGTAGGTCTTTGACTTCTCATACTTGAACTTGGTTTCTTGTTCAGTGGCTTTACTCTAGCACACGTATCGCACCCTATTACATATCTGCGTATGCCATCTTGCATCCCCTACCAGTAGACGTGGTTACGGATTTGACGATACGTTTCTCTCCATCCAGGGTGTGCCCTTCATCATTTTATTTATCTTTTTTCAGATAAAAATATCTGGTTTTCAGACTTTTCTGGGTGGTTTCACCCCTAGATCTATCCTCCTTCCAAATATCAACTTTCTGGGACAACTGTAAGTACCCTAAAATATTTATGATGAGTGAGTACTTAAAATGTAGATTATGGAGTTTTGGAGTTTAATAACTTCGATGTGAATATTAAAACTATAATGTTGAAACTTAGTTTACAACGCCAAATGATGGTTCCCAAGTTACGCTTTATATTTTAGTTAAAATGCCTAAAAATCCCTATTTGGTCCTGTAAACATCAAACAGTATACAAAAAATACAAAAATTTGCAAAGTGGAGCTATCATAATGAAACTTAATAATTATGTTCTCGGAACAAATATGTTCACGTTAATATGGCGGACCCATAAAAGTTTGCAAGGTTAGCTATTGTTTTATGATATGTGATATATGAGTTCAATAGTCTATTTTGACTTAACACAGAAGAATCTGCGATTATTTTTTCGATATCTCTATTGGTTTCAGAGAAATTTAAATTTGTAGGCTCAGGCAAAAAACAAAATATTCAAATTAATATTTTATTTTTGAAACTCATTACTGATATCACAGAAAACATTCCACGTCCAGTAAAAGTCAATTTATATGCAGATGATTTAACAATATACTCGTCGAGCCAAAACTCAAAATATACACAGAAATACCTTCAACAAGCACTTGATGCTATACAAGATTGGTGCAAAGTAAATGGACTGAAAATTTCCACATCAAAAACCACTTACATGTCCTTTTCCAAAAGAAAAAATCACACCTTACATTTACATCTAAATAACTCACTAATTAAAAAATCTACAACGCACAAATTTCTAGGTATGTGCCTCGATGAGCATTATAACTTTAAAAATCATATATCGCGATTGAAATCAAGTTGTTTGAAATCTATAAATATCCTTAAATTACTATCAAATAAGCATACAGGCTCTGATCGAAAAACTCTTAAAAAAATATACATTTCAATCATTAGAAGCAAACTTGATTATGGCTGCTTCATCTACAATAGTGCAAAACCTTCCACACTAAAATGTCTGAATTCAATTCAAAATCTCTGTCATAGGCTGATTAGTGGAGCCTACCGTACAAGTCCAATAATAAGTCTAAACTGTGAAATGGGCGAGCTCACATTGGAACAACGGCGAAATTATCTCACATCAAAATATATTAATAAAATACACCAAAATCCGTTATCATCAATACATAAAATATTACTAACTCCATTTCAAGCGGTAACTGAAAAGAAAAAACACCTTCCAAAGCCACTACCCACCATCCATTCAACATTTGTAACTTCCATAAACGTTCCTTTAAACATATTTGAAGACAAGATCACCCTTAAAAATTTTAAAAATATACCACCCTGGATAGAGAAACTAACTAAATTTAATTTTAAAATGAACACAAAGAATAAAAACTCAACTTCTCCTCAAGAATATAAACAATTATTTAACAAAATTATAAATACATATAGTGATTATATAAAAATATATACGGACGCATCCAAATCAAATGTTTCAACAGCCTGTGCAGTTATTTTTAAAGACACAATCTATAAATATAAATTAAATCATATAAATTCAATTTTTTCGGCAGAAGCCATAGCGATACTACAAACGTTATCCCTAATAAATAGTGATCATAATATTCACAAATTTAAATATTTAATAATAAGTGATTCGTTTAGTGTTCTAAAAGCAATCGAAAATAAAAATAACAAAAGCACACTAATAACAAACATCATACACACAATATTTCAATTATCGTATAGTAATAAGATCATTCAGTTCCTATGGGTCCCAAGTCATGTGGGTATCTCTGGCAATGAAGACGTGGATCGAGCTGCTGATGACGCTCACTTATCTGGCACAGTAATACCTAAAATTGACTCCAAAGATCTATTAAAATACGTACAACAAAACCAGTACAAAAATGCAGACATTAAATGGCTGGCTATAAATCCACAAAACAATCACCTTCGACAAATCAAGAACACATACCAACAATGGTAAACCTCAAATCAAGACAATCGAAAATTTGAAGTGGCTTTGACCAGACTACGAATAGGACACACTAAACTAACTCACTCCTATTTAATGAGCAAAACCATCCCCCCGATATGTAGTCTCTGCAACATACCACTCACAATACAACATCTTCTAAATAAACTATTAGGAAATCAACAACAAGATCTAAATAACCTCTTTAAATATCTGAAGCAAACAAAATTACTTCACCAAATCTGATCAGATAATGTAATTTTATTGAACGCATACTGCGTAATGACCGTAGTAGTTAAAAACGCAGTATAATTTATAAAAAAAAAAAAAAAACTCGTTACTTATTCAATTTTGTGTTGAATGTATTACTAATTATTACGTTTTACTTGGCAAAAATCCATTATAATTATTAAATAAAACAAATATTCGAAATTTTCATAAAATCACTTTATTTGACTAATTTCGGAAAAAGAAGGTAATTAATTATAACCGTTTAGTAGATAGTGCCCAAAAATATTTTTGTTTTTCTTCTCAATACTTAGTTTGTTATATGTTTCCTCAATATATACAAATCTTTCCACAATTATTAGCTGTTGTTGAGTTATGAGATAATGGGCATTGTTCAAATATAACAGTCTATGAATTCTGGTATAAAATCAGAGTCCTACTATATTATAAAAATTATTATAGTTGAAAAACTATATATAAGCTTTGAGTGTAGAATTTTATAATGTTTTTCGAGAAAGTCATAAAAAGCTTAAATAAACAAATTTAGATTTATTTATTGGTTATGAGAAACTTATTAAAAATCAGTTTTACAGAAAGGAAATTGTTCAGCAAAAAAATCCTTGTATATTCTAGATCGTAATATTGTACCTTCAGTATAGATTACCAGGCATAAGCCTTAATGTTAATAAGGAGTTTTTTCATATATACATATATACAAAAACTCTACCTCATACAACGAAATATGGATCATAATTTTTATTCTCTAGTGTTCGTGTGTTTTATTCGACGAGGTGTAAGTAATTTACGTTTAGTCAACGTGGATTGCATAAATAATTTTTTTTTTGCTTCGTAAAAAACAAGATAATGAAGATCTGCTTTATACACCCATATCTAAGTAAATTGGGTTACACATCACGGCTTTTTTCGGTAAACAGATAGTGTTGTATGCGGTTATGCTTAACGATGACATTATGTATCTTATATGTTGTACAGAAAAAAGCTTTTTTGTAGTTGTATCTGTGTTAAGAATAGTGGATAACAAAGATGAAACGAGCGCGTGTACATTTCTTTATCCATAGAAAATATTATGGTTATAAAAATGTGTGTATCTATTTGTGGATAAAAATGTTGTCCTATAGGTTATATGTTTTTGTTGTCGTAATACATTCATTTTAAATATACATTGAGTTTGCTGTAATTTGAAAATCCAAATATTTTTTGAAGTGCTATTTTACAAACATTATGTGAACTGTTATATATAGTTTAATATTATTTCAAAATTTTGTAAAGGCAAATATTTTTTAATCTGATTTTAAAACATTGAGGTCGTCTCGTTTACGTAGCTTAGAACAAACTTCTTATCATTATACGTATTCCAATATTCTGCTCTGTTCTTTTTGCCACTATTTACGCTTTATGAAAATTAACGAATTAACGAATGTCTATTCGCAAATATATGTGTAAATGACACATTTGTCAACATAATTTAAATCATACTACACAGTTTCTGCTTGTGTTGAGTTCTTAACTTATAAATTATTGTTAATGTTTTTAATTTATTAATTAAATACATGCATTATTTCACACCGAAATTTTCTTTTATATATAACACCTTTCCCATTTTGTTTACAGACTTTGTAAATAAAGGCCGTCACGTCTTTATCCAACCACCCACTTAACTACATAAGTATTCAACCACAGAACTATTCACTCTCTTTGCCATTCACACAAAAACACGCTCATCAACACACTCACACATCCACATTCGTATACATTTTTAAACTCCTATACACACGCACAAACCAACTCTTAAGCTAAGTGTACACCTGAGACAAAGTCTCGAGACTAGTCTCAGGGTATTGTCCATTTGAGATCACTTTTTCTCTCGTGACAACTCTCTGAGACTCGATAATCATTCCAGTCTCGAGACAAGGATATTTCGTATCCACTTGAGAGTCTACTCACAGCTGTGACAAGACAATAATAATAATAAGTAATATAGCAACTAACTGAGTAATACCCAGTATATACTGAATTGTATATCAATGTTTGAATTGTTAATATTTCTGGCTATTCAATGTTTATAAAATATGAATTATTTGTAAATATGTTTGTTGTGTCACAATTTTTTAAAAATATCTCATGACCTTAAAAATGGGCACATTTTTTGCTTTCCGAGGAACTTTGAGCACAAATTATGAGAAAACTATTAAGTTTATGAAAAAAAAGTTGTTTATTTTAAAGAGAAATAGATTTTTTGTTAACAAATTTTTTTTCTACCACTTACGGTTTCAAAGATATAAAGGGGGGAAACACGTTCTGATTTTGCCCATTTAAGAACTTGGCCTTAATATTTTGCTCTAGAACACACACAAAAATTTCAGCTCGTTATCTCTTTTCGTTCTTGAGTTGCAGAAATTACCGAACGAGGCCATTTTATAAATACCTTTGTGAAGCATTTTTGTCAAGGATTAAAATTTTCAAGCGTTACAAAGTTGGGACTAAACTTAATATACCTTGTATATTTATATATACTGGGTATAAATATTATAACATAAACAAACTGTATTTCTCTATGGATATGAACCATAGATAAAATATAGTAGTGGGTACAACAGTGAAGTCTCCGAGAGCTCGCAAACTCTTCCAACACGGACGGAAAACTGGAGACTGAGTTTCGACAGCATTATTATTTAAAATTAATATGCATGTTCACCTGTGATCGGTGCTCTCTCGGAGATCTGTTCGGACTTATCTCCGATACTGCTCTCAGCCCCCTATCCATTTGTGAGTCGAGTCTCGTGACTACTCTTGAGACGGTTTTGTCTCAGATGGTCACCTACCTTTACCAAAACAATCACCTGCAATCCTTAAGATGTCAACGACTACACATCCACGCTTCCGCTTTCCTAACACCCACCAAGACCAAGCCATATGTTAATACCTTGTCGGGTTTGGATACTAGTAATAAATACTATTATATACTATCTGTACATGCAAATTTTTATTTTTTTTCACCATTTTGTGAAAAAATTTGCCAAAGTTCTCATTGTAAACTCTCATCAACATACTTCGCTGATACCTGCAAGGCGTTTGATTCTTTGTTATTTCCTTTATCGCAGTGAAATGAGTCTTATTTAAGATGGAGATGTTTTAGTTTACAAAAATATTTAAAATTGTTAGGTTTGTAGCGGTGTCGCTTCATCATTAAATTATTATTATAATTTTGTTCTTCATTTTTTTCTGTTGCATTTCAACCTTGGTAATAGAGGGAAGTTATAGTTGAAATGCAACATATAAAAATGAAGAACAAAATTATAATAATAATTTAATGATGAAGCGACACCGCTACAGGTTTGTAACAACATATAATTTTCTCTTTTCCCTCCAACTGTCAGTTTTTTCTCTCCAACTGTCAATTTTTCATTCTTATCTACTAAATCCAACCATCCATAAGGACGAGAACCCTCCCTAATATTGTAATATTCAGTATATAGCTAAAACTTTTTATGCTCTTAGCACTTTGACTTGGTTCACTGGCCAAAAAACATGTTTTCGTACGAGCGCGTTTTACAATTTTAGCGATCACAAAATTTTGCGTGGTTGTCGTAAGCGGCTCAAATTGTTTCGTAACCACTGTTGTAGTCAAAATATTACTTACGTTAGTCTGTGTTGGAAAATATTTAATTCAGTTTACATTTTAATTCAATCATATTCATAAGAAAATGATGATCCTTCATCCATTTTGTTTCGATTTCAGTTATTGCTCAATAATATATCAAATAATGTAAATAGAATTATTATACTGTAATGGAGTCCAGCATTTTAACCATTCCCACGAATTTTGAAGGTATCTTCTTAATCGAAAATTTTGGATGAAATTGAATATGGACTGGAGGATATGAACTGGATATAAAATGTGTGTACGATAATTCTAGCCTCATTCATGTAAAAATAATAATAATACATGACCTGTTTTACATATTCCCATATGGTAATTGGAATACAACAAAAACATATAAATATTCATGACATGTGCTATATTTGGCTTTTGAATATTATTGCAAATGTTGTATTTACAAAATTTGACATCATATTTAACATGTTTTGCATGTTATTTTTTTATGGTAAGATAATGTTTTAGGCAACAGCATGTATTACGATAATATATTTCATAGTTGCATTTATTCAAGTGTTCTTTCTGCTGTTGATAGAAAATTAGCTCTTGTTAACTTGCCATTAAATTTAAAAGCGTATTCACGAAACGAAATTAACACAGAAAAATGTGAAGCTATATAAAAATGTTTAATTTATCTCTATTTAAAAAATAACAATTTACTTTCATTATTTATATTTTTATTTTTTAGGTAGTCCTTTAAAAAATTTCACAAAAAAAAAAATGTATTTTTTTGTATAACATTATGTTCCTACATGTGTTAAAATTTTTGTTTTATTAAATTAATAAAGCATTTAAAGAAGAAAAATTTTTTAATTGAAGCTTCTAGCTCATCTTAATGGTCGTCTCGTAATTTCCTCTTCACGTATGTACATGAATAAAGTAAAGTGTTTCCTATACTATTGAATCCAAAACGTTCAGGAGTACAAATAGGGTCGAAGGAACTATATTTACCATCATCTTATCATAAAACATTATAATCTTTCGCTTCAATAAACTATATTTTGACAAAATGGAAACCCGACTTAAAAAATCAAATATTTTATAACAAAACATGCACTAAAAAGTAAAAAAATAATGGCATATTATTGTGCCAATTTTAGTTCACCTAAGCAAAAATTTTTAAATATATATGTACAATTATTGTTATTTTTGGAGGCGGTGTCAGCATAGAGAAATTCACATAACTTTTGGACACCGCCTCCAAAAATAACAATAATTGTACATATATATTTAAAATTTTTTGCTTAGGTGAACTAAAATTGGCACAATGCAATTATTTTTTTACTTTTTAGTGCATTTTTTGTTATAGAATATTTGATTTTTGAAGTCGGGTTTCCATTTTGTCAAAATATGGTTTATTTCTCGCTTTTTAGTGACTTTGATTTTACTGATTTTATTTGTCTAAATATGGGTAGACCTACTAAATGACCTACTAATTTTTAATGCATTTTTTTATAACACATTTTTTTTACCCGTTTTTTTTATTTTTAGTGCATTTTTTATAACAGATTTTCAGTTTTTTTTACATGCACTTTGGTTTTTTTTTTGTAAAAATTTTTTTTTGGGGTCAGTTTTAAAAAAAAAATTTTCTTATTTTCCCATTTTGAATGAGTATACCCTTTCAAAAAACAAAATTTAGCAGAAATCGGTCATCACATATAAAATGAGGATTTTTCTCAATTTCCCGGGGATCCCCTAATCAGAATGCGATTTGGTGCCAATGGGACCAATGGGAAACCAAACCCTTTAAAACAAAAGAAAATTCCAAATCGGTTCATAAATGACGGAGTTCTGAGGTAACACACATAAAAAAAATATAAATAAAAATACAGACGAATTGAGAACCATCCTCCTTTTTGAAGTCGGGTTAATAAAATAGAAATTTGGAGAGCATTCAGAAATTATAATTGTTGGATCACATGACTCGTGCTATCGAAAAACTTCAAGTCGTAAATATAAGAAGACAATGATATAATATGGGTTGGAGTGAGGTGAATTTGAAGGTCATCTCATAGTTAACAGTTTCTATTTAATCGCTTATTACTTCCTAAAGAGTTATATGGTATGAAGTCCCTGAAGGTGGTTTTCTAAGGTCTTTATATTGTATTTTCAGGCTCTAATATAGACCGAAAATTTAACAGGGATATTTATTATACTTTTATTATTTATACTTCTTCTTGAATATGTGGACTTATATTTATTTATTGATTTTATATTAAATAGGCGATAAACAATGACAATTATACTCGTCGCTAAACAAACGTATAGTAAGAATATTTTTAAAATAATACATGCATTTAAGCATTCCTTTACTTAAACGCTTGCAAACTAATAAATTATGTGTAGAAGTATACAAAGCGAGATACATACACATATCGGTAATTTTCATTATTTTTAACCCGACTTCAAAAAGGAGGATGGTTCTCAATCCATCTGTATTTTTTTTTTAATGTTTGTTACCTCAGAACTCCGTCGTTTATTAACCGATTTTGAATATTTTCGTTTTAAAGAGTTTGATTTCCGATTGGTCCCATTGTCACTCAATCGCATTCTGATGAAGGGATGCCCTGAAAATCGAGGAAAACCCTCATTTTATATGTGATAACCGATTTCTGCGAATTTTTTTTTTTTTTGAAAGGGTATACTCATTCATAATGGGAAAATAAGAAAAACAAATATAAACAAATTTTATACAAAAAAAAACCGACCCCAAAAAAAAAAAATTTTTACAAAAAATAAAACAAAATGCTTGCAAAAAAAATTGAAAATCTGTTATAAAAAAATGCACTAAAAATTAAAAAAAAAAAAAAACGGATTAAAAAAAATGTGTTATAAAAAAATGCACTAAAAATTAGATGGTCGTTTAGTTGGTTTACCCATATTTATACAAATAAAATCAGTTATAGAACTTCAAAATCACTAAAAAGCGAGAAATAAAACCTATTTTGACAAAATGGAAACCCGACTTCTCAAATATTCGAAAACAAAAAACTAAAACGTAACAAAAAATAATTGCATATTGTTGCCCCAATTTTAGTTCATCTAAGCAAAATTTTTTAAATATATATGTACAATTATTGTTATTTTTGGAGGCGGTGTCCAAATTTTATGTGAATTTCTCTATGCTGACACCGATTCCAAAAATAACAGTAATTGTACATATATATTTACAAATTTTTGCTTAGATGAACAAAAATTGGCACAAGAATATGCAATTATTTTTTTACTTTTTAGTGCATTTTTTGTTTTCGAATATTTGAGAAGTCGGGTTTCCATTTTGTCGAAATAGGTTTTATGCAGTACAGCGAAGTCATTCTTTTTTAGTAAACTTATGCATCAGATCATTCGATTTCTCCGATCGGCAAGAGATAATCTGAACATTAGATAACATAGTAATAACAATCAAGTTCCTGTAAATCCATGTGCATAGGGCTTCTACCATACAAGGCCACCGTATTTTATTTGTTGCGATCGGTTAAGTTCCATTCCAGATCATGCCAATATTTTTATCTCAGCCATAAATGTTCTTCCTCAGGTGTTGACAGGGTGGACTTTTTTCCTTGAAACTTATCGCGTATCATAGGGCTGCTATAGCTATATCGTTTTGGTGTTTGATTTAGTTCTTGATTCGTGTGTCGCCATAGTTCTTCGTTCGATATTATTATTTCTAAGACATCTATAACATCCATTTTTTACTCTGGGTGGTCACGGGCCATGATTCACTGTCGTACAAAAGAACAGCTTTTACCGTGGTGATGAAAATATGTTCTAGAGAGATCATTGTTGACTTCCACGTCGCTTTTTGGCTACGAAAATGTTGTTGCATTAACAATGTTAATTTTTCACAAGCAAATAAAGTGAAATACTTGGAGTTTAGTGAAATGCTTCTATCTAAGTAGAAAACTTACGTCTACACCCAGCAGAAACACATCTAGACCAAAAGAAAGCTACTAAACTTAATATAAATAATATTAAAGAGAACTCTAGGATTTTTCGAAATAAATTTCCTAGATCAAAATTTTTTGTATTTTATAAATACGTTTTTCGACTACAAAGTAGTCATCATCAGTATGAATTAGCTAATTGTAATTATTCTCCGAGGAGATGTTACTTGTTGCTAATTTGGTGACGGTCTGCACACAGATTTTTGGTATGTGCACAATTTATACTTCCTAATAACCTACCAAATTGTTATGTCAACCAATCAACATCGATCACGTGTTAAGTGATTGGCCAAAGTTCGGCCAATGATGTTGAAGTATTGGACCACGTGATTTTGACAGTTCAAGATCTCAAAATTAATAATAATAGATTCCAAATCCGACCTAAGAAACCAAATCGTTTCAATTCTTCTAAATTGGTTTTAACTTCAACAATTCAATCTTAATTCTGAAATTTTTTTGTTAAATCGGATATGATTTTGACAGTTAAGAATCTCAAAATAAAAATAAAATTTAAAAATTACAAACCAAACTAAATCATGAAACCAAATAATTTTAATCTCAAAACCAGTCTTAATCCTAACAGTTCAATCTTAATTTTGAAATTCTTATTAAATCGGAATTTGGAATAGGTCCTTTGTCTAAATTTTGATCTAGGAAATTGGGGCAAAAATCTAAATTTATTACTAAACTTAAATTATTCAAAATATAATTGTCTCATAGGACAATAATATTTTGCCATTTTATTATGCCATTTGCGTAATGAAATTTACAATGTAAAGATTATTTCCATTGTTGAGTCACCTGACACAGGTGTATTTGCGTTGTGAACAAACCGTAATGTGGCTTGGTCACAATAAAGGCTACGCCAATTACTCTGAATCCAACATGATATAACTACTAACATAATTCTCTTATATGACTATCAACATACATTATACATTCTCTGATATAAGTATCAACATAATTTTGTGATGACTTGAGATGATGAGAGTATTAGAAAGTCAAAAGTTTTTGACATAGTAAAAAAGTTTAATGTCCTTAAGTGGCATATCTATGTCGTATTCGAGTTTCAAAACATGTGTTGATTGTTTGTACGATGCAAAAGAAAAATATAACGAGCATTACCAATTCCTTAAACACCAGTCCGAGTGGCCGAGCGATCTAAGACGTTATGTCTGCGCATTATGCCTACTTGGAAACTGCTATGGGTATGCCTACTTGGAAACTGCTTGGAGGCTAGGGGTTCGAAGAAGGGACCGGGGCGGGAATCTACGGTGAGAGATCAAAAGCAAACATAAGCCTCAACTTGGGGAAATATGCTACGGTCTTCCAAGCAGAAGTCTACGCCATACTGGCTTGCGTCCGTGAGAACCTACGTAGAGGCTACATAAACCAGAACGTATGTATTTTGTCGGACAGTCAAGCTGCTTTAAAAGCCTTGTCTGGAACTGAGGTCACCTCAAGGGTAGTCAAGGATTGTCTGGAGGAACTTCTGAAACTGGCAAAACAGAATAATGTTAAATTGATCTGGGTGCCGGGTCACAGTGGTTTCGAAGGAAACGAAAAAGCGGATACCTTAGCAAAGAAGGGAGTCGGAATGCCTTTCATAGGCCCAGACCCTATTTTAGGAATTCCAAAGACTGCATGTAAATAAGTGATCAACGAGTGGTCAAATGCTAAACACCGTGATCACTGGGAAAAAGTACCGCGGCAAGAGCTCGGGAAGGTACTGCTTCAGAGTGCAACAAAGAGGGTATCTCTCGATGCACTGAGGCTGAACAGGATGCAGCTGCGGAGGGTTACCGGGTTCATTACTGGGCATTATCCCATGCGGAAGCATCTTCACACAATAGGACTCCATAACGGCTCCATTGTGTGCAGATTGTGTGGCGAGGAGGAAGAAACATCCAGCCACATAATCTTTGACTGCGAACCTCTGGGTTACAGCAGATACAGGATATTCGGTGAATCTCACCCCGAATATATGAACCTTCAGGAGGACCTGATAAGCAAGCTCCAGGCTATTGCCAACATATGGGAGAAGCGAGTCTCGTCAGACTGAGTTAGGAGGGGGAGCACAATGGACCATAGGGTCGAAGTGCAATAATTTTTACCCCGATATCAACCATCATCATCATCATCATGGGTTCGAATCCCGACAGTTGATTGACTAAACTGTCGGTGTATGGACAAGAACGAAGTAACCGGCTATGCTTGAGAAAGTTTTCTGCAATTTCCTTCACGAACTGCAGATGAACATCGGTATAGTTCCTATCATAGTCGGCTGCAGGCGCATATCATACCAATTCTAAGTCTATACACAAAAATTCCTTCCACTCCACTCACATCCTCAAATCCTTAGGCATCACAATGGACCTTATGGTCGAAGTGTAGCCCGTTCAGAGCAGCCTCTACAATACCAGGCCACCCATCAGACCCTTCATACCAGGCCTAACAAAAAAGATATTTAAGAAAAAAACCTGATATTTCAGGTAATTAAGCTACCGCCGACAGAAATACAATTTACCCGAAATCTCAAATGTTTTCTTAAATATCTTTTTACTTAAGCCCGTCATACCGGAATTTTATTGGATCAATCTCTTTATTTATATATCTATTTTCTATTGTGTAGTTTAACTTTCATTATGATTATAATAATTATGATCCCAAAATTCTTAAATTGTCCAAAAAAAAAATAATTATAACTATTTGTGTAACTACCTTTAGGAAACATGTCGTATAGTAAATCAACATATACCACGTTGCCAACACAGATGATTACAAAATGGTATATATAAAAAAATTAATAAACCGTAACTAATTAAAAACAAAATAAGCGGTTTCTTTACAAGGCGAAACTAAATTGAAAATATCCCGATTACACCGAAATTGAGTTAGGGATAATAAATAATGAAATTGTCCCGAGTGAAATATGACAAGAATGAATTAAATGTACCTAAAAAATAACCAAATACTGAACAACTTGAAATTTCAGATATAATAAAAAAATATTACCGCATGAATAATAATATTCACCAGAAGTTGATTTTGTAAAGTAGTTTGAACAATTGAAGAAATTCCTAAAACGGTTTATGTGTTGGTATTTTGAGAAGAATTTCTAAATATATATATATATATATATATATATATATAGAATTTTTAAATATACATATATATATATATATATATACATATAAATATATATATATATTTAAGAATTATTCTCAAAATACCAACACATAAACCGTTTTTGGAATTTCAACACATAAACCGCTGATTTTGTTTTTAATATATTATATATATATATATATATATATATATATATATATATATATATATATATATATATATATATATATATATATATATACTAGCTGACCCGACAGACGTTGTCCTGTCTTAACTATGAATATTGAATTCGAATTGGTATAATTAATAAAAAATTATTATTATTCCAAAAACATATTGTTTATTATTCTAATGCTTTATGATACACAATATTCTTAGTTTTATTTTCAAGCTACTTCATCAATTGTTATTTTCTCGAATAACTTTTGTTGCGCCAAATGACGTCATTTGAAACCAATTATTTTATTGCTTGATATGAGTCAAAAAATGTTTAGAATCGGGCCCATTTCCCGAAACCAACGAATGCAGTAGCTATTCTGGCGATACCTATCGCGCCAATTTGACTTGACCGCTCGCACAACACAATCCAGAGGCTTCATTTTTAAACTTAAATGCCTTTCAATATTGACACACAACGTTCGTTGGTCCAATAGCAACGATTTGCTGTGAACTGTAATCGATTTCCACATTATAATTAAATGCAGCGCCATAGGGGTTAAGCGCAACATTTCTATGTTGTTGATTTCGATTCCATCGACTCTGTTCAACTTCATTCCGCGAGTTCTTCAAGTTAAGTTTATGCATCTAATTGCTGGCATTTTTAAAAACAAAAATTCATTTGAAAAAAATAAAATAAATTCGTTACGTAGGAGCTGCTTTAACTTAGCGAATTTCCTAAGAATACATAAATCAATCTCTAGCGATCATAATTTTAATGTGATCAAATTGAAATATAATATCTGATATGATTTAAGTATTTGCAAAATTTAAATTTATTATCAGCCAAAATAGAACGATATATAACGATTATTTTTTATAGTTACTATGGAAACGACAATCAAAATTGACATTTCAAAATTAAAGCTAAATTTTAATAAAAATTTTTATAGAATTTCATCCAAATCGGTCCAGTCGTTTAGGACCGGGTCCAATTTTCAAACTATCCAGGAACCCATTGAAATATACACACAAAATTTCATCCAAATCGGTCCATCCGTATAAGAGGAGTTAGGTGACAAACACACGTACAGAAGAATTATATATATATATATATATATATATATATATATATTTTAACAGAATTTGAATACTCCAACACAATGTAATATCGAATATTGAGTACTTCTCACTGCTTGTGACTCGCTCCTTCTTACTACACTGAGAAATTTTGACTTCTTACTTCTTCTGACTTCTGATTACTTATTTTTAACAAATTATCAGTAGGGTAAAAAAACAAAAGTTTATTCAATTTATTTTTAAGAAAAATAGAATCGTTATATAAAGTTGTTATTTAAAATGTTTGTAAAGGGCAAATTCAAATTAATGGGTGCATTGCCTTTTACTCAAAGGCGGCAAGTGAACAAAAAGGCACTATATCGTTTACTTGTGTGATATTTGTTATATTAAGAAATATTAGATGGAAATTACCACAGTTTACTTCACTGAACAGTTATTTACTTAAAAACATAATTCTTAAAGCAGTGTATATTGGACATTCTATTCAAATATGAAATAAATCTTTTCTTGATTGTAAATTGCACATAGTGCAATTATTAGTAGCATTCAATTTTATATAAATCAGGTTGAAAAAATAAATCCATTATAATTCTATCTTGGATGGATGGGATTGATTGCGTATCAGGTCGGATCGTGTAAACCGAAAACCGTAAGACCATGCTTCTATTGTATTGAAATTCTACCCTATTCACAAATAAAATCAGTTAGTGTAATTTTCTTTTAAAATAGTTATTTATCATATCATTTTACGCAGAAAAAATCTCTTAAAAAATGTTTTCACATATTTTTCCAATTCGTGACCCTAAAAGCCACAGTTGACAAAAATTTTTCGATTTCTTTCACGTTAACAAATTTTTTATGTTTTCCCCTGCTTAATTCTCAGTTTTCATTTCATATTATGTATTCATTGGTGTATGCATTAAAGCATGCATTGCATTGGCTTGAAAAATACATCTAACGTACTAAATGTTCCCACATTGCACTAAAACGTGCGTATTCAATGGCAGGGAGATTGTGATTTAGTAGTGTTCCGTACGGTTTCCATCAATTAAAATTATATAATACTTAATTTGACATTTAGTTTCACTAAAAAAAAATTAATTTTTTCTGGTATTACGAGACTATTGTTTAGTAAAAAAGTATCTTGTAATTTTTTGTAGATTATTTGGAAAAAATTCTCCAAGTTTTTATAAATAAAAAATAAAATAAAATGTTTTTATCATGAGAATGTTTTGTCTGGTACTGTGACGCATTCTAACCAAAAAAAATTCGTTACGCAGGAGCTGCTTCAACTTAGTGAATTTCCTTAGAATACATAAATCACTCTCTAGTGGTCACAATTTTAGTCTGATCAAAATGAAATGTCACACATGATTTTAGCATTTGCAAGTCCAATTTAAAAAATAAATGACAAACGTCGAGGGGAATGTGGGGAGGTATAAAAAAAGAAGAAAACACGAAATATAAAATATCTCTCTTAATATTAGAACAATCGTAAAATGCGAAAGGAATAAAGTTGTATAAAATCAAATTTGCTACAATTCATCATCTTATCATTTTTGCGCAAACTCCAATGTGTACAGAGATATTAAGGAATTTAATTTTCAATCTTAAACCGTCAATATTTCCGTAAATATTAGTGTAACAGAAAAAATGATAAGAAACAAAATTGCAGTAAAACTTAGTACCTACAACTTTACTTCTTCTAAATTTTTTGATTTTTCAAATATTAAGGTAGATATGTCAAATTTTGTTTCCCCCGCCCTTTAAACCCTCCTTTCCCCTTGTCCGATTTTACCCATTAACGAACTTGACCTTTTGAATACCAAAAGCGCCTCAAATACCAAATTTCATTCCAATTAGATTATAATTATGACCGCTAGAGCGATTACAGACACATATATATATGTATATATATATATATATATATATATATATCCATAGATATATATATATATATATGTCCATAGATATATATATATATATATATATATATATATATATATATATAATATATATATATATATATATATATATATATATATATATATATATATATATATATATATATATATATATATAAATTTTGCAGATGGTGTTTTTCGATATCTACTAGGTAGGATCGATGGACATTTGAAGAAATTTTTGCAAAATTTTGAAGTCGGTACGAGACCAATAGCTCTATTTCCTTTCAGGAAATTCGCTAAAATATATACTTATTCTGATATTTTCGTAAAACCTATAGTTTTCTCAAATTATTACCAACTATTATGGTAAAAAAGCATAATTTAAAAGACATTGATGGAGTAGTTTAATCAGCCCAGTGCCAGAAAAAATCGAGCAACCTTGAACCTCAATCGCCTACGTAACATGGACTGACCCCTCGATTCAATACGCAGTTGATCAGATTTTCTTTGGTGTTTATCATTTTCATTACCCGCCTATTTAGAAAATATCACATAATAAACACAGTTGTTATAAATTCTTGACACAAATTTTATTTTGTTTCAGATGTTCCACTCGAATGCGTAAAACAGTTACTTATCAATTTTCATATTAATAAGCATTATTTCGAGTTAGTATAAAATAATAAATTTTAAGAATGCATTATCATTTAAAATTAACTACGGAAGTGTTAGAGTCCTCAACAGCAACGCCATCGTTTACTATGTCCACTTGTCACAAACGGAATAATTATAAAATGGTTAAATGTAAAACAGGATTATGGATATTCATCATGCTTTTATTCTCAATAGGTAAGTCCATTTGTTTCTATTTTTATTCATTCTAAAATACGGTTATATTGCGGAAAAACGTTCTTTTTAATTTGTAAAAGAATTAAATTCCAAAGAGGCTTATGTGTAATTGAAAAGTTTATTCTTTATACATATTATTTTAAAATTAGGAATCTATTATTGTTTGTCTACAGATCTATTTATTTTCCACTTTCGTAGAAAAATAAAAAAATTTTATGACTGAAAAAATAAATGATATATCTTAAGAAATTGAACATAAATAGTATGTGCGGCAAAATTTATTTTATAGATAATTTACGGTTCCAAAGAGAGAATCCAATATGTTTGTCTTATTAATGATAATCGCAAATACGGACCTGTGTGAAAAATTAATTCGTGATAGTGACGAAACAAGCATAATTACAAATAGAAGAATTAAATTTCGATTTTTTGCCCCAATTTCCTAGATCAAATCATTCATTTGATCTAGGAAATTGGGGCAAAAAATCGAAATTTATTTCGAAAAATCCTAGAGTTCGCTTTAATATTATTTATAAATAGAAGAATATTTTTTGGAAGAAAAATAGGATGACTTGCATTGTAATGCAATTCTAAAGAAAAGTGTTTTTGATGTACAACACGACAAAAATAAAGCTCAGCGTCATGCAAAACCTGTACGGTTATTTCAAAATTGTGTTTTAAAATCCGTGCAAATCGAAGAACATAAACTGTAGCTCTTAAGGACGTTCAGGCATGAGTCTTGATAGTAGATAAACATTGTTCTTTTAGTGAATTGATTAGCTCAATAAAACTTATTTTGACAAAATGGAAACCCGACTTAACAAAAGAAGCACTAAAAAGTAAAAAAATAATTGCATATTTTTGTGCCAATTTTAGTTCACCAAAGCAAAAATTTTTAAATATATATGTACAATTATTGTTATTTTTGGAGGCGGTGTCAACATAGATAAATTCACATAACTTTTGGACACCGCCTCCAAAAATAACAATAATTGTACATATATATTTAAAAATTTTTGCTTTGGTGAACTAAAATTGGCACAAGAATATGCAATTATTTTTTTACTTTTTAGTGCTTCTCTTGTTAAGTCGGGTTTCCATTTTGTCAAAATAAGTTTTATTTCTCGCTTTTTAGTGACTTTGAAGTTCTATAACTGATTTTATTTGTCTAAATATGGGTAGACCTACTAAACGACCAACTAATTTTTAGTGAATTTTTTTATAACACTTTTTTTTTACCCGTTTTTTTTTTTTTAATTTTTAATGCATTTTTTTATAACAGATTTTCAGTTTTCTTTACAAGGAATTTGATTTTTTTTGTAAAATTTTTTTTTTTTGGGGTCGGTTTTTTTTTTAAGGAAAAATTTTTTTTGAAGTCGGTTTTTAAAAAAATTTTCTTATTTTCCCATTATGAATGAGTATACTTTCTCAAAAAAAAAAAAAAATTTCGCAGAAATCGGTTATCACATATAAAATGAGGATTTTCCTCGATTTTCCGGAGATCCCCTCATCAGAATGCGATTTGGTGACAATGGGACCAATCGGGAATCAAACCCTTTAAAACAAAAAAAAAATTCAAAATCGGTTCATAAATGCCGGAGTTCTGAGGTAACAAACATAAAAAAAAAAAAAAAAAAAAAAAAAAAAAAAATACAGACGAATTGAGAACCATCCTCCTTTTTTGAAGTCGGGTTAATTATGTAGTTGTTCTCCCTCATAAATTTAAAACAGAGCCTTATAGGAGAACATAAGTTTTTTGTACTTGTAGTGTCTTTACCAATATAATTAAATATGAACGATTTCTATAAAATAAAATAATGTCGTTTATTCAATTAAATATTACAATACACAAAACTAATTAATACTTTAAAAATCACAGGTGAGTTACAAGATGGTCGTTTATCGAACTTTATCGAAGGATGAACTGCAAGTCGTACAAATACAAAATCAGTCATTACAGACCATATTCCATTATTTGAAATAATGGAATATGGTTCTGTAATTATTTTAAGGAATTATTTTATAATGGGATTTTAAACAATAAGTAATGCAATATATGATAAATACAAGGAATTAATATTATTTAATATTTGAAGAAAAAAATTCTATAATATATTAAATACTAATGTAATATAATTTTATTTATTCTGAATAAAAGTATTTATTTCAAACTATTTAAATTGGAATTTTCACTTTTTGAATCTACCGCTTTTTAAGAAATCGGCTGGGTCATATAGAAGTTCCTCCATTAAAATACTCCTTATAAAATTATCCATTTTATTAAATTTTTATCTCACTTATTACAATAATTACAAATTGTCAACACATGAGAAATGTTCTGAATGTGATACATAAACAAATAGGTTATGATCAATGTCGCCAGTCCGATTTCTTAAAAAGCGGTAGATCCACCAAAATACAGCGGTAAATTCAAAAAGTGAATATTCCAATTTAAATAGTTTGAAATAAATACTTTTATTCAGAATAATTAAAATTATATTAGTATTTAATATATTATAGAATTTTTTTCTTCAAATATTAAATAATATTAATTCTTTTTATTAGTCATATATTGCATTACTTATTGTTTAAAATCCCATTATAAAATAATACCTTAAAGTAATTACAGAAACATATTCTATTATTTCAAATAATGGAATATGGTCTGTAATGACTGATTTTGTATTTGCACGACTGGGGAGTTTTAAATTTATTATTATTATAAAAAATTGAAAAAAATGACAAAAATTCTAAAATTTTTTTATTTATTCAAAAAAAAAGGTAAACGAGATATCTGGCAACACTGATTAAGAAGCAAAAGAAAGTGTGTTCAGGCCGAAACTCGCTGACTCAGATGCTCAGAACAAAATTATATTTATTCTGACTATCTTACTTAGTTCGGCCGGACACACACATTATATTTTCTGTAGAAATTATAATTTAAAACAAATGATTGTGTCGGTTTAAATTTAGCTACAACATAATTTGATTCGGAATTATTAGCTTTAGATAATGCACTTGTGAGTCAAGCTTCTAGTTTGATTGCGTAAAAAATGCATTATATCTGTGTAAGTAGGTAAATTCCGATTATTTAATCAAGATATTTAAAAAAATTCAAGAGTTTATGAACCCAATTTAGACCAGGCATTATAATGGTTATATATCCTAAAATAAATACACTTAGATTATCTACATTTAAATTTTTTATGGTAGAAATAGCGGCATCAAATTTATCTAAGAATTGTTTAAAATTGTTTTCAGACTCCATATTGCCCATTTTAAATTTTTAACTTTGTTTCATATAGTTATTTTCTTGCGTTCATGTATCTTGATGCCGATCTATATGAGCTTGCCATGTTGTTTCTCAATTACTACCAGTTGTTGTTAATTTAGAAAAAACCGAAGCAGCTTTTCCCTGTATTTGTCTACCAAATAGTAATTTTATGTCATCAGATGACAATTTCTTATTTAGGTGAATATTATTTTTAAATATTTCATAGAAAGTAGGCCAATTGTGAAATTCATCTGTCAATTTCGGAAGTTAAATTCCAGGCAGACTAAGATCAACCCATATTGATGAAACATTTGACGTTGGATTTGTTTTTATAACAGGTGCTTCAACTATAGAACTAACTTGGAAAACTTCATTAGCATTTATGCGAATAATACCAACTAAATCTTAAAATGAATCAACAACGGCAAAATCTGGATTAACCTTGGAATTACTTTCCAAATTTTATGAATAATAGGGCCTACAAACGTGCAACATTGAACAGCAACATTGAACAGCATCCTAGCGTGTTGCTGTGTGTGTATAGTGATTGCAGCAACAAAAAACATGACCTTGAACGGTTGCTGTAAAAATAAAAATTATTTGATATTTTGTAGGAGGAGTTAAATGTCCACATACAAATTGGCCATATTATCTGAAATTTTATGCTTTCCTAATATTTTATTATGTTTTATTACCTATATTGGTTACAATTTACATTATATATAATATATACAGTGTGTCTACTTAAGTTGGCTCCATATGGAAAACTTTTTTATTATAAGGTTTACGAAAAAAAGTTATCCTTTATAAAAATTTCTGCTTTCAAAAATATTAACATGCCGCTATTTACTTTTGACATCGAATGTACAGTGTGTGCAGAAATTAAAAAAGTTCGATAGGAATTTTTTTTTCACTTCAATTTTAAATTAAATTTTGCAAATCCTACTTATAAAACACGTTATCTGTAATTCCAATTAACCAGTCATCGTACTTGAATGAATGATATGTAACAAAATAATGAATACAGAACATTTATTTTTCATACATTACATTACAAATACAATTATTATTGTTGACGTAAGTAACAACAGTTATCTTCAGTTCGTTTTTGCCTCAACGTATCCACCTTCGCGTTCCATACATGTAATTGTACCTTTACAAAATTCTTTAAATCCACTCCTACATATCTCGGGAGTGATTTCTTGTATAATCTGTTTCCCGTTTCCGAACCGTTTCCCGTATAATCTGTTCTACATTTAGAACAAAAATATACAAAATTTAATTTAAAAATGAAGTGGTCAAAACATTCCTATCGAACGTTTTCATTTTTTAGACACCCTATACATTTGATGTCAAAAATGAATAGCTGAATATTAATATTTTTGAATGCAGAGATTTTTATAAAGAATAACTTTTTTTCGTAAACCTTATAATAAAAAAGTTTTCCATATGGAGCCAACTTAAGTAGACACACTGTATATATTTTATTATTTGTATTATATCTTATTATCCCAACACTAGTTTTTACTAGAGATACATACATATAAATAAACTATACAAATTAAATGAGATAGATAGAGACAAGATGAGACAGTCATTTCTCTTTTCTATGACTAGCGTCTTAAAATATTTAAATTAAATTTTATGTTCCCAAACTTTGGTTGCAACGTCTGTACTGAAAATATTTTATAGGCGGAGTTCAACGTTGCTGCAACCATGTTCTGCGTCTATTGTGTAATGTCGTCGATTACTTGCAAAAACTCAGGTTTTGTTTCATCAAATTGTTGGTACTTAATGTTAAAGTTTTTTAGTGTTCTAGCATTCTTAATATAGTTTGTTAAATCATACAATGTTTGTACTCGTATAATTATGGTTTCTTTTTTACTTGTCAACAATTTTAATTTTGCTTCCATATTAATGAATTTCTAATAATGTAAATTAAATCAACTTATATAAAATTAATTTTGAAATTGGTAAATAACATTTAAAACCATTTGATAGCTGCAACAACAATTTCATTTAATAAATTTGCGTTGACAAATAATACAGTTGTTTACCACAAATACCGTTATGTAATTTCAATGATAAATATAATTTGTGCGTAAAAACAACTTACTACGTTTTAGCGAATTTCCTGAAAGGAAATAGAGCTATTGGTCCCGTACCGAAGTCAAAATTTTGCAAAAATTTCTTCAAATGTCCATCGATCCTACCTAGTAGATGTCAAAAATCACCATCTGTAAAATTTATATATATATATATATATATATATCTATGGACATATATATATATATATATATATATATATATATATATATATATATATATATATATATATATATATATGTGTGTGTGTGTCTGTAATCACTCTAGCGGTCACAGTTTTAATTTTATCGGAATGAGATTTGGTATTTGAGGCGCTTTTGGTATTCAAAAAGGTCAAGTTCGTTAATGGGTAAAATCGGACAAGGGTAAAGGGGGGTTTAGAGGGAGGGGGAAACTCAACATTTGACATTTATCTCCCTTAATATTTAAAAAATCGAAAAATTTATAAGAAATAAAGTTGTAGGTATTAAGTTTTACTGTAATTTTGTTTCTTATTATTTTTTCTGTTACACTAATATTTACAGAAATATTGACGGTTTAAGATTGTAAATTAAATTCCGTAATATCTCTGTACACATTAGAGTTTGAGCAAAAATGATAAGGTGATGAATTGTAGCAAACATAATTTTCTACAACTTTATTCCTTACGCTTTTTTCGAATGTTCTAATATTAAGAGAGATATTTTATTTTTTATATTTTGTGTTTTCTTCTTTCTTTATAACCCCCCCCCCCCTTTACCCTAGACGTATGTTATTTATTAATAAAATTGTTCTTGCAAATACTAAAATCATATACAACATTTCATTTTGATCAGACTAAAATTGTGACGTAAAATTGTGGCGTAAATTAATTTTCGCGATTTTTTAACCGATGCTCTGCTGTCTTGATATTAAGCTAACCGAACACTTTTAATTTTCATATTCCGCCGAAACGAAAAAAAGCACAAAAATTTTAATTGCAGCACATAGTTAGCACATAATTCTGGTACGTATTAAATTTATTTTCGGTACTTTGCTCTGCTAGCTTAACGGAGCTAATTTATACCACAAATAAGAAAACTATGTTGTGTATATTTCAATAATAAATGTTTTTACCACTTACTTGTAATTGCCGACACCTTTTTTGGATTAATGTGCGGTGTAATATTAGGGATAAGGGAGGAGGATATTGCAATTACACTTACGGCATAAAATTAACACATCGGTTAGTTAACGCAAATTATTATGAAATCTGTTATCACATATAAAATGAGGATTTTCCTCGATTTCCCGGAGATCCCCTCATCAGAATGCGATTTGGTGACAATGGGACCAATGGGAAACCAAACTCTTTAGAACAAAAAAAAAATTCAAAATCGGTTCATAAATGACGGAGTTCAAGCTTATTAAATCCATTAGATCGTGCATCCAGATAAAGAATTGCACACATCTCCTACATCTTCTCGAGATCATTCATGTAGTCTATGATAGGGACATCTGGCTGAAGTAAAACCATCCTACCTCAAGACAGGAATTATTTGGAATATACGTCTCCAAAATTGAAAAATGAATTGGGGTGGAAATTAACGGTGAAGAACCCAACGCAAACATTAGCCTCAATGTGAGAAATTATGCAACCGTATTTCAGTCAGAAGTCTACAACATACTGGCTTGCGTTCTGGAGAACCTACATAGGGGTTATACAAAACAGATTTTAAACATTATCTCAGACAGTCAAGTTGCTCTAAAACCTTTGCCACTGAAATCACCGCAGGCGTAGTCAGGGATTGTCTAGAGGAACTACTAGAGCTGTCAAAACGGAACAACATTCAATTGACCTGATACCAGACCACAGTGGATTTCGCAGGAAATGAAGAAGCAGATAACTTAGCAAAGAAGGGAGTCGGATTACCTTTCATAGACCCACAACCTATTTTCGGAATCTCAAAAACAGCATGTAAACAAGTGATCAGTGGTGTGGTTAGACGTTAAATAATGTGCCAATAGATCCATTATGTGTAGATTGTACGGCAAGAAGGATGAAACATCCAGCCACATCATCTTTAAGTACTAATCTCTCGCTTACAGCAGAAACAATGTATTTGGTGCTTTTCAACCCGGATATATGAACTTGAGGAAAACCATACAAGAAAGCTTCTGGCTAACACCAAGACATGGGAGAAATAAACCTTGCCCTCACATTTATCTATTTATCAAGTTCTGTAACAATACATCTAAAAATATGAGCGTAAAATATTATTATTATTAGTAGACGTAGTCTTAGATTTCCGTACAAATTTAAGTTGCCCAGATTGATAAAGCAATTCCGAAATAAGCGCTAACTTTGAAGAAATTATCAAGATAATCACAAAATTAATTTATGATACACAATTTATATGAATTTTCGCAGCTTTTTGGAAGATATAAGTTTTCTCGAATGAGAAAAACTGCAACTGTTATCATCTGTTAATGATGAAAAAGATGCAAATTTCTATATACACTTGTACGTGTCTGTTCGAATTAATTATTAATTGAAGAGCTTAGTGAATGGACACGTTATTCTCTAATTTAAACTAAGGATGTTTCAACTTTTTGCAAATTTTTTGTGGATGAAGTTGATTGGTGAAGTAATGAGAAAGAGCAAACTAAATACTTTGAAGCTAATTTTCTCGAATTGCAACTTATTGAAAAATAAATTTTATATGAGAAAATAAATATAAATAATGAGTAAATATAACTGAACTGACTAAAAAAATATTGACGAAGAGTGGTTCCTAATATCATACGAAATAATAATAATTTTTTGCTAATCCTTTGCTTGTGCTTCGAGTAGGTAATATATAAATCCTTTCTTAATAAATACAGAAAAAAGTTTAAAACCAGCAAAACATGTAGTACAAATACGATCGGTAACAGTTTTTCGAAATTTAATATACAATTTGATGTAGCCCTTTTATTAAATACATACAGACACAAGTATGTTCATACAATTAATTGACCAAAATTCTTTATATTATTTTCAGATACATATGTTCTTATTATTTTTTTAACATTATGCTTTTATTTACGTAATACTCTTATGCCGGCTGTACACACTCGCCGAGACATTCGTAAGTCGAGGAGCCAAGAACCTTAGGCTGTTAACCATAAGATTCTTGGACTAGGAGATACTAGAGGACAAATTATTTACGATAAAACCTCGGAGAGACCCAGAACTTGCATTTATGCAAGAAAGGACATCAATGTCTTGCCGCTGTTAAAGTTTTGTCAGAGAGATCTAACAGCAGTAAAAATAAAATACAACATGGAGAACGGAACTGGAGTGGTAATCATCGCTTCGGTCTACCTACCCTATGATGCATCTACTCTACGACCATCAACAGAGATGGAAGACTTGATCTAGTATTGTGAGGCAAAAAACCACCAACTGATCATGGGATGCGATGCAAACGCGCATCACACTGCGTGGGGTAGCACAAACACAAATACAAGTGGTGAGTACCTCTTTGATTATATCATAGCTAACAACTTAGATATAGTTAACCAAGGCAACAATCCGACTTTTATTAACAAAGTGCGGAAGGAAGTCATTGATGTAACACTGAGCACTTATGAAATCAGTGGTAAAATCAAGAAATGGCTAGTATCTGATGAACCATCTGCATCGGATCACAGACAAATCTATTACAATGTGGAGGTAAGAACGGACCAATGTAATATACAATATCGGGATCCGAGGAGAACCAATTGGGACGAATATAATTCGACACTAAAGTTCAAACTCGTCACAATTCCGAAGAAAGTTAAAACAGTATTGGACATTGAGCTTACTGCAACTGAGCTTCAGCATGCAATAATTAACTCTTTTCAAGAAAACTGCCCGGAGGTCTCAAAAGACATCAGCAGGTCGACTTGTTGGTGGAATGAGGGCCTAAGAAGTCAGAGGCGAAAGGTTCGCCAGCTATTTAACAGAGCAAGGAGGTTGGGGAACTGGGATAATTACCATGAAGCCCTTACCGAATACAAAAGGTCTCTGAAGGAAGCCAAAGTGGACTCATGGAGGAAGCTTTGTCATGATGTTGAAAACACATCTGAGGGAGCAAGGCTCCATCGTGTCCTGGCGAAGAAACCCGCTGACACCATCGGCTCACTTCGTAAACCCAATGGTGAGTATACTAGCTCCGCGAAGGATACACTCGAGACACTGCTCCGGATTCATTTCCCAGATTCGGTGACAGTGGACGATGAAAACACTTCTCAAGAGCAGTTTAACCAGTGTCTCCCGCCGACTGGCGAGGACTGGAGAAGAGCGGCGATTGCCATTAACCGCTCAAAAATCGAATGGGCAATAAACTCATTCGACCCCTACAAAGCACCGGGACCAGATGGGATATACCCAGTTCTTTTACAAAAAGGAGCAGAGCATCTTTTAACTCTGCTTGGTCATATATTCAGGGCAAGCCTGGCTACGGGTTATATCCCAACCGTATGGAAGCCAGTAAGAGTGACCTTTTTGCCAAAATCGGGGAGGCTTAATCACTCCACGGGAAAGGACTTTAGACCAATTAGTCTGTCATCGTTTCTACTGAAAACAATGGAACGACTAATAGGATTTCATTTGACTCAGGGGGCATTGTCAAGAAATCCGCTTCATGCCAACCAACACGCGTATCAGGTGGGAAAGTCCTGTGAATCAGCCCTCCACAACCTAATATACAGGATTGAGGAGGGATTCGCAAGGAAACAAACCACCTTGTGCGTTTTTCTTGACATAGAGGGGGCATCCCATGTGGAAGCATCTGCACACAATAGGACTCCATAACGGCTCCATTGTGTGCAGATTGTGTGGCGAGGAGGAAGAAACATCCAGCCACATAATCTTTGACTGCGAACCTCTGGGTTACAGCAGATACAGGATATTCGGTGCATCTCACCCCGAATATATGAACCTTCAGGAGGACCTGATAAGCAAGCTCCAGCACCAACATATGGGAGAAGCAAGTCTCGTCAGACTGAGTTAGGAGGGGGAGCACAATGTACCATAGGGTCGAAGTGCAATAATTTTTACCCCGATATCAATCAATCAATCAATCAAGTCGAGGAGCCACAAGTGGAGCTGTGTGTGTACACTCTCGCCGAGTGTTCGGCCGGAAGTAAAGTTCTTGTCATTTAGTCAACGAAATTACGTTGGTATACCTGAAAAATGACATTATTAAATTAATAATTACGGAGTAATAATATTTTGATTAAACTATTAATAAACCATATTTTGACAAAATGGAAACCCGACTTCAAAAATCAAATATTCTATAACAAAAAATGCACTAAAAAGTAAAAAAATAATTGCGTATTCTTGTGCCAATTTTAGTTCATCTAAGCCAAAAATTTTTAAATATATATGTACAATTATTTTTATTTTTGGAGGCGGTGTCAGCATAGAGAAAATCACATAACTTTTAGACTAAAACTACTTAAATCGGTACAAAACCCCACATAATTAGATGCATGCGAAAGCATCTACATATACAAATTGAGAAAACAGATAATGAATTTAGACAATGGCCCAATTCCAAATTCTGATTTAATAAAATTAAACCATTTTCAAAAATAAAAATCCAATACCTGAATGTCAAGGTTAACGTAGGTACACTCACTTTAGTGACAAAACAAACGCCGCATAGTCACCAAAGAATACCGCCAATAAATAGGTGGGGCTTTCCACATACCTAATCCAGTAGTCAGGCAACTTAAATAATCCTCAAGTCAGATTATACCCTCAGCCAAATCGTATAAAAGGACAGAACTTTTTAATATCATTGTGACACAGGCACCAAATTAGCAACAAGCAACATATCTCTGAATCCATATCCCAGAGATAGTTACGATTAGCTAATTCATACTGATGATGACTACATTGTAGTCAAAATGCGTATTTATAAAATAAAAACAAATGTTCTAGGAATAGGGGCAAAATTTGAAATATAACAGATTTTTATTTTTTTTTTCATGCATTTAGTTTTTTTTCTTGAAAACTAAACGACCTACTAACTTTTAGTGCATTTCTTTATAACACATTTTTTTTTATATTTTTTTTAGTGCATTTTTTCATAACAGATTTTCAGTTTTTTTTTTGTAAACATTTTTTTTTTGGGGTCGGTTTTTTTTTGTGAAAAATTTTTTTGAAGTCGGTTTTTAAAAAATGTTGCTTATTTTCCCATTATGAATGAGTATACCCTTTCAAAAAAATAAATAAATTTCGCAGAAATCGGTTATCCCATATAAATTGACGATTTTCCTCGATTTCCCGGGGATCCCCTCATCAGAATGCGATTTGGTGCCAATGGGACCAATGGAAAACCAAACCCTTTAAAACAAACAAAAAAAATTCAAAATCGGTTCATAAATGACGGAGTTCTGAGGTGACACACATAACAAAAATACAGACGAATTGAGAACCATCCTCCTTTTTGAAGTCGGGTTAAAAATAATTATTATTCAAATGAGTATTGAAGGACACTAAAAGAATAAAAAAAGTATTTATAAATTTATACATTTTTTTATTTATTTTCGTGTTATACTATTAAGATTAATGGGTACAATTAAAGCGGTTGATAGTTGAATATTCAGAAATTCGTGACGCAGGAGCTGCTTCAACTTAGCGAATTACCTTAAAATACTGAAATCACTTTCTAGCGGTCACAATTTTAGTCTGATCAAAATGAAATGGTGTATCTGATATAATTTTAGTATTTGCAACGCCAATTTTATTAATAAATGGCATACTTCAAGGGGACAGGGGGCCATAAAATAGGAAGAACACACAAACTATGAATTATCCCTCTTAATATTAGAACAATCGAAAAATTCGTAAGAAATAAAGTTGTAGAAAATTAAATTTGCTACAATTCATCACTACATCATTTTCGCTCAAAGTCTAATGTGTACAGAGATATTAAGGAATTTAATTTTCAATTTTAATCCGTCAATATTTCTGTAAATATTAGTGTAACAGAAAAAATGATAAGAAACAAAATTAGAGTAAAACTTAGTACCTACAACAATACTACTTATAAATTTTTAGATTTTCAAATATTAAGGGAGATATGTCAAATTTTGTGTTTGCTCCAATAAGTGTAATGAAAGTAATCATATCAATATAAGCTTAGAAGAATTTCGAAAGTTAAGTGATGCAAAAGAAATAAAAGATTGGAAATGTGACAAATGTATAAACATAATCCTAATTTGTGAAATGGAATGTCAAAAAAGCAGCCAAAAATATGGCAATATAAGCCCAACTGATACAGCTATCGTTGAACAAGCTCGAAGATTTCAGACTGAAATTTTAGTGCAAGAAAATGTTTTCTTAAAAAAGAAAATTGCACTACTCAAACAATTGGTTCAAGAAATGGGTGACAAAAATGCTCTGTTAGTAGAAAAACTTAATAGAAAAGAAAAACAATCAACCAATTAGAAAAAGAGGCTACAGTAATAAATTTAATAGAAATTAATGCTTACAAGGAAAATGTAAATCAACAAGAATCACCTGGAAAAATTATCAAAGTTATCGGCAGACGTACATTTAAACAAGTTGTAACGAGTACTTACACAAAGAAATCAAATGATGGTGAAAACGTAAATATCGATACGAATATTGTAAAAGAAAATGAAGAATTTTAAACAGTAACTTACCGGAAAAGAAAACACAATAAAATTGTTGGTGCATGCACAGTAGACACAATCACAGATTTCCAAGCAGCTGACTCAAATATTTGTGTTTATGTTGGGCGCTGTGATTCAAAAGTTTGTGAAGAGCTCAAAACACTAGGAAAGAATAAACAGCTGAATCAAATATTTGTGTTTATGTTGGGCGCTGTGATTCAAAAGTCACTACAGAAAAAGTCACTGCATACATTAAAACAAAAACTACAGCAACATCCGTTGTTTGTGAAGAGCTCAAAACACTAGGAAAGAATAAAGCATTGAAAGTAGGGTTAAGCAGTAAATTAAAAGACCTAGTGTACGATCCGAACTTTTGGCCTGCAGGAACAATTATTAGAAGATACAACTTGCATTTATTTCGAGATAAACAAACAAACCACGAACAACTCCAACAAGTCAATTTTTAATCCAACCTCAGAGCGTGAAGTGAATGTGATGCACTTCAATATACAGGGTGTCTAAAATAAAGAGCCTCTTATGGAAATAATGCTCAATGAACTGGATACATCAATCTATTTTATATGTTTAACTGAGCATTGGCTCACAGAGCATCAAATGGAAGGTTTATCAATCAGCAACCTTAAACCTGTATCATTTTATACTAGAACAGGGAAAAACAGAGGTGGATGCTGTATTCTAGCAAACCCGAAATACCAAAGCGAAAAGTATGCCAAAATAGAAGAACTGTCTATTGAAACGGAATTCGAATGTAGTGCCATCAAAATCAAAGAGTTAAATATGGTGATTGTGTGTTTATATAGAACGCCAACAAGTAATATAAAAGTATTTTTCGAACAATTTCAAAAGTGTATAAGTTTCGTATCAAATAAGAAAAATTTTAATAACGTAATATTTTGTGGTGATTTCAATATTGACATGCTACAAAGTGATATTAATGTAAGTACTATTCAACTCTTGTCCTATAATAGTGCAACTTGCATAATAGTGCAACTTGCATCGACAACTTTTTCATCAACTTCAATTATAGTAAAGTCAATGTCTGTCACACTCCATTGTCAGATCACACCTACCAAATACTATCAATAAGGTCTTTTAAAAACATCCCAAAAAACAAATATTATTGTCAAAGCAGGGACTTTTCCCAGATCAGAGTAGAGTATTTTATGTCTCTTCTAGAAAATGAAGCATGGGCAGAAATAGAACCAATACAAGATCCAAATAATGCGCTAGAGAAATTCTATGTGCTCCTTAAACATTATTTTGATACAGCATTTCCAACAAAGAAAATCCTCATTAGCTACGAAAAGCGTAATGAGTGGATTACAGATGAAATAAAAAATCTCTCAAAACAAAAAAATACGATCTGGAATCAAATTAAGTTTCAAAATAAAAATCATATTGTATATACACAACTAAACAATGACTATAAATCTATACGTAATAAATTGAAAACATTAGTCAAGGATTCAAAAAGAACATACTATTGTAAACAAATAGACAAATCCGAAAATAAAATAAAAGCCAGCTGGAACTTGATCAAAGATCTCACTCAATCAAATATAAACAATAAGTGCAAGATTGAAACAATTCGAAATTATTCAGGTGAATTAGTTACAGAGAAACTACAAATAGCCAATGTATTTAACGATCATTTTATAACTATCGCGGACAACCTCGAGTTACACGCACCAAATTTTAATACTTACATAAATAAGGTAAACAGCACAATATTTATGTACCCTTGCGATAAGATGGAATTGCTCTCTATAATTAGTGAGTTAAAAATAAGAAATCATGCGGATGGGATGAAATTCCATCTTTTATTATAAAAGAGAGTGCTTCCTTTCTTGCTAAACCACTACTAAACATGTAAATAAAATATTACAAAATGGTATGTTTCCAGATATACTAAAAAGAGCCGTTGTTATACCTATACACACAAAAAATGACCAAATGCACCTAAATAACTATAGACCAATATCATTACTACCGATAATTTCAAAAATATTTGAGAAAGTCATACGAAATAGATTAATGTCATTCATTGAAAAACACTGTATCGTCAGTGAAAATCAGCACGGATTCATAAAAAAAAGTCAATTGATCAAGCTATCTTCAAAGCTTTTACAGAAATATTCGAGGCTCTAAATAACAAAGAAATCACTACTGTGGCTTTTTTGGATTTGAGTAAGGCATGTGACTCTATAGATGTTGAATTACTACTACATAAGCTCACTTTCTATGGAATCAGAGGTATCGCGCTAAATTTAATAAAGTCGTACCTTACCAACAGGCAACAGTGTACAAAAGTAGTCTGCATGGAAAACAACAAGAAAACCGAAAGGGTATCAAAATTTAAACCTCTTATAAGGGGCGTATCTCAAGGGTCTGTGTTGGGCCCGTTGCTGTATGTGTTATACATAAACGATCTTCCTTCGAAAGTAAACAACAAAATAATTTTATTCGTTGAGGATACATCAGTGTTTTTTCATGACAAAAATGAAGAAAATCTTAGATCACATATCGTAGAAACTTTCACATTCTTGAATAAATGGTTTGTAGAAAACTCATTAAAACTCAATTTGGAAAAAACTCATAAGTTGTCCATCAAAAATAACACAAATTGAAATAGGCGGCAATAGGTTAATTGATACATCAAACCGTATAAGATTTCTAGGCTGTATATTGATAGGAATTTAAATAACGGGGTGCACATAGAATGCCTCTCGAAAAAACTTTCAAAACTGAGCTATATGCTCTACAAGATAAAGGATGTAGTAACTACAAATATATTGCTACAAGTATATTATGCCCATATACACTCTAACATAAAATATGGAATATTGTTCTGGGGAAATTCTACAGCCATCGAAAAAATATCAAAAATTCAAAAGAGATGTGTTAGAATGATAGCAAATTCTAAACTGAACGAGCATGCTAAGCCTATCTTCAGGAAATTAGGAATCCTGACTGCCGTAGATGTGTTCATCCTAGAGAATGCTCTTTTCGTGGCAAACAACATAAATCTGTACGAAAATCATCACCTCGACCACTCATATGCAACACGTAATAAACAAAACCTGATGGGTATGCAAACCACCAAAAATTATATACATAGCGGAGTTCTCAACATGAGCATTCGTATCTATAATAGAATTCCAAAGAAAATAAAACATTCAAGCCCACATATTTTTAAGAAAACCTTAAAAAAAATTTTACTAGAGCAAAATTTTTATAATTTAAGGGAATTTGTTGAATAATGATTAAATAAACGCATTAAATGACGCATTCTATGTACTTTGTACTCAATTTTTGCGAAATTTTGACTTTGGTATGGGACCAATAGCTCTATTTCCTTTCAGGAAATTCGCTAAAAATAGCGGTTGAACGTTGAATCGAATGTAGACGAAGATGTTCTTCGTGCTCGTGTCAAATGTGTTCACCACTCGCTTTCTTTGACTCGTGTTCACAAAACCAATTTTTTATCGAGCGATAGCGAGGCGAGGCGACTCGACACAAAGCAGGCCGAGCGTTGTGAGTCCACCCTCGTGCTCGCTATATATTGTGTTACCTCGTCGAGTGTGTACAGCCGGCATTGAGAGATTGCTATTACTTAAATTGACGGTCGTGCAATACATCTTAAAAGAGTTTTTGGTACTAAACTCCGACATCTTTATCGTGAAAGTTGAAAATAATGAATTTACTTATAATTCGAACTTTTAGCACACTTGAAGTATCGTGTCGTCGGGTAGACATAAGGATGGATAAAATGGTCATTTAAACAATCTATAATTTTCCATAAAAATAATAACGCCTTGAAAATCTGTTTCTCTATAGTTTAACGGGTAAAACTACGATCAATACCAAAATATTAAACTTTAAATTAAAAATGTTTCACAAAGTTTTTACAATAGTTTGAAAATTATTCTGTTATATGTTTTTAATGACCATGTTATAAATGTTGATCAAATGCGTATTGCATTTCAGATTTTTCTTTAATATTTTACCAATGATATCATCGTATTTTTTGAAATACGAGTAGATACAAACTTGAAAGAATTAATATGTGGGATCATTGTCATTCTTGACTTGCATTAGTTTTTGTGGTCAATAAATTATTTGCAACAAAAGTATTACATGAAGCTTGTTGAAAACATAAATCGTTGTCGTCCTGCCTTTTATAATATTAAAATATACTCTAGCTGAATTCTTCTTTTTATTATACGGTTTTTATTAGTTTCACCTGTATGTATGTATGTATGTATGTATGTAACCGACCCTTTTGGGCTCGATTTTCTCCTACTTTGAACGATCAGATTTAATTCAAATTTTGCACACCTGTCAAAGACCGATGACAATGCAAAATATCCGATTATCCTGATTAGATTCGCCAGGATTCATCAATTTCTTTCCGCATCCTTTGCATGAGAGTAACAGAGATAGAGCTAGTGCGCGAACTTCAACTAAAAAATGAAAAATAAATAATAGTTTTAAAATACTAAAAAACACGCTTTTATAGAAAATCCAACTAAAAAATAGAAAATAAAATTTATTAATTTGGATTAAGAAAAGTGTAAATAAGAAACAAATGTATATTAATGGAATAACTATTGACACTATGCACCCCACGCTTTTTGCCATTAATATACATTTGTTTCTTATTTACACTTTTCTTAATCCAAATTTATTAAATTTTATTTTCTATTTTTTAGTTGGATTTTCTATAAAAGCGTGTTTGTTTAGTTTTTTAAAACTATGATTTATTTTTTTTACTTTGTGTTATCGAATTCTTGTTCGGTGATTATTTTTACGTATAAACAATATACTTATTAAAATAAAAGACAACGTAACACCAACATGTTTTTTCAAATGCGTCTTGGATGCCTTCGTTACAACACCCATTCTGGCTCAGGTAGTAGCTATAACAATCATTATGTGACTATATTGATTGGACGTATCAGTTACCTTGAGGCCATAAACAAGGATATATTAAATGTTAATCAGCAGTATCTACAAATATACTTCAAGTTGTTTGTTGTATTGAAATGTTTTCTTAGCAAGTAAATAAGTAATTGTAAATCTTGTCAATCAATATACTACCAAAACTACAAGAGACAGCATAATAAACGTAGAATGCTTTGTCTTTTACAATATTGTCTCTTTCATCCTTCTTGGATGCTTTAGACTCCGAAGTGAAATATGGAAATGTTTAAAAATATACATTCTTCATAATATGAAAATATAGCGGTTTCGAGAATCCATTAAGTTGGTATTCTTTGATGATTTCAATATAAAACTGTAAGTCTTAAATATTGAATTTACAACTTTTTTTATTTCTGCCTCTCAATAGGGAATATGCATGAAAATTTTTTTTCACTTGAATTGAAGCATGTGTACTTGACAAATATCAAGGTAAAATTACTTTTTACATAACTTTAAAAATAAGCAAGATATGAATGATTGAAATTCCCGATTAGACAAAGAGGGTGATAGCCCTCTTGATATGTTATGTGACGTCATATTACACTTTCACCATTTAAAAACACGTAAAACTCCGTTTTTAGTATTTTTGCAAGAAAGAGACAGATAATAATCTTTAAATGCTTATAGCTTCCTTGATATTTGTCGGATTTTAATTTCGTTTTTAAATATTACAGTATTAACAGTATTTTCATGTTCTGAAAATAAATGTGAAAAAAAATGTTCATGCATATTCCCTATTGTTTCATAAAAAATTTTTAAAGCTTTTGTTCCAAACATATTATTAACAAGTACTGTAACAACTAACTGAGTTAATTGTTTGAATACCCAGTATATACTGAGTTTTGTATACTTTGTATTGTTAATATTTCGGCCTATTCAATGTTTATAAAATATGAATTATCAAAAAATCAGCACTGTTGCTGGTTTCGTTCAGAAGATATTTCGGGGTCAAATTATCTATGATATTTCCAGTAGTAATAGCACTGTAAGTAAGAAGGCCAAATGTCCCTTAAACTCGACCTTGCGCACTACCGTGCTCTAGATTTGTAAATGTTTGTTTTGTGTTAATAATTAATATTGAAACAGTAAAAATGTTAAATATTGAGTTATATAATTGAGTTAAACAACGCGAACGACTGTTAACGCAAAGCGTTGGTCAACGCGAGCCGTTAGGCGACGCGAAAAGTAAGTCAACGCGAAGATTTAGAAAATTAACGGAAAGCGTTGGTAAACGTAAAGCGTTGGTAAACGCAAAGCGTTAACCAACGCGAAACGTAAGCTAAAGCGAACCGTAAGTGAGCCAATGCAAAGCGTTGGTCAATGAGAAGCGTTAGTTATTCAAAAATAATCGTCAGTGATTCAACGCGAAGCTTGATTTCATGCGATCTTTAACGCTTAAAGTAAGCGAAACGTAAGCTAAAGTGAACCGTAAGTCAGCCAACGCAAAGCGTTGGTCAATAAGAAGCGTAAGTATATAGAAAGTGTTAGGTCAACGCGAAGCGTTAGTAAATCAAAGCGAAAGTAAGCTAAAGCAAACCGCGAGTCAGCCAATGGTAAATGACAAGCGTAAGTTATTATGAAGTGTTAGGACTTCGAGTGTTAGGAAGTGATAGTTGTTAATGAGAAGCGTTAGTTATCCAAAGTGAAGCGTCAGTGATTCGTGAAGCGTGATTTCACGAGAAACGTTAACCAACGCAATGCGTTAACCAACGCGAAACGTAAGCTAAAGTGAACCGTAAGTCTGCCAACGCGTAGCATTGGTCAATGGGAAGCGTTTGTCAATAGGAAGCTTTAGGTCAACGCGAAGCATTATTTAATCAACGCAAAGCGTTGGTAAACGCAAAGCGTTTACTAACGCGAAACGTAAGCTAAAACGAACCGTAAATCACACAACGCAAAGTGTAGATCAATGAGCAGCGTTAGTCAATAGGAAGCGTTAGGCCAACGCAAAGCGTTAGCAAAACGTTTACCAACGCGAAACGTAAGCTAAAGCGAACCGCAAGCCAGCCAACGCGAAGCGTTGGTCAATGAGAAGCATTAATTATTCAAAGTGAATCGTCCGAGATTCTACGCGAAGCGCGATTTCATGCGAATAGTAAATGCTTAAAGTAAGCGTGAAAACTTAGTCAAATCGGAGCGATAGTTAACGCGAAGCGTTAGCACGTGTAAGTTAAACAACGCGAAGAGTTAGCCCACGCGAAGCGTCAATCGATACTCAGTACTAGCTAACGAGAGGAAGTTAACGCGGAGCTTATGCAATTTAACGCAGAGCGTAAGCAAGTTAACGCGAAGCGCTGGTAAATCAACACATAGCATTAGCAAACGCAAAGCGTTAACCAACGTGAAACGCAAGCTAAAGCAAACCGTTAGCCACCAAAAGCGAAGCGTTGATCAATGAGAAGCGTTAGTAAATAGGAAGTGTTAGGTCAACGTGAAACGTTAGTAAATCAACGTAAAGCGATGGTAACAAATAAGCTAAAGCGAACCGTAAGTCAGCCAACGCGAAGCATTGGTCAATGAGAGACGTTAGTCAATAGGAAGTGTTAAGTCAACGCGAAACGTAAACTTAAGCGAATCGTAATTTAGCCAACGCGAAGCGTTGGTCAATGAGAAGCGTTAGTTATCCAAAGCGGAGCGTCAGAGATTCGCGACGCTTGATTTCACGCGAATCGTTAACCAACGAGAAACATAAGATCAAGTGAACCATAAATCGGCCATAAATGAGAAGGGTTGGTCAATGAGAAGCGTTGGTTCAAGAGAAGCGTTCGTCAATAGGAAGTGTTAGGTGAAAGCCAAGGGTTAGTAAATCAACGCGAGGCGCTGGTATACGCAATGCGTTTACCAACGCGAAACGTAAGCTAAATGCAACCATAAGTAAGCCAACGCGAAGCGTTGGTTAATGAGAAGCGTTAGTTATTCAAAGCGAAGTGCCGATGATTGGCTTTGGTGATTCGCGAAGCGCAATTTTACGCGAATCGTAAAATCATCGTTTGTAAACGCTAAGTGTTAACCAACGTGAAACGTAAGCTTAAGTAAACCGTAAGTCATCCAAGCGTTGGTCATGAGAAGCGTTAGTCAATAGACAATAGAAAGCGTAAGGTCAACGCGAAGCGTTAGATAATCAACGCGAAGCCTTAGTTAATCAACGCGATGCCTTAGTTATTCAACGCGAAGCGTTAGTTTATCAACGCGAAGCGTTAGTTAATCAACGCGAAGCGTTAGTTAATCAACGCGAAGCGTTAGACAATCAACGCGAAGCGTTAGTTAATCAACGCGAAGCGATAGTTAGTCAACGCGAAGCGTTTGTTAATCAACGCGAAGCGTTAGTTAATCAACGCGAAGCGTTAGTTAATCAACGCGAAGCGTTAGATAATCAACGCAAAGCGGTAGTTAATCAACGCGAAGCGTTAGTTACTCAACGCGGAGCGTTAGTTATTCAACGCGAAGCGTAAGTTTATCAACGCGAAGCGTTAGTTAATCAACGCGAAGCGTTAGATAATCAACGCGAAGCGTTAGTTAATCAACGCGAAGCGTTAGTTAATCAACGCGAAGCGTTAGTTAATCAACGCGAAGCGTTAATTAATCAACGCGAAGCGTTAGTTAATCAACGCGAAGCGTTAGTTAGTAAACACGAAGCGTTAGTTAATCAACGCGAAGCGTTCGTTAATCAACGCGAAGCATTAGATAATCAACGCGAAGCGTTAGTTTATCAACGCGAAGCATTTGTTACTCAACGCGAAGCGTTAGTTAATCAACGCGAAGCCTTAGTTAATTAACGCGAAGCCTTAGTTATTCAACGCGAAGCGTTAGTTTATCAACGCGAAGCGTTAGTTAGTCAACGCGAAGCGTTAGTTAATCAACGCGAAGCCTTAGTTAATCAACGCGAAGCCTTAGTTATTCAACGCGAAGCGTTTGTTTATCAACGCGAAGCGTTAGTTAATCAACGCGAAGCGTTAGTTACTCAACGCGAAGCGTTAGTTAATCAACGCGAAGCCTTAGTTAATCAACGCGAAGCCTTAGTTATTCAACGCGAAGCGTTAGTTTATCAACGCGAAGCGTTAGTTAATCAACGCGAAGCGTTGGATAATCAACGCGAAGCGTTAGTTAATCAACGCGAAGCGTTAGATAATCAACGCGAAGCGTTAGTTAATCAACGCGAAGCGTCAGTTAGTCAACGCGAAGCGTTAGTTAATCAACGCGAGGCGTTAGTTAATCAACGCAAAGCGTTAGTTTATCAACGCGAAGCGTTAGTTAATCAACGCGATGCATTAGTTTATCAACGCGAAGCGATAGTTAATCAATGCGAAGCGTTAGTTTATCAACGCAAAGCGTTTGTAAACGCAAAGCGAAATGTAAGCTAACCGAACCGTAAATCACCCAACGCGAAGCGTAGCTAAATGAGAAACTTAAGTCAATAGAAAGCGTAAGGTCAACGCGAAGCGGTAGATAATCAACGCGAAGCGTTAGTTAGTCAACGCTAAGCGTTAGTTAATCAACGCGGAGCCTTAGTTAATTAACGCGAAGCCTTAGTTATTCAACGCGAAGCGTTAGTTTATCAACGCGAAGCGTTAGTTAGTCAACGCGAAGCGTTAGTTAATCAACGCGAAGCCTTAGTTAATCAACGCGAAGCCTTAGTTATTCAACGCGAAGCGTTTGTTTATCAACGCGAAGCGTTAGTTAATCAACGCGAAGCGTTAGTTACTCAACGCGAAGCGTTAGTTAATCAACGCGAAGCCTTAGTTAATCAACGCGAAGCCTTAGTTATTCAACGCGAAGCGTTAGTTTATCAACGCGAAGCGTTAGTTAATCAACGCGAAGCGTTGGATAATCAACGCGAAGCGTTAGTTAATCAACGCGAAGCGTTAGATAATCAACGCGAAGCGTTAGTTAATCAACGCGAAGCGTTAGTTACTCAATGCGAAGCGTTAGTTAATCAACGCGAAGCCTTAGTTAATCAACGCGAAGCCTTAGTTAATCAACGCGAAGCCTTAGTTATTCAATGCGAAGCGATAGTTTATCAACGTGAAGCGTTAGTTAATCAACGCGATGCGTTAGTTAATCAACGCGAAGCCTTAGTTAATCAACGCGAAGTCTGAGTTATTCAACGCGAAGCGTTAGTTTATCAACGCGAAGCGTTAGTTTATCAACGCGAAGCGTTAGTTACTCAACGCGAAGCGTTAGTTAATCAACGCAAAGCCCTACTTAATCAACGCGAAGCCTTAGTTATTCAACGCGAAGCGTTAGTTTATCAACGCGAAGCGTTCGATAATCAACGCGAAGCGTTAGTTTATCAACGCCAAGCGTTAGTTTATCAACGCGAAGCGTTAGTCAATCAACACGAAGCGTTAGTTAATCAACGCGAAGCAATAGTTTGTCAATGCGAAGCATTGCATTTGTAAACGCAAAGCGAAATGTAAGCTAAAGCGAACCGTAAATCACCCAACGCGAAGCGTAGCTTAATGAGTTTGTTAATAAACGTTAGTTAGTTAATTAACGTTAGTTAACGTTAGTTAATTAATTAGCGTTAGTTAATCAACGCGAAGCCTTAGTTAATTAACGCGAAGCCTTAGTTATTTAACGCGAAGCGTTAGTTTATCAACGCGAAGCGTTAGTTAATCAACGCGAAGCGTTAGTTAATCAACGCGAAGCCTTAGTTAATCAACGCGAAGCCTTAGTTATTCAACGCGAAGCGTTTGTTTATCAACGCGAAGCGTTAGTTAATCAACGCGAAGCGTTAGTTACTCAACGCGAAGCGTTAGTTAATCAACGCGAAGCCTTAGTTAATCAACGCGAAGCCTTAGTTATTCAACGCGAAGCGTTAGTTTATCAACGCGAAGCGTTAGTTAATCAACGCGTAGCGTTAGATAATCAACGCGAAGCGTTAGTTAGTCAACGCAAAGCGTTAGTTAATCAACGCGAGGCGTTAGTTAATCAACGCGAAGCGTTAGTTTATCAACGCGAAGCGTTAGTTAATCAACGCGAAGCATTAGTTTATCAACGCGAAGAGATAGTTAATCAATGCGAAGCGTTAGTTTATCAACGCAAAGCGTTTGTAAACGCAAAGCGAAATGTAAGCTAACCGAACCGTAAATCACCCAACGCGAAGCGTAGCTAAATGAGAAGCTTTAGTCAATAGAAAGCGTAAGGTCAACGCGAAGCGGTAGATAATCAACGCGAAGCGTTAGTTAGTCAACGCCAAGCGTTAGTTAATCAACGCGAAGCGTTAGTTAATCAATGCGAAGCCTTAGTTAATCAACGCGAAGCCTTAGTTATTCAACGCGAAGCGTAAGTTTATCAACGCGAAGCGTTAGTTAATCAACGCGAGGCGTTAGTTAATCAACGCGAAGCGTTAGATAATCAACGCGAAGCGTTAGTTAGTCAACGCGAAGCGTTAGTTAATCAACGCGAAGCGTTAGTTAATCAACGCGAAGCCTTAGTTAATCAACGCGAAGCCTTAGGTATTCAACGCGAAGCGTTAGTTTATCAACGCGAAGCGTTAGTTACTCAACGCGAAGCCTTACTTAATCAACGCGAAGCCTTAGTTATTCAACGCGAAGCGTTAGTTTATCAACGCGAAGCGTTAGATAATCAACGCCAAGCGTTAGTAAATCAACGCGAAGCGTTTGTTAAGCAACGCGAAGCGTTAGTTTATCAACGCAAAGCGTTTATAAACGCAAAACGAAATGTAAGCTAACCGAACCGTAAATCACTTAACGCGAAGCGTAGCTAAATTAGAAGCTTAAGTCAATAGAAAGCGTAAGGTCAACGCGAAGCGTTAGATAATCAACGCGAAGCGTTAGTTAGTCAACGCGAAGCGTTAGTTAATCAACGCGAAGCGTTAGTTAATCAACGCGAAGCCTTAGTTAATCAACGCGAAGCCTTAGTTATTCAACGCGAAGCGTAAGTTTATCAACGCGAAGTGTTAGTTAATCAACGCGAGGCGTTAGTTAATCAACGCGTAGCGTTAGATAATCAATGCGAAGCCTTAGTTAATCAACGCGAAGTCTGAGTTATTCAACGCGAAGCGTTGGTTTATCAACGCGAAGCGTTAGTTTATCAACGCGAAGCGTTAGTTACTCAACGCGAAGCGTTAGTTAATCAACGCAAAGCCCTACTTAATCAACGCGAAGCCTTAGTTATTCAACGCGAAGCGTTAGTTTATCAACGCGAAGCGTTCGATAATCAACGCGAAGCGTTAGTTAATGAACGCCAAGCGTTAGTTTATCAACGCGAAGCGTTAGTCAATCAACGCGAAGCGTTAGTTAATCAACGCGAAGCAATAGTTTGTCAATGCGAAGCATTGCTTTTGTAAACGCAAAGCGAAATGTAAGCTAAAGCGAACCGTAAATCACCCAACGCGAAGCGTAGCTTAATGAGAAGCTTAAGTCAATTGGAAGCGTTAGGTCAACGCAAAGCGATAGCAAAGCGTTTACTCACGCGAAACATAAGCTGCACCGAACCTTCAGTCAGCCAACGCGAAGCGTTAGTCAATTAGAAGCGTTAGTTATGCAAAGCGAAGCGTCATTGATGCGCGAAACGTTATGCCAAGCGAATAATTAACCAACGCAAAGCGTTAACCAACGCGAAACGTAAGTCAACGCCAAGCGTTAGTTAATCAACGCGAAGCGTTAGTTAATCAATGCGAAGCCTTAGTTAATCAACGCGAAGCCTTAGTTATTCAACGCGAAGCGTAAGTTTATCAACGCGAAGCGTTAGTTAATCAACGCGAGGCGTTAGTTAATCAACGCGAAGCGTTAGATAATCAACGCGAAGCGTTAGTTAGTCAACGCGAAGCGTTAGTTAATCAACGCGAAGCGTTAGTTAATCAACGCGAAGCCTTAGTTAATCAACGCGAAGCCTTAGGTATTCAACGCGAAGCGTTAGTTTATCAACGCGAAGCGTTAGTTACTCAACGCGAAGCCTTACTTAATCAACGCGAAGCCTTAGTTATTCAACGCGAAGCGTTAGTTTATCAACGCGAAGCGTTAGATAATCAACGCCAAGCGTTAGTAAATCAACGCGAAGCGTTTGTTAAGCAACGCGAAGCGTTAGTTTATCAACGCAAAGCGTTTATAAACGCAAAACGAAATGTAAGCTAACCGAACCGTAAATCACTTAACGCGAAGCGTAGCTAAATTAGAAGCTTAAGTCAATAGAAAGCGTAAGGTCAACGCGAAGCGTTAGATAATCAACGCGAAGCGTTAGTTAGTCAACGCGAAGCGTTAGTTAATCAACGCGAAGCGTTAGTTAATCAACGCGAAGCCTTAGTTAATCAACGCGAAGCCTTAGTTATTCAACGCGAAGCGTAAGTTTATCAACGCGAAGTGTTAGTTAATCAACGCGAGGCGTTAGTTAATCAACGCGTAGCGTTAGATAATCAATGCGAAGCCTTAGTTAATCAACGCGAAGTCTGAGTTATTCAACGCGAAGCGTTGGTTTATCAACGCGAAGCGTTAGTTTATCAACGCGAAGCGTTAGTTACTCAACGCGAAGCGTTAGTTAATCAACGCAAAGCCCTACTTAATCAACGCGAAGCCTTAGTTATTCAACGCGAAGCGTTAGTTTATCAACGCGAAGCGTTCGATAATCAACGCGAAGCGTTAGTTAATGAACGCCAAGCGTTAGTTTATCAACGCGAAGCGTTAGTCAATCAACGCGAAGCGTTAGTTAATCAACGCGAAGCAATAGTTTGTCAATGCGAAGCATTGCTTTTGTAAACGCAAAGCGAAATGTAAGCTAAAGCGAACCGTAAATCACCCAACGCGAAGCGTAGCTTAATGAGAAGCTTAAGTCAATTGGAAGCGTTAGGTCAACGCAAAGCGATAGCAAAGCGTTTACTCACGCGAAACATAAGCTGCACCGAACCTTCAGTCAGCCAACGCGAAGCGTTAGTCAATTAGAAGCGTTAGTTATGCAAAGCGAAGCGTCATTGATGCGCGAAACGTTATGCCAAGCGAATAATTAACCAACGCAAAGCGTTAACCAACGCGAAACGTAAGCTTAAGCGAAGCGTAAGTCAACCAAAGCAAAGCGTTGGTCAATGAGATCCGTTAGTCAGTAAGAAGTGTAAGGTCAAGGCTTTGCGGTTACCAACGCGAAACGTAAGCTACAGGGAACCGTATTCAAAGCGAAGCGTCAATGAGAAGTGTTAGTCAATAGGAAGTGTAAGGTCAACGCTTAGCGTTAGTTAATCAACGCTGAAGTAAACCATCCGCGATCGTTTTTTGACGCTAAGCGTTAAATTAAGGTGACGAGAAGCGTTAGTTTATCAACGCGATGCAATAGCCGATGCTGCGTTAGAATACAAATATATATATATATATATATATATATATATATATATATATATGTATGTATATATATATATATATTTATATGTATTTATATATATTTATATACATATATATATATATATATATATATATATATATATGTATATATATTTGTATATATATATATATATATATATATATATATATATATATATATACATATATATATATATACATATATATGTACATTATATGTAGATAATGAGAGAGACCAACTATTTCTTTGAAAAGGAAAATCACTTACACCTTGAACTTATATATTCACCTGGTTTACAAAACTGAAATAAACATAAAAACAATACTATTTGATATATGTTATGTTTGTACATGTGAGGACAAATTTTGAGAAAACTATGGAGTTTATGAAAAAATTTTGCAAACAAAAGATGATTATTTTAAAGAGAAGAAAATTTTATTTTACTAAAATTTTTTTCTACCTCTTACGGTTTCAAAGATATATTTTTTCCCCCCTGGCGGGGGGAAACACTTTCCGATTTTGCCCATTAACGAATTTGACCTTAATTTTTTGGTCTAGAACACACACAAAAATTTTCAGCTCGTTATCTCCTTTCGTTTTTGAGTTATCGACTTGACAGACAGACAGATTGACGGACGGGCATGTGAAAATGGCCGAATTAGGCCATTTTATGAATATCTTTGTAAAGCATGTTTGTCAAGGATGAATATTTTCAAGCATTACAAAGTCGGGACTAAACTTTATATACCTTGTATATTTACAAATATACTGGGTGCAAAAATAGTATGTACGGTTGTTATGTATACCTACGGGTCCATGGAGACCATGCCTTCATTCGCCTATTAATTGTATTTTTCATTTTTTTTCAACTTTGAGGACAAATTTTGAGAAAACTATTGAGTTTATGACAAAAGTTTTCAAACAAAAGTTGTTTATTTCAAAGAGAAGATGATTTTTTGTCAACAAATTTTTTTTCTATCTCTTACGGTTTCAAAGATGTGTAATTCCCCCCTCTTATTTGCTTTTTGTGCACAAATTATGAGAAAACTATTGAGTTTATGGAAAAATTTTTCAAACAAAAGATGATTTTTTTATAAAGAAGAAGATTTTTTGTTTACAAATTTTTTTTCTATCTCCTACGGTTTCACAGACGGATATTTTTCCCCCTCCTAGTGGGGGGAAACATGTTCCTATTTTGCCCATTAACGAACTTAGCCTTACTTTTTTGCTCTAGAACACACAAAAAAAATTTCAGCTCGTTATCTCTTTTCCTTCTTGAGTTATCGGGTTCACAGACGGACAGACGGACAGACGGACATGCTTAAATGGCCGAATTAGGCAATTTTATGAATACACTTGTGAAGCATTTTTGTCAAGGATTAAGATTTTCAAGCGTTACAAAGTCGGGACTAAACTGAATATACCTTGTATATTTACAAATATACTGGGTATAAAAACAAATTGAATATGATGAAACAAAAATATACACCATAGTGCGAGACCCACGAAGGAAGAAACCTAAGGAAACCTAAGGTTTTGACAAGGTGCATAGGCTGACCTACGCATTGATAACAAGAGTAATGACATCCTGCTCCACGGCCGCCATCTCTATTTAATATCTCCCCACCTACAGGTTGAAAGAACTGCAACAGAAGAGGATAATGCATCAGCACCCGTTAGCAGACTATCTCCCACACGATGGTGTCGGTGATTAGAAAGTAATCCCCGGTGATTAGAAAGTGTACAAGTAGACTGAACACCCAAAATGCTCCAGACTGGTACTCGGGGTGCCAGCCCGATCGTATACGGAGCTAACAGGACTAACTCTACATTTTGGTCTGGTTCGTGCCTCCCTGTATCAAACAGGGAAGGCGCCTAGCAAGAGTGGTGAGAGGCACCTAAATCAGAAGCACGGTATCCGACAAAGCCAAGGACTTTAGGCAAAGCCCATGGTACCGTTGCTATGAAGGTTCTGGAAGAGGTGACACCGGTGACGGCCTCAACACCTGGGGCAGTTGCCAAAGTCATCTTTTCCGACCTGAAGGAGAAGAAGGTTGTGGTGGATGGGGCGGTGGCTGGTGCTCAGGAATCTGGAGCATCTGCTACTGCTCCTTTTTCCGCACTTTGTGTAGAGGCAGACTCCTTACCACCAGAGTCTGCACTTAAAGATGGATGGAGGTCCGTAAAGAGGAGGATGAAGAAGAAAAGCGGACCTTAACCACCATCAACTCAATAAAGATAAGCTAATTACGGTTAGTTTCATCCATATTAACTTATATCTCAGCAATTTTGAGCAAAATACTATCTTCCGACAGTTAACTTTGTCTGGTGCAAGAACAATATATATTTGCGAACGGCATTAGAGGTCTAAATAAATGGGTCGGGGGTAAAAGTTATTTCCGCGTCTACTAGTCCCAGAGCTTGTCTGGTGTATAGGGACCTTGATGTATAGACACCTATGTGCTTGTGACATTGCAGTGGCCTCAGTGCAGGTTAATTTCCTGGGACAAGAGAGGGAGGTGATTCTGTGCTCAGCGAATTTTCCATACGACTCAGAATCACCTTTTCTTCCAATAGAGGTGGAAACGGCGGTCGAATTTTGTGAGGCTCGGGTCTGCCGTTGATCCTTGGCTGTGACGCAAACTCGGACCACACGCAATGGGGCAGTTCCGGCGTAAATGCTAGGGATCGAGTTCTCCTGGAATTTTTTCTCCATTACTGTGGTGCCTAGTCGATGATAGCTTACTAACCGGTCTCAAGGAATCAGGGATATTTACTCAAGGCTATGTTGTTGACATATCCATACTTGTCAGAGGCAAGGACGAAGGTACTGTAGGACAAATACAGGTCATGCGAATATAGTGAACATGTTGGAGAATGTGACCCCACTTGTGGAAATGGCAAAGGGTTCCACTGTTCCAATTTACCGTTTTGACAGCAAATTTAGGGTAATCGTTCCTTTCCGTGAGGAATGGGATCGGGATGTACCTAACTTTTCAACCCCTACCGGACCATATCTTTATACAAATGGGCCAAGGGCTGGAGATTTATCTGGTGCGGAAGTTTATGGAGCTAGAATAAAAGAATCGATTTCTTTTAGTCAATATTCGAAGTTTTTTCAATCAGAAATCTTCGACATGCTGAGAGGTGCCCAGATCTGTAATACGAATTGTTACAGTGGGGCATATATCAGAATCTTCTCAGATAGTCAGGCCGCACTTCGGGCCCTTGAGGCGTCAAGGTTCTAATCGAGGATAGCCTATGAATGCTTCGAGGAACTGAACCACCTGACACTGAATAACACAGTCAGGTTGATTTGGGTACCGGGTCACTCTGGCGTTAAGGGGAACGAAGCAACAGACTCGTGGCACAAGAAGGGTCATCTCAAACGCCCCTTTCACCTGAGCCTGTCATTCCCATAGCAAGATGCTGCGTAATTTAGCGAATCAAGGAGTGACTTACGTCAAGCTCATCTTGATTACTGGGATTTGCGCAGGCCATTCGACTGTGCTTGGTTGAAACTCAATAGAACTCATTCTAAAAGGGTGGTTGGTCTCTTGATAGGACACTTTCGATTGAACTACCACCTTCATAACTTGGGGATCCCTGATGACCCCACTTGTATGGCCTGTATGGAGGACGAACGATGAGACCCCCATACATGACATTTACATCTGCATAAACCTGTAGGGTGTCAGGCATAGAATGTTGGGGTCCGAAAGCCTGGATCCATAAATCCAGAGAGTAATCCCGACGGAGAAGCTGTGGACTTTCTGTGCGGCGTCTGGCCTCAACAGAATCCTATAGCTTCATCTGCTTAAGATAGTTCCTCTTACCCGGAGATTTCTCGCCTTCGGGTGTCAGTTTGTTCTCAAGGAGAGCACAGAGTACCCCTTGGTCTAGGTGCTAGGGACCCATTTGGACATCCTAAACACGGAATGGTTCTGAAATCGAATTTCATGGAATTGATTTTAGAGTTTAGAAATAAGGAAGAGTCAATGAATCAAAAATGTACTCTTTCAAGAAACACGATCAAGTTGAAAAAGAGCCAAAGATACACGAAAAGACTGGACTGGAGTATTTTTTGGATTGAGAATCCATATTCCGAGTCTATGAATAAATTTTCCATGAAAATGATATATGAAGTCTTAAATAAACTCAAGAAACTATGCATCGTATAACAGTAAAATCATACTTCTTTGGGTATACAATCAAGGAGGAAATTGAATAAATCGAATAGAAACCAGCTTATTACTTTTGATGACCTTCAAAGTACCATTCTCTTACGTTGATGACGTGAATATTATATGTTTTGACATCACATCGACGTCTTTCAAAAATTGTATAATATTTATTTATTTATTAAAGATTGCAAGAGTTCACAACAAAAGTCGAAAAGGAAGGCTCGATCCCCTTCTTAGATTTAAAAATCAGCAGGAACAAGGGCACAGATAAATTAGATTTTAACATATACAGAAAACCGACCCACACAGAAAGGTACATCACTTCTGATTCGAACAGTCCACCTCAACACAAACTATCCATATTTAACTTTCTAATAAATAGACTACTAAAAGTGTCAATGTCGAGAAAAAATTATTTTAAAGAAGCCCAACATATTAAACAAATCGCAATATATAACGGCTACACTCCAAAATTAATAAAGAACATGATCCGTAAAATTAAATTTAAAATTCTTAAAAGAAACACTACGACACTAACATCAGAACGGGCCGACAACGAACAAAAGAAATGGTGCAAGCTAACGTACTTCCCACCGTGTACGAACAAAATTAAAAAAGAAATGGAGGATCATAATATAAAAATAGCTCTCGTGAGCAACTGTAAACTTAAACAGATCCTCGGGAACCCAAAAGAAAAAATAGTAGACGAACAAAAATCGGGAATCTATAGCGTAGAGTGTCCTTCGTGTTCACAAACAAACATAGGCCAAAGCCGTAGACAAATAGGAACCCGATTCAAAGAACATATGGCTAATACGAAATACGGCAGATTAGAAAAATCCTGTGTAGCTGCACACATTATAGAGAATGACCATAAAATCGACAAACCTAATTTAAAACTTGTTAAGGCTGTACAAAATCCCTCAGAGCTGGATGCATACGAAAGCATATACATTCAGAAATTTAAAAGAAATATTATGAATCTAGACAATGGACCGGTACCAATTTCAGATTTAATCAAAATCTTATGGTAAAATCAAGTGCCAATATACCCATCTCTCTCTAAAGATGTCAAAATACAAAAACGTGTTCACTGCGCAAGGCATAACTCAGCACCAAGGTCTTAGAATAGCATCTAAAGTCAGCCGAACATATATAAGTAGCGTAAACCCAAGATAGTTTGTGAAAATGTTACCAAATTAGTAACAAGTAACATATCCTGCGACAATATAAGAGTAATTTTAATAAGAGTAAAATTAACAGGAACAAATGTGAATGAAGGAAATTTTAACAAGAGCAATTTCAATATAATTTAAAATTTATTATATTTTAAATCTAGTATATTTTAACCTAGTTAATTTTCTATTTATTTTTGTCTGTTGATCTCGACTATAAATTTATCTCTAATTGTCAAAGAGTAAAGTACGACTAGCTAATTTATACTGAGGATGACTACAGTGTAGTCGAAATACGTATTTATAATACAAAAAACTGATCTAGGTAAAGGGGACGAATTTAAAATTTTAACTTTCATAAAATTAATTTTAAATTTCATAATTTTATAAATATTTGAACGTTAGGATCAAAACAATAACTAAATGCTGTATATGCTGAAGAGTGTCGCCAGTCGGAATGCTGTTGATAAAGAAAATTACTTTTTAATTCTCAAACTATTAATTGGTTCACTTGAAAATTTTGTAACATATATGTAGTTGTCAAAATTAAATTTTTTTAAACTATTTTTGTGTTTTGAATATCTCAAGAAAGTTTCCTATTTATACAACTGGAACTGACTGAATCTTTTGTCTAAAAAATATTCAAATCTATTTATTAACTTTAAGAATAATTATACCCAGTATATTTGTAAATATACATGGTATATTAAGTTTAGTCCCGACTTTGTAACGCTTGAAAATATTAATCCTTGACAAAAATGCTTCACAAATGTATTTATAAAATTTCCTAATTCGGCCATTTTGGCATGTCCGTCTGTCCGTCTGTGAACCCGATAACTCAAGAACGAAAAGAGATAACGAGTGGAAATTTTTTTTGTGTGTTCTAGAGCAAAAAAGTAAGGCTAAGTTCGTTAATGGGCAAAATCCGAACATGTTTCCCCCCACTAGGAGGGGGGAAATATCGGCCTTTGAAACCGTAAGAGATAGAAAAAAAATTTGATAACAAAAAATCTTCTTCTTTATAAAATAATCAACTTTTGCTTGAATAATTTTTCCATAA